>JAXCMG010000039.1:11285524-11298001 GCA_034642415.1 Podarcis siculus
ATAATAATAATAATAATAATAATAATAATAATAATAATAATAATAATTTATTTATACCCCAGCCACTCTGGGCGGCTTCCAACCGAATATTAAAAACAATGCAGCATCAGACATTAAAAACTTCCCTAAACATCTTTGCCATGTGCTTCTTAACTGGCATGGCCATTATTCCCAGCAAGAGAGAACCTTTGTTTATTATTAAATAATGTTGAAACAGCAGCTGATCAGAGAACAAGACGAAGAATGACTTAAGGAAACATTTTGGCCTCCTAAAAGCACTACTTTCACATTCACCTACCTACCAAAAATTTTAAGCAGGTGGACAAAAATTATGCAATTTTAGTGGTAGCTCATTTTGCCACACACATACACCTTAAATAGGAAGAAGGGCAGCACCATAGGACCATAAGAAAGCATCTTTGTACTGGGTCAGATCATTAGTCCATCCAGCTCAGGCTGGCAATGGCTGTCCAAGATTTCACACAAGGAACATTCCCAGATCTGCCCAGACACACTGGGGATTGAACTCAGATCCTTCTGCATTCAAAGCAGGTGCTCAGCCACTGAGCTACAGCCACTGCGTGACCAGTCCATGACAGCCCAAGCCCCCTGGGATCATAAGAAAGGAATAAAGACTCTGACAATGTGTTATGGAATTAAAACTAGGCCACAACTTTATTAAACCTCCAAATGTAGGAAGACCTTGGCTTAGGCCTTGGGCATGTATCCCTCCCAGCCCCCCAGCCGGGGGAACTGGGGCACATCAGGGTAAATGAGATATGGGGGTGCACTGCCAGACGTATGTGTACGCAGGCAGTCCACCCCTTTTCCCCGCACGAAGGGTAGTTCACTGACAACCTTTCAGTGTATGGCCAATGACACCCATTATATAACCCCTTTTAAGAGGGGACCCTGGAATTGCCACCGCAGGGGGGTGAGTCACCACTTCACGCCCCCCCCCCCCCATTATAGGGAAGAAATGACTAAAGGATTCCACCCAAGGCCATAAAACGTCAAAGTTGTGACAAATTGCTACGGGGAAGACAAAACATGCTAATCCAGGACTATTTCTTCCCGGTCCATCAACAACAACCAGTCAAAGATCGTAGCAGCACCCACTAAACAGGAAGAAAAAGTTAACCTGCAAACAAGAAAACATTAAGCAAAGGGAGAGTTGTGTGGGTGAATTTCCTGAGCTGACTGCCTGACTACTGTTGGCTCTACCCCCTATATATATATATGGGACTGGCCCCACCTCCCAGCAATGAAACTGAGGCTAGGCATGAACCTCCAAATAATAACACTAAGAGGGAGGCCAGTCCCTGTTTGCTAGTAAGTTCCCTGGGAACTGTAGCACCGCGTGCAATCCCGCAAAGGGCACCCACAGTGTAAAGTGTGAGTGCTCATTCCCCTTTCTTGCAGAAGCAACAAGGATCGCAAAAGAGCGAAACTGCACACACTGCCGAAGGAGCGCTCTTCGAAGCATGCAGGGAGGCTTGCAGAAATGTGTGGGGTTCCTCCTTAATGCACATCAGGCACTGGCAATGCTTCAGGGAACATGACAGTCCTTTGGTGAAGGAGAAACTTCCTAACTCTTTATGGCTGCACTGGAGGAAGAGAGGGAATACTTGCCTAGCATAGCTGTTGACTGTCCCTTATTTGGCGGGAAAGTCCTTTATCCCAGCACCGTGTCCCGCTGCTGTCCCTTATTGATGATGTCCTTTAAATTTCCTGGGTTTTAAAGGAAGCAGCTCCTCTCCCTCCCTCCCTGCCAGCCAGGGAGGCTCCAACTGTGTTGCTTGGCTGCGTTGCTCACCCAGTAAGGAGTCTAAGAACGACTGGGGGGTGGAGCTTGCATGCCTTGTGCCGATCAAATCGGCCTCATTGCCTGGGGACTCGTCTTTGCTCAGTGCTTCTCAGCAGAGAGGTGACAGTGGTTTTCCTTGCTGCATCCCCTTTGCCGGGTTGCTGCGCTGTGGGAACCACCACTTGAGGCTTCGTTTGGCTGCTGGCTGGGCTTTCTGCCTTTGGCTCGGAGGGGCTCAGAAGTTGAGCATACCTGTGCTCTGAAAATCCCTTATTTTGGCTGCTGATCCCTTATTTCCGAGGCTGCTGGTCCCTTATTTTCAAATCTGTAAGTTGACAGCTATGTTGCCTAGGCTTGTTCAGATCAGCTTACTCCAAAGGTAGCCTGCACCCCTGACCATTGGCTGTGGGTGGTGGGAGTCCAACAGCATCTGCAGGGGACGAACACCTGAAAAATGTCTTACCCTCAATAGGACCATTGGTCCAGCTAGCTTGCTATTGTCTACACTGGTTCGCAGTGGCTCTCCAGAATTTCAGCTAGGGATCTCCCCCAGCCCTGGAGATGATAGGGATGGAACCCAGGACATTTTTGCATGCAAAGCAGATGTTGTGCCCCTGAGCTACGGCTCTTCCCCTGCCATTGGCTACCCTTGCTTTTGTACTACGACACCCAAACACAGCCTTTGAAACTGCCTTTCTCTTTTTCTCGACACCTTCCCCCCCTTTCTCCTTCTTTTCATCAAACAAGCTGTTTGAAAGATAGCGGATGGCTCCTTTTGGCAAATCGCTAGTAAGAAATTCCATGATAAAGGGAGTGGAAGCTCACCTCGCATTTGTTTTTAGTACACTAATTATCAGCAAGCTACCTCGGAGGACATAAATATAATCATATTAAGCTTAATTACAGATCATTAATTACAGAGAAACTATTTAAAGTGTTGCCTGGAACTGTGGAACATCAGTGGCTTCTGTACATGTTGGTGATACAGAGGAGCAGATGCAGCTGACGATGACTGGATGATGTCCAGAAACTGGCAATTTGATCTTGATTTACTGTGGTGATGGGGAAAATATATATGTTTACTTAGGAAAAAGCCAATGGAATTGTGCGCAATAATGAGCTGTAATTGCTAGGTAGTATTTCTGTAATTATACTGTTCCTGCAATTATGACCACAGATACAAATTGAATGCATATAAACAGGATAGGTCAGATCTGTAGTTTTTGTTCTTTTGCAATTCCCACAGTTGTAAATAAAAGACATAGAGATTGGGATCCCTCAAATGTTACCATAGCTTTGCGGGAGCCATATGCCTGATTAGTCATACGTCCGTGATTGGCTCCCTTGAGGCTGAGTTAACATGTACCTGACCTAACTATGAGACAACCTCCCTGACTTTACAGAAAGTCAAGCCCAAGGACCTCACAGGGTTTTCAGGAAGTGCAGAAATCTGGGAATGCTGAAAACTAGAGAGTTGATTTGTAGAATGAATGAACACCCTGAAGCCACATCAAAAGTACGGTAAGCACAACAGAAACTAGGCCCCATGTTCATGAGAATTTCACCATGTCCCCCTTACCATAATCTATCAATTACTGAGAAAAGAAATTGCACCAATTATCAAAGGGGAAAGTTTTTTTAGTGCAATTTCTTTTCTCATTAATTAATAGAAAATGGCCACACACACCAGACACTGAATGTTTCGCACAGCACTAATTTAGATTTTGCCCCAGCCATGTGGAAGTTAGTTGGAAAGTGTGTGACTGGGGTAAGGTTTAAAGGGCTGAACTATCTCCTGGAACTGTGAGCTAAGAAACAGCCATTTGATTCGCAACTTTGCAGAGCAGGTTGTGTATACTGCTGCCTTTCTTCCACATTGCTTTTCCTTCCAGGAAAAAACTGGGTCGCAACAGTCATTCAATTACATATTTATAATGAATATGATATCTCCTCCAGCTGCTGCTAATAATATAGCTGTGACTTGGAGCTCTTGGGAAAACAATTCATTTTTTTTATTATTATTAAAAAAGAAGACGACGACCAAAATAATTTTTGGAAGGAAGGGGGAATTGGGGGACGTAAACCACGGGATTATGCCAAACAAATGATTTGAGGCTAGGATTCAAAGGCCTGCGTGGCAGTACCCAATGAGATGCTAATATTGACTTGGTCAATATGGAATGACTTTTCCATTCAGCAAGAGAGATTTTTAAAGATGGTGTTAAAATGTGCTTGCTTCTGGATGGATCCTGACCTATATTTCATGAACTGTTGTTGTTGTTGTTTAGTCGTTTAGTCGTGTCCGACTCATCGTGACCCCATGGACCAGAGAACGCCAGGCCCTCCTGTCCTCCACTGCCTCCCGCAGTTTGGTCAAACTCATGCTAGTAGCTTCAAGAACACTATCCAACCATCTCGTCCTCTGTCATCCCCTTCTTCTTGTGCCCTCCATCTTTCCCAACATCAGGGTCTTTTCCAGGGAGTCTTCTCTTCTCATGAGGTGGCCAAAGTATTGGAGCCTCAGCTTCAGGATCTGTCCTTCCAGTGAGCACTCAGGGCTGATTTCCTTCAGAATGGATAGGTTTGATCTTCTTGCAGTCCATGGGACTCTCAAGAGTCTCCTCCATAATTCAAAAGCATCAATTCTTCGGCGATCAGCCTTCTTTATGGTCCAGCTCTCACTTTCATACATCACTACTGGGAAAACCATAGCTTTTACTACACGGACCTTAGTTGGCAAGGTGATGTCTCTACTTTTTAAGATTCTGCCTAGAGGCCCCATAACCCCATATGGTGATCTTCTTTTGAGATTCAGAGGACTTGGGGGGGGGAGTTTGTGAGCTGGAATGGCTTGCTGCTTGAAATTTGTAAAAGTTAAAAATCCTTCCACATAAAATTCAGCTGTTTTGTGCTCTCGCCTCTGCACTGGCTGAGTATAGCTAAGCAGCTTCCACCTTCACACAAAATGATCAGGATCACAGAGATGAACTGGTAAAAAAATAGCGCCGGCCCAAGACATTTTGCCGTCCGAGGCAGGCTGGATGGCATCCCCTCCATTCTACATACAGAAGCTGACTAGACTTCTAGTTGAATTGTTGTTGTTGTTTGTTTGTTGTTGTTGGATGGATGTATACCCTTCACCCGAAAATCACAAGGCAGTTGACAACACGAATCTGACTTCAACACTGGTAACAGGATAGCAACCTCCATGGCAGATGAGAGCAGTAGGCCAGATTATGGGCCTCAGGATAGATTGTGTGGCAACAGATGAGAGTGACTGGGAAGACTCAGGGGAACAGTGGCAGTCTGTTGGTCCAGCCTCCTGCCCAAGCATCTGCTAACTGAGGCACTTGCTTCACTCTACCTAAAGGTATGGACAGCTCTGAGATGAAATCTGTCAGTGCTCTGTACTAAAACAATTCATTTTGCAATTTTGGGCAATCAAACAACTTTGAAATAATGGAATATTTCAGAGATGCTGTTTGTATAAATACAAAATTAATTATATATCCAGTTATCCATGATCATTTTTATCTTTGTGCAGTCTAACCTCTTTGCATATTTGGTATGTAATACAAAGATGGAATAGTGCAGTGAGGGTTATGGTCATTAGGTAAGCCCAAAGGCAGAAATCCTGCCCCACCAAAAAAAGTTTGGCTACAGTGAAAAGCCCCTTATATTTTAATGACTGGAAGTGGGTAAACACATCTGCTAATTCAGAGTGAGGACTATACTGATACAGGAAACAGTTCCTTCACTCTCAGTTGGCTTTGTAATATTATTGCATAGCCAACTCAGATTGCCTGTGTAGAATTTTGACACGATCCCCTTTGCCATGTGATCCTTAACTGGCATGACCATTGTTCCCAGGAAGAGGGATCCCTTTTAAAATTATTAAATAATGTTGAAATTACAGCTGATCAGAGAACAAAACATAAAGAACAAGATGTATAATGATTTAAGGGGGGGGTTGGCCTTCTCAAAGCACTACTTTCACACTCACCTACCAACCCAAGTTTAAGCAGATGAAAAAGATTGTGCCATTTTAGTGGTGGCCCGTTATTTCAGGAATCACCTTGGCTGAGTCCCTCATGCTTTGTTTTTTTCAAAATATGGACCTGCCAGTTCGGAGCCATTTATTTTTTAGAATATCGGTTTCCCCACAACCAAGTTTGGCTAACGTTTATCAAGGCAACACCCTAGCAGGAGGTTGCATTTGCATCTGTGCCTTTGAGGAGGGAGTGGTTTTTGTGAAAGCCCATCACGGCAGCCCCTCCTTCCTTTTGACAGTTGTGGCAAATAAGAACAAATTTATTCCTGACAGCATTTGCAACAATATCCTCTAATTTATGCAACATCTCTCCTGGGACGAAAAAGGGAACAGACATGTTCTGCCTAACAGCCAACGGGTCCATGGGAGACCCCAGGCTTGCCAACTGCTCTTCCAGAAACAACAGGCAGGGAGCCAGGCAGATTTTCCCTATTCTGTATGAAATAAGGCACGATAAGGACTTGGAAGACAAAGAAATGAGCATTTGATGGGTCATCTGTCAGCAATCCCTGGTAAGGCTAGTGAACAAACAAAGACGAGCTACATCAAAGGGAGCCCTGCAACTTTGAAAAGACATCAGTTTTTAACATTTTTAAAGGCAAACCCATGTTTTAAAATCAGCACACTTCTCCGAGACTTCACATATCCTTTTGCTTTCATATTCACAAATGCAGAAGCCCAATCCAATCAGCTGCAGTGAATGCAAAATGAAAACAATGTACGATTCCTTATTTCAGCTGGGGTCGGAGAGTGGCGGATTTAATTCATGTTGCTAAAACTTGGGAGACAGAACAGAGAGAGCACTGATTAAAGGAATTCTTGTAAAGACAATGCTGGTACCATGGGAAGAGAAATATTCCTTTTCCTTCGTCTTATTTGTGTCTCTTTGAATGTTAACAGAAAACTTTGAGCAGGACCAAAGAATATATTTAGACTCTATTCTCATATATTCTAATAGGCTCAAAGGAGGGTAGCAAGGCAGTCTGATGCATGATGACAAGGAAACCAGAGAGAAAAGATTTAGAGAAAAGATAAGTGAGAGGGAAATGTAATAGAAGGGTGCAAAATTATGAGTGGTTTGGAAAGAACAGATGGAGATTTCCCCCCTCCCCCTCTCATAATATTATAACTCAGAGCCATCTGAGGAAGCTGAAAGTTGGGAAGTTTAGAACAGACAAAGGAAAGCATTTTCCCACACAGTGCATAGTTAAAACTATGGAACTCATTCCTGCAGGAGTCAGTGATGGTCACCAACTAGGATGACTTTAAATGAAAAGGCTACCAGTGACTGCTAGCGATGATGGCTATGTTCCACCTCCACTTCTGAGTGCAGTGTACCAATTGCTGGGAATTACAAGTGGTTGTTGTTGTTGTTTAGTCGTTTAGTCATGTCCAACTCTTCATGACCCCATGGACCAGAGCATGCCAGGCACTCCTGCCTCCCACAGCTTGGTCAAACTCATGTTGGTAGCAGAACACTGTCCAGCCATCTCATCCTCTGTCGTCCCCTTCTCCTTGTGCCCTCCATCTTTCCCAACATCAGGGTCTTTTCCAGGGAGTCTTCTCTTCTCATGAGGTGGCCAAAGTATTGGAGCCTCAGCTTCACGATCTGTCCTTCCAGGGAGCACTCAGGGCTGATTTCCTTCAGAATGGATAGGTTTGATCTTCTTGCAGTCCATGGGACTCTCAAGAGTCTCCTCCAGCACCATAATTCAAAAGCATCAATTCTTCGGCGATCAGCCTTCTTTATGGTTCAGCTCTCACTTCCATACATCACTACTGGGAAAACCATAGCTTTAACTATACAGACCTTTGTCAGCAAGGTGATGTCTCTGCTTTTTAAGATGCTGTCTAGGTTTGTCATTCCTTTTCTCCCCAGAAGCAAGCGTCTTTTAATTTCGTGACTGCTGTCACCATCTGCAGTGATCATGGAACCCAAGAAAGCAAAATCTCTCACTGCCTCCATTTTTCCTCTTCTATTTGCCAGGAGGTGATGGGACCAGTGGCCATGATCTTAGGTTGTTGTTTTTTTAAAATGTTGAGCTTCAGACCATATTTTGCACTCTTCTCTTTCACCTTCATTAAAATGTTCTTTAATTTCTCCTCATTTTCTGCCATCAAGGTTTTGTCATCTGCATATCTGAGGTTGTTGATATTTCTTCCGGCAATCTTAATTCCAGTTTGGGATTCATCCAGTCCAGCCTTTCGCATTATGAATTCTGCATATAAGTTAAATAAGCAGGGAGACAATATACAGCCTTGCCGTACTCCTTTCCCAATTTTGAACCAATCGGTTGTTCCATATCCAGTTCTAACTGTAGCTTCTTGTCCCACATAGACATTTCTCAGGAGACAGATGAGGTGATCAGGCAGTTGCTAGGCATCACAGGTGGGAAGAGTGCTGCTGTGTTTTGGTTCTGCTTTCATGCTAACTGGTTGGCCATGGTGGACTAGATGGGCATTTGCCCTGATCCAGCAAGCTACAGCTGGAGGAACCTGCAGGAGGAGCTGAGCAGAACATCACTCTCTCCCCTCCTGCAGTTTCCAGCCAGTGGCAGTTAGAAGCATTGCTGCCTCCAGCTATGGTTTCTGCACATCCCTCTCCATCATCCAGAAAACCTTATCAGACCTCAGTGACACACTCCAGCCAGGCAAAAACACCTGGGGGGCAGTGAAGCCAGTCAAGCAGGGACAGTGAAGGGTGAGGCCCAGAGAGAAGGGGGCTTGGCTTGTGGAGACTTCCAATGGGCAGAATCAGAGGCCCAGGGCCTGATGCTCCCACTTGTTCTAATGCATTGAAATAAGGGGTGGGACCCACCAAGACCATGGAGAGCGTGGAAAGCAAAAAGAGAATCTGGTCCCTGGCAGGGGCCTCTGGCTGGCTTAGCCCTCCAAGGCCTGGGGCAACTGGACCTGGCTGCCCCTGAGACCCACAGCCACAATCCTGCTTCCCCTCTATGCATTCATTTAGCTCCTGGAGCCAAAAGTGAGAATAAAGCTTTGGTTCGTTTGTTGGGACAAGCCACAAACTCCGTGTGGCATACATGTATGTCTGTTTAAAATTACAATAATATTAAACAACATTTTTGTTTAAAATTAGCCATGGATTGCATTGGATTGCTGTTATTCGCAAGGGAAGGAAACATACTGATAATCTCTCTCTCATAATAACTTCACTGGGGCAATTTAAACTGGGAAAATGCAGGGGGGGGAGTTAAACCTTTCCTAGTGCCATGGATCAGCTCCTTTGCAACTGTATAGAACCACCTTTTTAAAAAAAAAAATAATGGGGATAATCCAAATTCTTTCTTAATTTGGCCCCCAGGGGTTCAGCCATAATGCAAGACCTTTATATCCACGAATATTGTTGCTTTACCTTTCTCCCCTCTCTCGCTTTCATGGTATTAGTTATTAATGTACTGACCTCTGCTGGGGAGGATCAAGATGACCAGACATTGGCCTCTCTGCTATTTCGATGTCTCTGAAACTAAGCGACTTTTGGAATGGCTTGTTGCCGTTGAGAAGGAGAATCAATAAAACAGTCACAGCTGCCTTTTCCTTCCTCCCCCCTTTTTTATTCTGATCACATACAACTGACCACTAATCACCGGGGGGAAGATTTTCCCTTGCCACTCAAACCAAAGGCATGACTGAAACTGTGACCAATTAAAAAAATGGGATCGTTATGATAACACCAAGGCTGGTTTCTTCTGTTCCTCTTCCTTCCCTCGCCTGCGTCGGCTACCTTTGTTCTGTGTGATATGCAAAGTGCCATTTCTGATCTTTTTCCATTGTGGATATATATATATAACACCCACACAGAAAAGGCCAGATGATACCATTTCCCCTTCTGCATCTTATTTACCATCACAATGGTATGACTTGATTCTTTGTGCTCACAATTCATTACTCCTCTTGCCTTCCCAGAATTAAATAATATGAACAGCGTAGCAAACGGATGATAGAAGTTTCCAGGTCATTCGACATGAAGATTTGTGCAGAAAGTGGTGGTAGGAATCCACTGGGGAAATCCTGTGTGCAAAACCCATTTGATAGAATGGGAGTTGTGCAAAAGGGCTCCCAGGTCCAGCTCCCATCCACTTCAATGGAGCTTGTGAAGGAGCTCCTGTGGATTGTCTCTTTGTTCTTGTTTGGTGGCAGAACAGCTGAAAGGCACTGTGAGCAGAACATCTTCATGTCCAATATGGATGTTATGAGCATTGGCATAGGGGAAGGGCTATAGCTCAGAGGTAGAGAATCTGCTTTGCATGCAAGAGGTTCCAGGTTCAATCCCCATCATCTTCAGGTAGGTCTTGGAGAGGCTCCTGCATGAAATTTCAGAAAGCTAGCTATTCAGTGTAGACAATATTGAGTTAGATAGACTAATGGACTGACTCAGCAATAATAATAATAATAATAATAATAATAATAATAATAATTACCACCCTGCCCATCTGGCTGGGTTTTCCCAGCCACCCTGGGTGGCTCCCAACAGAATATTAAAAACACGATAAAACATCAAACATTAAAAACTTCCCTAAACAGGGCTGCACTCAGATGTCTTCTAAAAGTCAGGTAGCTGTTTATTTCCTGGACATCTGATGGGAGGGTGTTCCACAGGGCGGGCGCCACTACCGAGAAGGCCTTCTGTCTGGTTGCCTGTAACCTCACTTCTCGCAGTGAGGGAACCGCCAGAAGGCCCTTGGATTTGGACCTCAGTGTCTGGGCTGAACGATGGGGGTGGAGACGCGCCTTCAGGTATACTGGGCCAAGGCTGTTTAGGGCTTTAAAAGTCAGCACCAACACTTTGAAAGTGTCCTATATTCCTAGAGGTGCTTACATAAGCAGCCACCCTGCTCAGACGCTTGCAAGCTGGACTGAGCACGGATTCACCTTGATCCTGCTAGCTGCCTCTGCCTGCCTTTGCTCTCAAAACTGCAGGGAGTTTTGACATAGGCTTGGAGCTTTGCCAGTGAAAATGTCAACAGTCTCCTGTTGGGTAACAGGTAAGTCAAAGAAAGAAGGTGGTGGAGCTTGACAGTGGTGAGGTTTATCTACTACTTCATTATTCTACTACAGCATTCCACCACATTTAAAGGCTAGGTCTCAGAACCCCCCACCAAGCTACCCATTACACAGAATGAGGAAGTAGGAACTGAGAATGAAATTCTGAATGGTACCACTTTGGACTGCAGGGATGGGGTGATATTGGTTTAACGTTCTCACAAGTAATATTTTCTACATACACACTAAACAAGCCTATCAAAGAAAAAGAAAAATGTTCCGTGGTTCCATCCTCATTGGTATGGTGTTTATTACAGGCAGGGTCCTCCCCTTCCATGGTTAAAGACTTCAAAATATGACCCTAACACCTGCAATCTACAGTGGTATAGTCCAGAATTCCGCAACACTGGAATGCATAATGTCTAGATTTAGTCTCAGATTGTATAGGAAGTAGACAATAAGTAGGAACTGGTGGACACCTACCCCAAAGGATTGAGACTGGACTGAATATGTGAAGAAGCCCCAAAGCCTGGCTCCTGGTGGATACAGACCATGTATCTGGACCATGGGGGACCATTAATAGCAATCAGACAGGAATTAAAGAAATATTTAAGTCTTTAAGGTATTAAATTGTAAATTAATACTATAACCTTAAACTTGGCCTTGCAACATATGGACAGTCAGTGCAGGCTTTTAAGCACAAGAGTTATGTGCTGGCTGTGGCCTGTCCCCACTTTCAGCCCAACCACATCATTTTGCATCAACTATGGCTTCCAGACCAAGACCAAACTGAAGCTTCTATATCAAGCCCAAGGGTAACAGTTGTGGAGTTAGAGATCACCTGTGTGAGGTAGTCAATAAAAGAATATCCTGGATGCCTGCATCCAGAAATGCACGGCAAGTAATTCCAGTAAAAGAGAGAGCAGAGTTGTAAAGTCACAACAGCAAGCAGCAGTGTAGCATGTGGATTTAGTTTGTTAAACATTTTAAAATATCCCATTTGAGTTGTCAACAGTGCTTCCCTTTTGCAATGAGCAGGCCACACTGTTCAGTAAGTTTAAACGCTTTACTTACAAAACTCCAAAGATCAGAGACATGTGTTATTCCATGCAGCAGCAGGAAGAACTCGGGTAGAAAAGCTTGGGCTACAAAATAAAGTGAAATAGCTCCAAGTACATTGTCTAAGCTTGCAGCAAGTGAGCTCAGGCATGTCCTATCTTGGTGAGTTCATGTGGTGAAAGAGAACGAACAAAGGAGAAAATGTAACTTCCTTTTAGGTGAGGGGTGTGACCTGAGTCTAGGAATAAACTTGTGTCATCTTAACCCCATCCTGCCAGTGTGGTGTAGTGGTTAAGAGTGGTAGTCTCATAATCTGGGGAACCGGGTTTGCGTCTCCGCTCCTCCACATGCTGCTGCTGGGTGACCTTGGGCTAGTCACACTTCTCTGAAGTCTCTCAGCCCCACTCACCTCACAGAGTGTTTGTTGTGGGGGAGGAAGGGAAAGGAGAATGTTAGCCGCTTGGGACTCCTTCGGGTAGTGATAAAGTGGGATATCAAATCCAAACTCTTCTTCTTCTTCTTCTTCTTCTTCTTCTTCTTCTTCTTCTTCTTCTTC
>JAXCMG010000039.1:11310537-11406919 GCA_034642415.1 Podarcis siculus
GGTTGGACTCGATGGCCCTTGTGGTCTCTTCCAACTCTATGATTTTAAGATTCTATGATTTTCTGCAACCAGCCTTGCAGTGCAATTCTCTTAGCCACCATAAGAACTCTCAGAACCCACTTTTCTTGTCCATCTGCTAGTTGGACTACTTCACATTTTACACTGAACATAGGTACAAGCTGCCCGTACAAAGGTAAAGGGACCCCTGACCATTAGGTCCAGTCGTGGCCGACTCTGGGGTTGTGGCGCTCATCTCACTTTATTGGCCAAGGGAGCCGGTGTACAAAAAGTCATGTGGCCAGCATGACTAAGCCGCTTCTGGCAAACCAGAGCAGCGCACGGAAACGCCGTTTACCTTCCCGCTGAAGTGGTACCTATTTATCTACTTGCATTTTGACGTGCTTTCGAACTGCTAGGTTGGCAGGAGCAGGGACCGAGCAACGGGAGCTCACCCCATCGCGGGGATTTGAACCGTCAACCTTCTGATTGGCAAGCCCTAGTCTCTGTGGTTTAACGTACAGCGCCACCCGCGTCCCTACAAGCTGCCCGTACAAAGGTACAAATTTTTGATCAAAAGAGACTAGGCCTGTTTATTCATACAGCTCGTTTATGGTGTGCACAGGTACACTCATTGAGCCCTCACCTTGATAAGGTCATCCAGGCCATTTGCTCCCAGCACATGCCTCAGGTGACTGAAGAACAAAGTTGTAATTGTGATCTTGGTTTAAACTCACCAATGTAATTGGGCATGCCATAGCCTCTACCCATTTCCATACAGACACTGGAGGGTAATGCAAATCAATCTGCATTGAGCTTTTTTGGAATGAAACATTTTTGGTGTGTAAAAAAAAGCCCTTTTCAGGGGCATAAAATATGCAATAAGTCCTGAATGTGTGCGGAATACATGGAAAAAAACAGATTTCTTTGTGCCTTGAATGTAGAATGTAATGTCATATCAACACAGCCTTAGGCTCTGTTCCACAGGACCAAGTAATTTACAAATCAAGATAAATAGTATTCAAAACCTGCCAAGTTATTTTGTCGTGTGAGGTGGAAGATCCTATAGTTCCTTTCCCTCAGCAATCATAATAATAATATATTGTAAATTCCAATGCCGCTCATGTCTAATTTGTGAGGCCAAACGGGCTGTACAACATTGTACAGGGAAGCATGGGGGCAGGGAGAGTAAATTTTGAGGTCTTAATTGAAATGCTGATCTGTCTATATACCTCATCCCTTTTGACTGCTAGGAGCACATTTGTTGAGTCTTTGGTTTGGAAGACTTGGTCAAATATTGAGCTACTGCTATAGGTTAGGCAGAACTCCTGCACCATTAATATATGTCTGAGAACCAGCTGTTTAAGTAAGTCATCTCAATATGCGATTGATATTTTAAAAAAAACAAAAAAACCAACCCTCTGAATATATGTCTATTTATTCAGAGCTTTTTGAAATCCACACATGAACTGATTTGCTTAAACAGATTCCTTTGGTGACTCTGGGCTTCCCATTGGGTCACTGCTGCTTTCACTCTGAGGCCTGGGGTGGGGCAATGTGAAAGAATCAAGATCTAGTCAGGGCTTGGAATGGGTTTAGGGAGGTTCTTGTGAGGCCCAGGCAAAGCATCCCTGAGATGTTGCTCTTCAAACTGTCTTTGGACTACTTCAGGTTCATTCAATGAATTTCAATTCAGGGACAAATGTAAGGTTCTGCACTTAGGCAGGAAGAACCAAGTGCTTATAAGATGGAGGACACCTGGATTGCCAGTAGTACATGTAAAAAGGATCTAGGGGTCTTCATAGACCACAAGCTTAACATGAGTCAACAGTGTGATGCAGCAGCAAAAAAGTGAATGCTATTCTAGGCTGCGTCAACAGAAGTATGGGGTCCTAAACAAGGGAAGTCAGTACCACTCTATTCTGCTTTGGTCAGACCATACCTGGAGTACTGTGTCCAGTTCTGGGCACCACAGTTTAAGAAGGATATTGACAAGCTGGAAGATGTGCAGAAGAGGGTGATTCAAATGATCAAGGGTCTGGAAACCAAGCCTTATGAGGAATGGTTGAGGGAGTTGGGTATGTTTAGCCTGATAAAGAGGAGAGTGAGAGGAGAGATGATAGCCATCTTCAAATATCTAAAGAGCTGTCACATGGAGGATTCAGCAAGCTTGTTTTCTCTTGCTCTGGAGGGTAGGACCTGAATCAATGAATTCAAGTTACAGTGGTACCTCTGGTTATGAACTTAATTTGTTCCAGAGGTCCATTCTTAACCTGAAACCATTCTTAACCTGAGATACCACTTTAGCCAATAGGGCCTCCCACTGCTGCCGCGCCGCCACCACACGATTTCTGTTCTCATCCTGAGGTAAAGTTCTTAACCCAAGGTACTACTTCCAGGTTAGCGGAGTCTGTAACCTGAAGTGTTTGTAACCCGAGGTACCACTGTACAAGAAAGGAGATTCTGACTAAACATGAGGAATTACTTTATGACAGTAAGAGCTGTTGAACTAGAGTCCCTTGGAAGGCGATGGACTGTCCTTCATTGGAGGTTTTCTGCAGAGGTCACATGGCCACCTGTCATGGGTGCTTTAGTTGAGATTCCTGCATTGCGGGGGGTTGGACTAGATCAGTGTTTCCCAACCTTGGGCCTCCAGCTGTTTTTGAACTACAATTCCCATCATCCCTGACCACTGATCTTGCTAGCTAGGGATGATGGGAGTTGTAGTCCAAAAACAGCTGGAGGCCCAAGGTTGGGAAACACTGGACTAGATGACCCTAGAAGTACCTTCCAACTCTACAATTCTATGAGGATTTGTGAATGCTATACAACACTAACATATGTGTTAGATACAGGGTTTTTTTGGGTTGAGGGTGTTTTTTTTTGTTGTTGTTTGTTTGTATTGAACCCTACTGGAATCTGGTACCAGTACAAGTTTCAGAATCAGCTAAACTTGTTGCTGCAGCTTAGCCACCTGGCTCTAACAAGCCTTTATTGTGTTTCTATACCAATAATTTAGGAGCTTTCACCACTGTAACTAAGCCAAGTTTTATTGCCTGTGTTTTATGACTACACATGAATCTGACCTTTTGAGAGTTTGTAAGTAAACCATTTTTAACTTACCAAATGTGTGGTGGCAACTTTGGAAAGAACTTAGAAGGGCATATTTTAAACGTGTAACGGTCTATACTTCCACACTTAATATTGTGGCATGTGATTTTTTAATCTCTGCCGGGGTTCTCTCACCAAAGAATACTTGCCCCAAACTTGGATCTTGGCATCCGGGGAATTCTCATTTTCATACATCCCCTTCAGAGTTTGGGAATCTTTGAGCCTCCTTTTCCAAATTCCCTTTGTTCATCTGTTAAAATACAGGCTCAGCTCTATTCATCACTGCTTAGTAGGTGACATTTTGTCTCACATTATCTTCCTTCTAGGTGACATAAATCCTAAATGTACAGGGACTAAATTATATCTCCAGACCAACATTTTGAGCAGACATTAGACTACATGTGCCCATCATAAGCACTTGACTGCTCTGTGGTTGTAGCCTGCTGAGTTTGGGAGGAGGAGAAGGGATATGTGTCTCCAAATGACAAACAGGATTTGGCAAACTGGCACCACAACCAGTAATTTGAACAAATGTGACTGATTTCTCCCACAATTAAAATCTACTTCAAAGCTTATTTTCCTGAATAGCTGCCTCCATTAATTTTACTTTGGATAATGATACAATTATATCTAATCAGTGACAGAGTTCAGTATGTGACACATCAGTGCTTTTGTTCACAGCCTAGGAAAGCCCTCTCGTTCGCTTGGCTTTTTGTAAGCTTCCAACCTGTGTTTGCCAAGAACGTCTCTGGAATCTCTGACATTTTGTATGACATGACTGAAAGCTAATGCAGCCGTGGCCCCTTCTGCCAAAATACTGGTCCATCTTGTCAGTGCGGGGTTTCCAGTATGCTGTCAGTCTCCTTAAGCCAACATTTTGCATGGAGAGCAGTGATTCCAAGTGTGCATGTTAAGATAAGGTCGTTTTTCTTTTAAAGATTCAGGGAGGGTTTTTTTTTGTTGTTTTTTAAGTGATGAAATATATTCCAGGAAACAGCTTGGAGTTGCAGTTTATGGGGTGTGGGGGTCGGAATATTTGCAAGATGGATGGGTCATAGCTTAGTGGCACAGCATATGCTTGGATATGTAAGGGGACTAACTTCAATCCCTGCTACCTTCAGTTAGAGACCTCCAATCAGAAAGCCTCTTGTCTGAGAACCTAGAGAGCTCCTGTCACTCTGTGTAGACAGCACTGGGTAAGCATGTGCCAAACCCAGGAGGAATGCTGTTTCTCTGACCCCAAGCAGCAGATTTCTGCAGAAAATCCATCTGCCTATTTGATTTTCAGCCAGATCTATGTGCTCCACCATTCTTTATGTGTAGTTAATTGCTCACAAGTGCCCAATATTGAGCAAGCATTCCACTAGTGCCTCGGTTCAATTTGGGATTTGTAGTTTTTAAGGTTGCATAAACATGTTTGTGTGTTTTGTATATGCAAAAGGGTTAATATGCCATGGGAAATGGAAGATGGCTTGGTGATTCCTCACTACCAGCAGGCTCGTTTTATTTGCATTGTGATGAATTAATTATCGTAAGCCGCTTTGAAGATCGATGAGAAGAAGCAAGGCCCGCATTTTCTAAATAAATAAAATGGGTTAGAAATACGATGTTGCTGATGGTTTTATGTGAAAAATCTAAGATATAGCAAGAACGCTGATACTGTGAAAACAGTCGTTTCTTTAGGCTGAGTTTGTAAACATAACTTCCCAAGACACAACCCATGCAAAGTGAGTGAGGAACTCCTAAATATGCTGCTTAGGGTGCCTAAGGCTACACCTGCCTTGTTTCAGGTCCCAACTCAGTAACAGTCTTACTGAATAGTGTTGAGTAAATGTATCAATCTCCTGTCTGTAAAATGAAGCCTTTAGTATAAGAGCTCCACAAGGTGGATCACCAATTATGCAGTCATCAGGAAAACAAAAAACAAACAAACCAGGGCTCTGTTTTCTAGACTGGAGATAATCTGCTCTGGTAATGTTCATCTGGACAACTGGTTCCTAAAGGGATAAAACCCATAGTCTTCCAAGCATTGTTGGATTCCAACTCCCATCAGCCCCACCCAACATGTTCAGTGGTCAGGGATAGTGGGAGTTGAAGTCCAAGAACATACAAAGAAACACAGGTTTCCCATCCCTGCTTTAAAGAAGGGTCTATGCCATTTTCTATACACCCCTGCCATCTTCTTGCTCACAGGAGAAGTCCAAACATGTAAGCCCAAGCATGCAATATTTCTATCTTGCTAAAAAGCGACATCACATATCTGAGACCTGTTATCCACAAAAGTGAATATGAGTAGTTCTTTCCAAACTAGTTGCTTTGCAAGCTAGTTTATGGCTTCTATGTGTACCTTTCCCATTTGTACCATAGCTTAAAAGTTCCTGGTCCAAGGGCAGATTAGCAAGCTATTATGGCGCTGGGTGGCTGTTGTTCAGATGACCAAATCATTTCATACCTTTCCCAATTCTGCATCACTAGATTCATTGTGAAATAAGGTGTTTTTTTTGGGGGGGGGTAATAGCCTTTTATGGGGTATTCATCCATAGTTGTGCATCTCAGTCCATCATATTATGTGCAGTGCAAATTTGTGCTGTACTCTATTGAGTCTGGAATGCAGGTTGCATGATGGAAGAGTGCCATGTGATGCAGGAGAAACTTGGTTAGTCATGGACCTGGGAGCCAGCCTTATTGAAGTAAGAGCTGCTCCCCTGCTTGTATGCAGCAGTTCACCCACCAAGTCAATATGGGCTATATATATATGGGGTAGCATCCCTGATTGGATGGATCTGCCCCACCAAACACCAGTGAGTGCGGGTGTCATTGCAACCCAAGACCCCCTTGGCTAAGACAACCAAAATTTTCAAAGAGACTGGAGTAAATTTATTGAGTATATAATTGAGTATATGAATAATCATTGTAAAAATGTGAAGACACTAGTGGGATTGAAATAAATCCTGCAACAAAAAACTTGAAAAATGTTAAAACTTTCTAGACCAATGAGATAAAGTGGACTATAAGGATAAAAAGGTCAGAGGTTGAAGATAGAAAGTGCGATATAAAGACTTGAAAACAAAAAACCGGCTGAAGGGATGGAGGGAAGTCACAGGCTTAGTAGAACAAAGAGTTTTTTGTTTGTTTGTTGTTGATATGTTGAAAATACTGTGTTAAAAAAAGAAATTAATAAAAAATACATGAAAAAGACACCCCCTTTTTGTTGCCCTCCAGATGTTGCAAGACTATAGCTTCCACCTTTGACCATTGGTCATGCTGGATGGGGCTGATGGGACTTGGAATGCAACAACATCATCTGTGGCCACCACAAGTTCCCTGAATCAGGTGGACATACAGCACATGCCTTGAGCCTTGTGCACAGAGAAGAACCTGGGGAAGTTGTAATCTGAAACAGCTCCTCAAAGTTGTATGTGATTGCATGGATTTATGCTTACTGGTTATGATATGCTTATTACAGGTCTGGAAGTTTAACAAAACTGTGGCCCTCGATCTTACATTCTGACATGTGTCTTCATTCCTGTGGGGTGGCACAAATGTGCAATTTTCACTCCCACATATGAAAATCACAGTTGCCTCAGTTGTCAAACCAAGTGCCTGGGCGTTAAGTCATGATGGTTTCCAGTGGTGACTGTCAAATATTGGGAGGGAATATACAGTACTTCATATAAGGAGCTAGAAAATGTGTCATTTCTTTGGCGCAATGAAAGGAGTGTAGACTGCATTAACCCCATTAGGTTGGGAGCTTCATCAGCTGACAGTTTAAGTGGGTTTGACCCCTGGGGAATTCACACCACTGACTGACAGCTGTGGTGGTGATGGTTTCTAAACGCTGCTTTAGGAAGCTATGAAATCCATTCCTTTCCCTGCTTTCATACATTCTCTTGTGACCTTCCAAGCATAGTTTTGCATGCATTCTTCCTACCTTCAACATTCCAGTATTTATTTATTTTTTGGTGCTGAGCGATTGTACACTTCACCGAAGCCCCTTTTAAACCATGGGCACTCTCAGCTCCAAACCGTTTCAAAGCTAAGAGAACCTTTGTTTTCCCACTTGGGGGAGGATCAGGGTGGGTGGGGAAGAGAAAAGATTTGCCATATGATTTATGCCATTTCTTCTGTCAGCTGAGATGATTCTCTATGTCAGATTTGGGAAGTATTTCTGTGTTACCCCGAGGGGGAAAAAAATCAGATTTATGCACTGGGAAGCATATTGTAGTTAAGCTTAGAAGACCTACACCAGTCAATTGTCCAGGTCTGAGTATAAACCATGCTAACACACACACACACATCTAGCAATCAACATTCTGCATCAAGTAAAGCTGGATTCTGCAACCAGCATAATTATATGAATTTATATATTTTGCATAATTCCCAATTTCTAAAATATTTTTTTAATTATCCTTGTGTTGCTTGCTGTGAGAAGGGAAGAGCTATGCAGATCCCAGAACCCTCTCCCAATCTATTAGAAATTTCACTCTGTTTCAATGACATGACCCTAGTGAGTCACAAGAGCTCGAATAGGTAAATACTTGTTTTCAGAAAGCAACATTCTCTGTCTGCTTTCACATTCTGTGATTTTTCTATGCTTTCATGGAAATATGGCATTCACACAACCTTGCCTTAAATGTGTGGTGAGTGGTTTTCTTTTCTTTTTAGCTCCTGTCCTCATAAACTGGGAATAACAAGGCCCTCCTTTGAAGGGCTGTTGTAATATATTGCACAAAATGAAAGTCTGTAAAAACAATTTGCATAAATTGATAAAAAATAATTAAAGAAATTAAAGGCAGTATATAGTGGCCAGGAATGAGTTTTGGACAATTAGCACTCTTGCAGGCTTATTGCTCTCTTAGAATGCAAGTGGAGATAGCATTAAAATGTCTTGGCCATTGATAGGAGACAATGGAAACCAATGGACAATTAATAACATATTGGGCAAACTTTGTTTTGCCTCATTCCTTAACCTCACAGTCTTCCTTTTTACTGACATTTTGATAATGCAGAGTATAAGTGCATGGTAGCTTTATGCAGGCAATCCTGCAACATGGGTCAGGGAGACCCATAAAATTACCTATTAATGTTGGGGCTCCTCAACTGTCTGCTCACGACATGTTTCAAGATTAAATGCCAAAAGCATGTTCAGTGTTCCAAGTAGAAAGGTTAAGCCATTTCCCCCCATCATCTTCCCCAATTCTTCTCTATTTGAGTGATATTGCAGGCATATGTGGTAGACTTCTTTTGCACTTAACAGACCGGAGCCATTCATTTATCTTACAATGCTGCGTAAAAGGTTTTTATTGACATTAAGAATACTGCAGCAAATGGTATGCAGCTGCCTTTCAAAGGTCTAGTGGAAGGAAGGTGTTCAAAGTAAGCTGAGGATTTATTTCCTTGTTCCCTAACTCAACATGCTATTTTGATACACTTAAAAAAGAAAGAAAGAAAGAGGCAACTTCTTTCTCCCATAGACTCTGAAGTGTGGTTATAGTAACTGGATGGGTAAAAGCTGTAAAGAGACAAGTAAGGTTTGCTGTTCTTGTAGTACCATTTGGGAACAGCATGGCTGAGGTGATGCAGTGTACTTCTGTTGTGCTTCCTCATGCCACAGTGACATCTGCTGGGAGGTTAGCCTCTGAAATAAAATATATATAGTACTACTGAATGCAACGCTGAGCTAGTTTCTTTTTTTGCTTAGTTGAGGTACATTTGCAGATGTTAAAAAGGTAAAGGTACCCCTGACTGTTAGGTCTAGTTGCAGATGACTCTGGGGTTGCACACTCATCTCGCTCTATAGGCCGAGGGAGCCGGCATTTGCCCGCAGACTGCTTCCGGGTCATGTGGCCAGCATGACTAAGCCGCTTCTGGCAAACCAGAGCAGTGCATGGAAACGTCGTTTACCTTCCCACCGGAGTGGTACCTATTTATCTACTTGAACTTTGACGTGCTTTTGAACTGCTAGGTTGGCAGGAGCTGGGACCGAACAATGGGAGCTCACCCCGTTGAGGAGATTCGAACTGCCGACCTTCTAATCGGCAAGCCCTAGGCTCTGTGGTTTAGACCACAGCGACACCCGTGTCCCCTTTTGCAGATGTTACAGAAGTTTAATCCATTTAAGGAGATACTAAGAGCCTTGATGGATCAGGCCAAAGACATACAGCATCTCATTCTCTGAGATGCCCACAAGCAGGACCTGAGTCGTCTTCTTTGGCGATCACTCGTAGCCGAGTAAGATTGTCTTCCATGAACACAGTTTTAACAGTGAGTCTGTAAGTGACTGTGGAGGACAGTTCTGGATCCACACGTCCTTCCACAGTGGGGACATAGGTTTATGGGTGGGAGTTGATCACTGTGAGGGTTTACCATGCGTACCTCCCTCTTAGCACATTTCTCCCTTTTGTCCTGAGTTCAGCTTTGGTAAAGGCTGTTCTCCAATCGGAGCGCTTGCAGGCCTGTGTTTCCCAGTTGTCGGTGTTTATACTACATTTTTTGAAGATTTGCCTTGAAGGAGTCTTTGAACCTCTTTTGTTGACTACCAACATTATGCTTACCATTTTTAAGTTCCGAATAGAGTAGGACCTGAGTGCAGTAATGCTCTCCCTACTTACAGTTCCCAGCAATTGGTATTCAAAAGAACACTGACAGTACTGGAAGAACATCCCTTTCAACACCTAAGTAGGGCTCTGAGATGAAACAGTGCAGGATACATGTCAGGAGACTGGGCCTTTAGCCTCAGACCCTAGGCTTCATACCACAATGTACTTCAGGGCTCCTTGAGACGGTCTTTGATAACCAGCAAAACCAAGAATTTAGAACATAAGAAGAACCTTGCTGGAACTGATCAAAGCGCCCTCATAGTCCAGCATGCTTTCCGTATCTTCTTTCTCTGGGCAGGAAAGGGGGGAACTGCAAGAAGTCTACTATTCCCAGACTGGAAGCAGGTTCTCCCTCCTCTTCCTCATTTACTTTATGCAGTACCATCAACGGAGGTGATGACTTACAATTGGGAAGGCTGAGGAAACTGATCTGCTCTGCATCTCCTGGACTTGCATGAAGATTAGAGTGGACCATAGCTTTCCCTTGGATTTTGCGCTTCTCTGAATATTGTGAAACATGTGGTGTAGTGGTTAAGAGCGGTGGACTTGTTATCTGGGGAACCAGGTTCGCGTCTCCACTCCTCCCCATGCAGCTGCTGAGTGACCTTGGGCTAGTCACACTTCTCTGAAGTCTCTCAGCCCCACTCACCTCACAGAGTGTTTGTTGTGGGGGAGGAAGGGAAAAGAGAATGTTAGCCGCTTTGAGACTCCTTCGGGTAGTGATAAAGCGGGATATCAAATCCAAACTCTTCTTCTTCTCCTCAGCTAGTGCATTTAGAAAGGCATATGCTGGGGAGAAATGTGTATTTTTGGATTAATTCAGAAATGAAGCAGAATTGGCACAGATGGGAATTAGACTGATTCATCCATCCTGTGGTATAGTAAGATCTGAAGGCTAAGAGTTCTGTGGCTGGATGGGAGACTGCTTGGGAATCTGCCTTGGGTACACTGCCTTGGGTTCCATTACAGAAGGAGGGTGGGATATTAATGTATCTTTAAAAATAACAACATAGAATGTAATGTCAGTTGAAGAGTTAGGTCTTTGCTCCATGCAGCTTCCAACCTTTGCGAAGCACCATAGCTCAGGGGTAGAACATCTGCTTTGCATGCAGAAAGTCCTATGTTCAGACCTAGCATCTTCAGATAGGACTGGGGGGAAAACTGTTCCCTGTAATCCTGGGGAGGGGTGAGACGCAGTGTGATCAATACTGAGCTGGGTAACCCAGTGGTCTATCTTGTCTACATTGACTAGCAAGAAGCTCTCCAGGGTTTTCTAACAAGAGGGTTCCCCCCCCCCCCAATTCTACCTGGAAATGCCAAGGACTGAATCTGGGACTTCCTTAATGCATCTGAGCTGTGGTCCTTCCCTGTAGCTCTATTGAACCATTTTTGCCCAGGCCTAGTTGCAACCTCACAGTGTGAAAACTTGCTTTATGTTATATTGTTTTCATAGCGTAGCCAGAAAGCCAGCACTCACTGGAGCTCTTAGCCTGATAAAGACGCTCATAAACAATCACTCTCAGTGCCTGGAGGGCTTCTGCAAAGCAGACATTTCCATACATATATAAAACACCATCCTTCTTTTTAAAAGGTTAGGGTTAAACTACACTGCCACTTAAATGGCGAGTGGGAGGTAAGCCAATCCTCCAACCCCTGCTTTCAGGTTCTAACAGCTGAGCTAAAATACTACATTGCAGAAATGCACATAAACATTGTTAATATTTGAGCGGCATTCTTGGTCCCTTTACCATTCTCATTTTCGTTGCACAAGCATAAAGGTAAAGGTAAAGGTACCCCTGCCCGTACGGGCCAGTCGTGTCTGACTCTAGGGTTGTGCGCTCATCTCACTTAAGAGGCCAGGAGCCAGCGCTGTCCACAGACACTTCCGGGTCACGTGGCCAGCGTGATGAAGCTGCTCTGGCGAGCCAGCACCAGCACAGCACACGGAAACGCCATTTACCTTCCCGCTATAAAGCGGTACCTATTTATCTACTTGCACTTAGGGGTGCTTTCGAACTGCTAGGTGGGCAGGAGCTGGGACCGAACGATGGGAGCTCACCCCGCCGCGGGGATTCGAACTGCCGACCATACGATTGGCAAGTCCTAGGCACTGAGGTTTTACCCACAGTGCCACCCGCATCCCTTGCACAAGCATAGTGGTGAGTAAATTAGGTTCATTTCAGTTTTGCTCAGTTTCTCACTTTTCCAGCCTTAATTTCCATTCTTTACATTTCCACACCAGTATGCATTTTTTGTAATAAGAAAAGCAAAGGAAAGAAAGTCCTTATTGAAAATTCATCAGCATTTTAGAGTGTATTTCTCCAAATAGACACATTTTGAATGGAATTTTACCTAATATATGCATATATTTTTTACGGGCGCTTTCTCCTAATGCAATGCATTTTTGTACCTTATGTTCACTAATATATACATTTATGCACATTTGATCCTGGCATGTCCATTTTTGTACACGGTACTTAATTGGATATCTGCATCACAGCATTTGGAGAAGGGCAAATTTTGAAGGACAGCTGGGTTTTGGTTTGCAAACAGTTTCAGGAAGCGCAGGATAGGTAGACTGACCACTGAAAGCAAACTGTGTTAAGTTTCTCCCCAATCCTTGCTCAAACATTTTAAGCCGGGAAAGGGTGAGGCAGTGGCTGCTGGTGAGGTTTTGCTCTGGACTTAAAGGAGGTGGAGGCAGTTAGCAAGCTGCCTGGTGCTTTTTGACTCTTGAGAAGCACTGAATTATTTAATGTTATATTTATTTTTAGTATTTCTATCCATTATTTCTGAGCAGGAATCTCAAGACAGTTTACTTACTCCACAGAGAAAGAGAAAGGCAGAGGGAGCTGTATATCTCAGAGCACTGGCAAGGAGTAGAAAACATATTATGGGTGCAATCTGTGGATTTTATGGGAGAGCAGAAGTTGCTTGTCCAAACTGAACATTTATTGGCACCACCATCACCCTGCACCAAAGATGCCATGTGTGCATGCTTCAATGCAATGCGCCAGTTGGCTATTTCTTCAGGTCACAAAACATCACTCAGCCCTATACATTCAAGGTCGCATGGCAGAACATGTCAAGAAAAGGCTTTTGCAGGTTGCAAAGCATGCGCTTCAAGTATGGTGTGCTGTAAAATTGAAAATGCATAAATTAAAATTAAAAGAAGCAGCGGCATGCATTTCAAAAAGTGCTAAGGGTGAGGTGTTAAGTAGAAATAAACCATGAAATTGCACTGTGTATTTTGCTATTTAATCTCTTGAAAATCGGTAGGGTATCATGGTGCTCTCTAATAAGTGTGTGTGCAGTTTCCAACTCTATATAACAGAAATCTAGATATACTAGCATTAGAAAAAAATGTGTCAGAGTTTGCTGGGCTGCAAACCCTCAGTGGTAACTGGGCCAGAACCCAAAGGTCATAAAGTCACTCTCTTGGTGGGGCCCAGATCTATAATTGAAAGTAGGCAAAAATGTCATGTTCTGGAGGATGCGCCTTTGGAGCAGATAGACCAAAACAGAGGCAAGTTGCATTTTCAGATGCAGGCAGAAGACCAGGCTCTAGGTGCAAGGGAGGGTGGAGAGTAGGTCCTCAGTCTATTAGAATCATCTCATTAGGGGGTGACATGTTCAGAGCGAAGACCTACCCCCTGAGCAGCTTTGTGTGGGAATGTTCAGGGTGGCAGGAGATGATATATTGTTTATTAATATCCTTCCTAACATGCACTGGCAAGTTTCTTATGTAGCAGAGTTACATTCCCCTTCTCACACACAGCAGAAAGCTGGTTGCAGGCTCGTTAGAACCTCTTATTATTACGCAGTTCAATCTGCCTCAGATTGAATTGTACGTTCCTGGTAAGATCCCCTTTTAAATCCCTCCTAAAGCACTAAAGTGGACGCGGGTGGTGCTGTGGGTTAAACCACAGAGCCTAGGGCTTGCTGATCGGAAGGTCGGTGGTTCGAATTCCCGTGACGGGGTGAGCTCCTGTTGCTCGGTCCCTGCTCCTGCCAACCTAGCAGTTTGAAAGCACATCAAAGTGCAAGTAGATAAATAGGTTCCACTCTGGCAGAAAGGTAAACAGCATTTCCGTGCGCTGCTCTGGTTTGCCAGTAGCGGCTTAGTCATGCTGGCCACAGGACCTGGAAGCTGTATGCCAGCTCCCTCGGCTAATAAAGCGAGATGAGCGCCGCAACCCCAGAGTTGTCCACAACTGGACTTAATGGTCAGGGGTCCCTTTACCTTTACCTAAAAGACTAAAGACACCACAATCTTATTCATAGACAACACAAAGTTAAGTTTACTGACATTCAGGCAGTACACAGTATCAATCCTGAAGGCAGGCTTAAAGACTTGAAGTTACAAATAGCAACATGTGGATTTACCCCATGTGGGAGACAATCCCTGTGCTGCTGTTGGCTGAAAGCCAACAGAGCAGTCCTAGCTGGAAGCAGACGAAAGGAGAAAGAGGGGAAAGGGAGGGGTGCTGTGTGACTTGTCCTTTTGTTACCTGGACAGGTGAGGTCACGCCCACTTCTGGTTACATGTAAGAGGAGGATGCTCCAGGCCAGGAGGAACAGGAAGTTTCGACTGACTGGACCAAACATTCCCTTGTATGTCCACCCTAGCATTACTACTAATGTTGCACCTGACTGCTACTCACGAATCACATCCCACACTTTGCAAGGGCAAAACTGAGAGACATAAGCTTAAGGAAGATGGGAGAAGGTAGAATAAAAGTTTGCAAATTATATAAATTAAGTGCAATGAGTATGTACATGCTGGTCTGAAGAAGTTCTGAAATCGCCCAAATCCAGCTATGTTAACTGGGGTCCAAAGTGCTGGAGCTGCATCTCGTTGCATTCTCAGGCTGTTTTGTTGCACTCTGCTAAGTGCTTTGCAGCAGGTTTTGTTTTTACCTTGCAGCCCCAAAGTCAAACTGTTCCGTTAGGTTCCCTGCTGTTTGAGCTAAACTAGTCAATGATCAAACATGCTGGGAGTGTACCTGCTCAGGAGAATAAAAAATTAAACTGGATAAGCAAAAATCCTTGAGAGGTTTTGTTAATTGCTAGTCCCAGCTTATGTAGCCAAATGACACCACCCATCCACAAATTGGGAGGTATCCAAAGGCTTGTGGGAAACAGAAAGTTTGCAGAACTACCATCAAAAGCATAGGCTGGGAATCCATGACACAGGTTAGGTGTTTAGTGCTATCCCCCATAGCAACTGAATGTAAAGGCACTTCCAGGCTGTTGCTACATTCAATCACAGACTGTGAAATCGGGGTTGTGCAACTGTAGTTGATTGGGAGGACTTGTACAGCAAACCCATTTCCCTCAAAATTGAATAAGAAAAGTGATGGGAAAACACTCAGGACACCAGTGCTATTTTTCTAGAAAAAGGGGTGCCTGAACTCACCATGAACGCCTCCCTTCTTCTCTTATAATGACAAGGGCGCCCACCTGAGAGGTACCAGAACTAAGTCCCAGCAAGCTCTGGCCAAAAAAAAAGCACTGTTGGGAACCACATGGCTTGCTGCTTTGCTGAAGTGTCATCTAACACTCCACCTGCAAACATATAAGAATGAATGCTCATTAAATAGCAACTGGCATCTGATCTCCCTGCAAACAAAACAGAATAAATGTTCAATAAACAGGCCATCTGGAAATGCTCAAAGTGCAAGAAATGCCATAAAATTGTATCAGTCCTGATACTTTTGATGTTGCAAACTGGATCTGAGAGGGTTTGCTGGTCCATATATATGCAAAATCATATTACAGTCAGTGGCAGGGGAAGTTGCATGAATAAATAAAAAAATAACACTTGGCAAGAGTCCTGATGCGTGATACAGTGGTACCTCAGGTTAAGAACTTAATTCGTTCTGGAGATCCATTCTTAACCTGAAACTGTTCTTAACCTGAGGTACCACTTTAGCTAATGGGGCCTCCCGCTGCCACTGCGCTGCTGCTGCATGATTTCTGTTCTCATCCTGAAGCAAAGTTCTTAACCCGAGGTACTATTTCTGGGTTAGCGGAGTCTGTAACCTGAAGCGTCTGTAACTTGAAGTGTCTGTTACCTGAGGTACCACTGTATTCTTTCCCTGCTGTAGAAAATGCAATTTGCTTTTAAATTGGAATGAGATCTTAATGGTACTTCTTGCAAGCAGTGCTTTCTTGTTATATCCCAGGGAGGGAACCTGCATTACATTCCCTCTCCAAGCACCCAAACTCTTGGAGAAATAAATTCTGCGGTTAGACTGCAAGCTTCTTTTATCCTGGAAGAACCTCTGCATTGTGAAAGCTTCCCAGCAGCCAGATGTTCAGCAGATGCAGCTTTCCTTCATGATGCAGTGGCCCTTCCAGAAAAAGAAGCAGCTTGTTGTGTCAAGAAACACTGCACCTGTTGAATTTCTGCTTGTAGCTACGATTGTGAAATCTCATAGAACCTCTGGCAGTGGAGAAGGAAGAATTATGCTGCATTCTAGAGGATCTTTGAGCACTTACAACATAGTTTATATGGTACTGTGTGGTGATTTACAAAGCCAAAGGCCAGGTCTCTACCTCATGGAGCTTACAAAGGGGGGGGGGGGATGACACAGAAAAGGCAAGAGAAAGGAGGGTAGGGAAATCAAAACCTGGTAAAAAGGGGAAGAATATGACATTCTTTTCAGTTACATGATCTCAGGGTGTGAGTTAAAGTACTTTGTGTTTATATTCCTTGAACAGTCTGGAAGCCCAAGTGCTGGTGAATTTCTTGCATTCCTAACCAATGTCAGCGGAAGAAATTGTAGTCAGAATTGTGTGCTCCCCCACCCCCAAAGGGTACACTTTTAAACTGGAAATAAGAAACATCTGTTTGTGATATATTTGCTTTCTGATACGACCGTGTTAAACAAGCTTCAGAACCAGAGGCAGGATTGGCTTTCTGAGAAATGAGCTCCCTTTCGCTGTAAGGGTGATAATGGAATTGTAGTTGTGTTAAGAGCAGCTGCAGCATAGCTGGTCTATTACCTAATTTTTCTCTTCTACAGAACTAGGACAGCAAAGCAGCTGATGGAGTGTGGGGTGACCTGGGAAATTCCTGTTCAAACTTCATCTCAATGAGTCGGCCTGAGAAAAAAAGCCTGTCTGTAGTATACCAATAATTATACTGGCCTACTTTAAAGAGTTGTCATAAGAGTTACTTAGGGAATCAAAGAATCATAGAATTGTAGAGTTGGAAGGGACCTTGAGGATATTCCTCAATGCATATTCCTGCATTGAGGAAGGGAGCTCAATGCAGGAATATGCAGCTGTCCCATACAAGGATCAAACCTGCAACCTTGGCGTTATCAGCATCACACTCTAGCCAACTGAACTATCTAGGCTGACAATGCATTACTGTATTTTCAGTGTTCGGTGGGGGGACACACCTTTATTATGCATTTATTATTATTTTTCTTCAATTTTCTGCAGTTGAACTCCACACACACACAAAAAGTCAATGGAAAGGCCTTGGTGGGAAACCTTCTTTCAAAGGCTTCACTTATAATAATAACAAGATAATAATAATTTATTATTTATACCCCGCCCATCTGGCTGGGCTTCCCCAACCACTCTGGGCGGCTTCCAACAAAATATTAAAATAC
Organism: Podarcis siculus; assembly: GCA_034642415.1. Classification (NCBI taxonomy): domain Eukaryota; kingdom Metazoa; phylum Chordata; class Lepidosauria; order Squamata; family Lacertidae; genus Podarcis; species Podarcis siculus. The sequence continues at coordinate 11,327,873 of JAXCMG010000039.1, forward strand.
AGTAATGCATCAAACATTAAAAGCTTCCCTAAACAGTGCTGCCTTCAGATGTCTTCTAAAAGTCTGGTAGTTGTTGTTCTCTTTGACATCTGGTGGGAGGGCGTTCCACAGGGAGGGTGCCACTACCAAGACGGCCCTCTGCCTGGTTCCCTGTAACTTGGCTTCTCACAGCAAGGGAACCGCCAGAAGGCCCTTGGCGCTGGACCTCAGTGTCCAGGCAGAATGATGGGGTGGAGACGCACCTTCATGTATACTGGACTGCGGCCATTTAGGGCTTTAAAGGTCAGCACCAACACTTTGAATTGTGCTCGGAAACGTACTTCATTCCTTTGTGGGTAATTTATGAACATAAGAGCCCTGCAGGATCAGGGCAATGACCCAACTTGTCCAGCATCCTGTTCTCACCATTGCCAATTAGATGCCTGTGAGAAGCATGCAAACAGCATCCTCCTCCATGTTTCCCAGCAATGGGAATGCAGGCATACATCTTCTGGTAGTGGAGGCAGAAAGTGGTCATCATGTCTAGTAGCCATTGACAGCCTTCTTGTCCTTGAATTGTAGGAGACAGAACCAGTGTCCAACTTGGGCATGGCCTTCCCAATTTTCTCTCGGCCACCCCTTTTCTCTCTCACTTCACTTTCTCTCATAATAATAATAATAATAATAATAATAATAATAATATAATAATAATAATAATAATAATAATAATAATAATAATAATAATAATAATAATTTATTATTTATTATTTATTATTTATACCCTGCTCATCTGGCTGAGTTTCCCCAGCCACCCTGGGTGGCTCCCAATCGAGTGTTAAAAACAATAGGTAAAGGTAAAGGTACCCCTGCCCGTACGGGCCAGTCTTGACAGACTCTGGGGTTGGTGCACCCATCTCACTCTATAGGCCGGGGGCCAGCGCTGTCAGGAGACACTTCCGGGTCACGTGGCCAGCGTGACATCGCTGCTCTGGCGAGCCAGAGCCGCACACGGAAACGCCGTTTACCTTCCCGCTAGAAAGCGGTCCCTATTTATCTACTTGCACCCGGGGGTGCTTTCGAACTGCTAGGTTGGCAGGCGGTTAAAAACAATACAGCATTAAATATTAAAAACTTCCCTAAACAGGGCTGCCTTCAGATGTCTTTTAAAAATAGGATAGCTGCTTATTTCCTTCACATCTGAAGGGAGGGCATTGCACAGGGCGGGTGCCACTACCGAGAAGGCCCTCTGCCTGGTTCCCTGTGACCTCACTTCTCGCAATAGGGGGACCGCCAGAAGGCCCTCAGCGCTGGATCTTGGTGTCCGGGCTGAATGATGGGGGTGGAGACACTCCTTCAGATATTCACACTCTTCCCCTATTCCTCCCTGCCCATCAGCTGTCAGGACAGGGACAGATGACTCTTGCAAGAAACCTGAACTGATCTACCAAAGGTCACCATATCTTTGCCTTAATGACCTAAGTGGGCTTTTAAACAAATGGACTGCTTTTAAGTGTACAGCAGGACCCAAGTGTCAATGGGTGTCAATGGGTGGTGGGCAGAGGCAGATTTAGGGCAGTGCAAAGGATTCTGCCACACTGGGCACCAAGCCTAGGGGGCGCTGCAGGGCACCACAACTATGACATAATGAATTGAGCAGAAGGCGAGAGGCAGGAGGTGCTGAATTTTGGCCTTGTGCAGAGCACTGCTGGAATCTGAAAGACCAAAGTCCACCCCTGTGGGGGAGCCCTCTGACACTAATGCCGTGAGCCTATCTTGTACATACATTCCCATGAGTTGTTGGGAAAAAACCACACGTTTTGAATTCAGAAATCACACCTTGAAATCTTTTGAATATAGAAATCACACTTGCTACATTTCTCAAATTATGCCATGGTCAATGCTGGAACCCCACCTAAGTTTACAAATTATGATTATGCACATTACAGTGGTACCTTGGGTTAAGTACTTAATTCGTTCCGGAGGTCCGTTCTTAAGCTGAAACTGTTCTTAACCTGAAGCACCACTTTAGCTAATGGGGCCTCCTGCTGCTGCTGTGCCGACAGAGCACAATTTCTGTTCTCATCCTGAAGCAAAGTTCCTAACCCGAGGTACTATTTCTGGCTTAGCAGAGTCTGTAACCTGAAGCATATGTAACCCGAGGTACCACTGTACCTGATTTATTTATTTTGCTATTTTTGTTTAATATAGCATCGAGCCTGAAGGAGTGTCCTGCAAAGCTTGCTGACTCTCTTGCAATTTTGGGTTGGTCTGAATAGAGTTATAATCTTGTCTCTCGTTTGATTGTTAAAGGATCGACAAGGCTGCAAACATTTTGTAAATGGATTCACTTTAAAGTGTTACTTGTTCTGGGCTGTTTCATTGCAAAACCATGAAGAATCTCATGAAAGACAATTGTTCTCGCAAGGTCACACTTGGTAAGCAAAATAGCTAGCTGGCTTAACTGTCCTAGTTGCCTAATTTTGTGGGAGCTTGGAGCTCACAGTGGAAGCAGGCTTGTCCAGTTCAGAAGAGAATGTTCAGGACCTTGGACAGCTCCAAGGGAATGGTAGGAAAGCAGCTTAATCAGAATCTACCTCTGAAGGCAGCTATATTTATGTAGGCTGATCAGGCCTGATGGTCTACACCACTATGGAGGAACTGCCTGGGTGGTTTGAAGGCCCCTTATTTTGTAGTCTTTGGCCTTGGTGAGTCTTGGGGAATAGAGGTACTCGAAGGGACGACTCCTCTGTGTCTGAGGATGGTGGTAGGCCTGTGTCCCCTGGCTGGAAGGGCTCTGAGTGACAGATCTACCCACAAAGAAAAAGCCTGAACTTTATCCTGTTTCAACGACTCCCCCATGCACTTCAAATATTTATTTAAATATTTATTTATTGCCTTCTTACTCATGGGTCTCAAGGCAGGCAATGTGCAATATAAAATAAAAAAGCAGTTAAAAGCAAAGCAGAAAACAACAGCAGAAAGCCCATTGGAACAAAAATGGCTTCAATTGTATTCAGAAAGTGCAGAAAGTAGAAGCCGGTCATATCTAAACAGGAATGCTGTTCTGCACATCAAGGCCATGTGGATTATGTCTAGAGATGGGGAAAGCTGTCCATTTTTGGTTCTGTTGCTCATTTTTCAAATCATAGAATTGTAGAGCTGGAAGGGAGCACAAGGGTCATCGAGTCCAAACCCCTGCAATGCAGGAATCTTTTGGCCAACTTGGAGTTCGAACCCACAACCTTGAGATTAAGTGTCTTGTGCTTTACTAACTGAGCTATCCAAGCTATCAGTTTGCTTTTTTTTAAAAAAAGAAAGAAATGTGCTCATGAAAAGCCACCAGCGTTTTAGTGTGAATTTCACCTAATATAAACATTTTTGTATGCTATATATATGCAAAACAATATCCCCTAATATAATGTATTTTAATAATTGTTTTTATTTTTATTTTTAAAAAGTTTTTATTAAAGATTTTCTTAGTTTACAAGAGTACGTGCATTGTCTCTTTTTCAGGTTGTGTTTTCTACAGATCAGTTACAATTGTTGTGAGACATTAGAAACATATGCAGTATATATTTGTTTTTGTTTTCTAATACACAAAAGCAATAACAACAACAATAAATAAAGAAGAAAGAGAAAAGTTCAAGGCAAGAAAGGGAAAGGCTTTCAAGAGAGAGCCAAAATCAGCATTGTCATTTGATGCATCCTTGTATGTCATTTTGCCTAATATGTGCATTTTTGTGCATACATCACTTAGCTGGATAACCTGGCAAAAAAGTATGAATTTTCCTTGCCTGCTGCTTTTGCTCTGCTGTACAGTACAAGTGTGGAGAACGAGTTCTAAACCAAATCTGATTCATCCTCACAGTGACACTGAGAGTCACATGGAATATTTTGATAACTGCTTATTAATCTAAATGGATCTCCATTCTTTCTGAGTTTATTCCTGGAGAAGCTCAGACACCTCTGTTCCATCAATTCTCGCCCCTCCTCCACTAATTAATTGGCATAATTGGTAGAAATGGGCCATTTGAGAGCTAAAACCTCTTTAGTGCTTTGCTAAAATGACTGAGTGCTGTTTATCGGTGGAAGTGCTGGTAATTTGAGGTAAAATGCTTGATTGTAACCTTCTACACCTCCCATGCTGTGCAGTTTTGGTTTTTTGTTCTGTTTTTTTAAATCAGTATTCTCTCCAGGAGAGAATGCTTAACTATATCCTTTACTCACCAGACTTTAAGAGTGTTTTTTTTTAAATCAAAGACATCTTTATATGTGCACAATTCAATGTAGTGGCTTCATCTTATAAAAGTGCTAAATGCTCTTTTCCATTACCTGCTATGATGAACTCTTCTGCTGATTTTGGTTGTGTCCACTGTTATTCCTACTCAGAGTAGACCTATTGAAATTAATATGTATTGCTAACTTAGTTCAGTTAATTTCAATTGGTCTATGCTGTGTAGGAATGGACTAATTAATACTAATACTAATAATTAATTTATACCCCACCCATCTGGTTGGGTTTCCTCACCCATTCTGGGCGGCTGTTAGTTTCTCTTATCTCAGTTCTCCACATTTCTGCAGCAATTTGTGAATCTTTAAAAAAAAAAATCAGAAAAATTCAATAGAATATTAATTCCTTTTGTTAAACACATTCTTGTATGCAATTTTGACTGACATACACATTTTTGCAAGCAATTCCCCATTACGTAACACATTTTTGTAGGGGTTTTTTTTGTTATACATGCTTTCCCCTAATAGATCCTGTTTCTTAAAAAATTGGTTGGAAAACTGCCTCATAAAATTCAGGCAACTATAAAATCAGAAAAAATTCAATAGAATATTAATTCCTTTTGTTAAACACATTCTTGTATGCAATTTTGACTGACATACACATTTTTGCAAGCAATTCCCCATTACATAACACATTTTTGTATGGGTTTTTTTTTTTGTTATACATGCTTTTCCCTAATAGATCCTGTTTCTTAAAAAATTGGTTGGAAAACTGCCTCATAAAATTCAGGCAACTATGAACAGTGAAGGCCACTTGTGTTTGCATGCCGAATGTCTAACAAAATTGGATTGGCTCATATATATCGCCTAGAGAGCACCCTAGCAGAATTATCCTAATGCAGGGATTTCTTTTTTAGTTTGAACTCCTTGTAATCCTGGGTACAAGAGTGCCTTTTTTAGCAGAGTGCCCAACATATAAAAAATATAATCCTATAATTCCCTTAGGCATTAGTATGTTGTAAGATGTTCTTTTGGAGATCTCATGCACTTAGAATAATAGAGTCTTAGAGTTGGTGAGTCCACCAACTCTCGTCCAGCACTGCTGAACAGCTCTTACTGTGAGAAAGTTTTTCTGAATGTTTAGCCAGAATCTCCTTTCTTGCAACTTGAAGCCATTGGTATGAGTCCTACCCTCCAGAGCAGGAGAAAATAAGCATGCTCCCTCTTCCATGTGTCAGCCCTTAAGAAATTTGAAGATGCCTATCATCTCTTTTCTCAGTCTCCTCTTTTCCAGGCTAAACATACCGAGGTCCTTCAAGCGCTTCTCATAAGGCTTAGTTTCCAGACCCTTGATCATCTTGGTTGCCCTCCTCTGCACACGTTCCAGCTTGTCAACATCCTTCTTAAATTGTGGTGCCCAGAATTGGACACAACATTCCTAGTGTGGCCTGACTAAGGCAGAATAGAGTGGTACTATTACTTCCCTTGATGGGGACACTATACTTCTGTTGATGCAGCCTAGAATAGCTTTAGCTTTTTTTTGCTGATGCATCACACTGTTGCCTCATGTTAAGCTTGTGGTCCACCAAGACCCCTAGATCCTTTTCACATGTAGTGCTAGTAAGCCAGATGTCCCCCATCCTATATTTGGGAATCTGGTTCTTCCTGCCTTACACTTGCCCCTATTGAAATTGATTTTGTTAGCTTCTGCCCAGTTCTCCAATCTGTTACGGTCATTCTGAATTCTGATTCTGTCTCCTGTGGCATTGCTACCCCTCCCAGTTTGATGTTCAACTCAAGACAAGAGGCAGAGACATATGACAGAGACAGTCGCAGGCAGAAGAAAAAGGCCGGAATGGACCTGCAGCTTCTGCCTGCATCTAACACTTCCAGAGACAGATGCAGGTAAAAGAGACTGTTCTATTCCAGCCTTTTTAATTCTAGTTTCTCTTTGTCTGATTCCCTCCTTTCTACCTTCGTTCCTCCCACACCACTGCTTCCCTGCAGCAGAGGGAGCTGGATTGCCACTGCTTGCCACATACACACCCTTTTTAAGGGTTATCATAAGTCCAGGAAAACCTGGATGTGTCCTCTTTTGGGGAGCCAACATGCCCATCCAGGCAGATTTTTACATTTTAAAGGAAATGTCTGGGGGTTTGGGTTTTTCCTGGGCTCAGGCTGCTCTGCACACCACAGCCGCTGCCAGCCCAAGCCAGAGAAAGAGGCATGCTGGCATGGTGGCAGCTGCCCCACACGCTCTCAGCCAAGCTGGCAACGGCTTGGGCTGCCCTCTTTTTTGCTCTTGAAGATATGGCAACCCTACCTTTTGAAACATTAGGGTGTTCCTAGGAACAGCCAGCATACCCTGTGTGCATGGCTATGATTGCAGAGACGGGGAAACCTCAGGCATGTCAAATCTAGTTGTTGTTTTTAGAACCCCAAGATCTGCCAGCGAGTGCAGAGTGCAAAACTCATACAGCTTGAATTAAAGAACAAGACACATGGCAGCCTGTTCTGAGCCTAGGAGTTTGTTGTCAGTACCAGAACTGAATCAATCTCATTGTCCTTTTACACAAAAGTCGATGACTGATTAGCTTCATCAGCCTAATATCCGGAAGCGGTGGTGGTAGCTGAGTTGAATACTTCAGCCCTGCACTAGCATTGTGCAATTTCTGGTAGAGAGAAGTAATGCGGACGACTACCTTGTGGGTTATGTGCTAACGAAGTTCCACAGCATTTATTCTCTCTGCTTCAATGTGTCCCTCTGTGGTCCATTGTCTTCTCACATTCTGTGGCCAGTGGTTTGGTAATCTGCAGAGACAGCAGTCTGTGCTCTGCTCTTATGTAACATCGATTCTCCAAGTGCTCTTAATGGCTTGTTCTGCACACATACAGTTGAAGTGTGTCATGCTGGAATCTAAAAATAACATTTTGCTTTCTCTCTCCCGCCTCTGATGTATTTCAGTGGTTCTTAAGATGTAAAACCAGGGCCAAAGAGCAAGTTTGCAGTGGAATAGCATCTTAATATTCCACTCCTGACTTATTGCACTGGTGAACTATGTCTGTAAGATCATGTGTTGTGATGTTTCTTGGACAGCTTTACCAGAGGGCATAGGTTCATGCTAAGGTACTGCTGCATAGATCTGACAAACACACCGGTATAGAAGGAGCGTGCATTGGCTGTGTGTGTGTGTGTGTGTGCGCGTGTGCGTGTGTGTGTATAACACAAGGCAGACAAAGGTGATTGAGGGGAGACTTTCACATTAACAAATCGTTGTTTGCATCTGTCTGTCTCAGAAGACCATGGAAGAGTGCACCTTTGGGAGTAAAATCAAACTGCTAGAGAATTACAGCGCCTGCTGTGGCTGTAGAGACCCAATAGAGGAGAAAAATATTTTGTTGCAGCTAGGGCAGATGAAGGCATCTGGTTTTGCTATTACAGATGCATCATGTTTAAAAAGAAAATTTATTTATGAATTTGTAAGAGTACAGAATACAGAACTGAAGAATAAAATAAAAAGTGGAAGAAAAGGAAGAAAAAATAGATACATTACATCAGTTCATAATTCTGTTCCATTGACTTCCCATCCATCTTTCCATGGCTACCTAAAATTTCCTTCTGGATATTCTATTTTTTCCTAACTATTTAAACATTCAGATTCTTCTCATTATAAACTATAACTGCTGAGCTCTGTTAATCAACATTTTAGTTTTCACTCTGTTTATCTTAAAGCCTGCAACCTTATTGAAATTATCAATTTTTCTCAAGTAAGTTAGTTACACTGCTCCTCGGGTCTTCCACTGTTAAAACCACATCATCTGCAAATGCCTTTATTTTATATGTTTGATGAATCATGTTGTTTCTTCTCTCTGCACTCCTCCCAGTGGTCATTTCTCCTCTGGTCACTGTTGTGAATACACAACCTAACTGTCTGTTTCCAGGCCCTTTGGTACATTACCAAATAGGATTGCATCATTAACAAGTTTTGCCAAGGCAGACCAGGGAGTGCCCTGCTGTGGTGGTGTTGCCTTGATTTTTCATAAAGTTAAATGCATATCTCTTTCCCCCTCATTGTTTAACACTGAGAAATGAAATCAACCTGACATGGGGAATGTGCTTGAGAAGGAAGAAGATGTGGAGAAGAGGGGAGTGGGGTGGAGAGGTGGGGGGAATCTTTCGATCTTTCAGATTTGCTTCCCTGGTGCACTCCAACGACAGTGATCTGGAGCAGGATTTTGAAGTAAACACATGGATCATAATTCCCCCATGAGTTTTGGTCATGAGAGCAGTCTATAAACATCAGGTTTAGACTACTGGGGCATACTGCTTCTTTTCCAGTTACAGTGGTACCTTGGGTTACATACGCTTCAGGTTACAGACTCCGCTAACCCAGAAATAGTACCTTGGGTTAAGAACTTTGCTTCAGGATGAGAACAGAAATCATGCTCCAGTGGTGCGGCAGCAGCAAGAGGCCCCATTAGCTAAGGTGGTGCTTCAGGTTAAGAACAGTTTCAGGTTAAGAACAGACCTCCGGAACGCATTAAGTACTTAACCCAAGGTACCACTGTATTTATTTCCCTAAACTACCCCCCCCCAAAAAAATCAGAACCATCCTTTCTCTTTTTTCTTCATGGACAATGGGTGGTTTTACTCAGAGTAGACCTGTTCACATTAATAGCCCTAGCTTTGTTGTGTGTATGTTAATTTTAATTGTTCTGCTCTAAAACTTGTTTGAATGCCACCCATTACTTCAAGGAAGGGAGTGGAGTAAGGGGAAAATGTGACTTTTGAAGCATTTCAGTAACAAAGGGGAAAAGCAGGAGCTAGACCTCATCACCTGAATTTTGCTGGTTTCTTACTCAGGGGCACCCTCCTCATGTCCCCAGGTTTCAAACTGATGGGGGGGGACCACATAGGAGAGAATGTGATTACTATTTTCCCACTCCAAAATAGTAACGTCTGCCATTCCAAGAGAACAGCTGCACCTATTATTTCAAGATTCATTCCCTCAGAAGAGGCAGCCAGGCCTGCAACATGCATCCAATTCTGTCAGGGGAAAAAAGTTAAAGACTTTTTAAAAGTATTTTAAATTCCCTTGCATGCTAACACCTGAATGCATCTGCCTACAATTTGGAAGATGTTTGATCAGATAGTAGGAGGGGCTGAGCTGGAGAAGGAGGCAGCAGAGGTGGGGTCAGATTGTGAGGGCATTGTTTTGTCACTGAGAATTAGGTGCTACCTCCAGAAATGATATCTGATGCATCTATTCTGGTGAACCACACATCTCAATGTGCAGGGGTCTTGTCAGGTGTGGCGAACCCCCACCCCCTGCCCCCGTAGATCCTATATAACCACCATGGGTTATCTTTTGGGTTTTGTGTGAGGGTAAACTTAGATACTTGGAACTAAAAATGGGGTACAACACCTTTTTATTTTCTTCATTTGTTGGAAAGCTATGACAAAGAAACAGCTAATTAAGCCATTCACCTATAATTGGATAGATAGCATCTTCAGTTCTCATTCCAGCATTGAATAGGCTCATATTACAGCTGCACTATCCATTCATGTAGAATATTCAGTCCATGGCACCCATCTCCCTTTGTTTTTAAAGAACATGGATGTCAGAGTCAGTTCTGAATGCACTGAGATAACATCCAAGTGATGCCTTCAACTCAACATCCTGACCTTCTAGGCTGTCAATATGCTAGGCTTAAGTCAGTCTTCAATGAAGAGAGAAAGAGAGAGAGAAAAATCATTATGAATGGGGACAGTGTGTTCACTGCCATTGGGTGACTCAGTCACTGTGCTATAGCATGCTGAATGGATAGGGTCATTATCTAAGCCTCTGTTGCCATTAAGTGCTGGGAAATGATCCATCCCACAGATCACTCATTTGTGGATCTGCACAGCTGACTCACAGCGTAAACTGAGCATTCAATTAGGATGTCAAAAGAGGAGTTTCCACCAATTCTCGCAGGGAGCAAAATTAGCAGGCAAATGCAGAGCCTCCTTTTGCTTGGCTTTCAGTAAATTGCTGTCAGGGGCTAGCGAGGTTCCGAGGAGTGAGAGGAAGCAGGGCCAGAGGCTGATCCAGGAGAAGGGGATAGCGATTTATGGGGTTTTGTGCCTCCCACTAGGCAGGAGCCAGAACTGGAGGATGAGGAGGGGTCTGAGCAGTTGGAGATGAGGGAAGAGATGCAGGACATGGGGCCAGAGCTGGAGAAAGGACAGGATGCACCAGGATCAGAGGGAGAGTCAGTGTTCAAATATAGGGACCCTCTCTGTTCTGATGGTGCTTATGCTTGCAACATCAGATGAGTTTGGCTGTAGGCATGTCTACACCATTGTTCCAAAAGTCCAGCTTGGAATACGAGCCCAGAGAGGGACACCAGCTTTCCCGAAGCATTTGTGTACATGTTTGGTGCACCTCAGGAGCTACTGTAAGTTAGTGCTGTGTTGACAATTAATTGAACTACCAGCCATTTGTCCTCCTTGGGCTTGGTGTGCTCAAGAAAATTGCCACCAGGGGACTCATCCTGGCTGCTAGCTTCTTCCTCCTTAGTTATAAAGGTAAAGGACCCCTGACAGTTAAGTCCAGTTGCAAACGACTCTGGGGTTGTGGCGCTCATATCGCTTTACTGGCCGAGGGAGCCAATGTTTGTCCACAGACTGTTTTTCCGAGTCATGTGGCCAGCATGACTAAGCTGCTTCTGGTGAAACCAGAGCAGCGCACGGAAACGCTGTTTACTTTCCCACCGGAGTGGAACCTATTTATCTACTTGCACTTTTGACAATGCTTTCGAACTGCTAGGTTGGCAGGAGCTGGGACCAAGCAACAGGAGCTCACCCCATTGTGGGGATTCAAACTGCCGACCTTCTGATCGGCTAGCCCTAGGCTCTGGGGTTTAGACCACAGCGCCACCTGCATCCCTCTCCTTAGTTATGGTGTTGCCCTTATAGGTCTCTTCAGGGAGGAGGATGGAGACAAAACTAGAATTACTTGACTCTGCCTGTCCTTGGCTCTGGCTCCATCTGCTGTTGGTCTCCCTGCCTTCTGCCCTATCCTTCTCTGTCTCCTCACCTACGCCGAATGCTATTTTTGAATTCTAAACCCAAGTATGCAGAAAGACAGTGACGGGCTGAGTTGATGAATGTGGCATATGTGTGAGGAAGGTCTGTCTATTCTATTGCCTCAGAATAACGAGTGTGAACAGCTCCTTCGCTAAGTGTGTCCTTTGAGACATGCGATATTAGAGGTCAGTTCATGCAATTTGCTATTCACAATAAACCTTATGCCACAATAAATCCATCAGTTTTGCACTCATTGCTAAGGAATCTCCCACTCGCCATTTCCCATCTTCCTTCGTAATTTGAACTCTTGATGTTAACTTTTTTATATGGCTTTCATTGTATTTGTTTTTTTGTAAAGTTGCTGTGAACTGCTTTGAGATATATATATATATATATATATATATATATATATATATATATATATATCATGACGAGACAAATTGGCAGTATAAAAATATTTTTTTATATTTTTATAAAGGCTTGTTTACAATAAATTCATTTTTAAAAAAGAAAGAAAAGAGAAGAGAAAAATTGTTGGGCGTTTGTCACCACCAAAGGGAAACAGAAGGAACAGCCCTATGTTAAATTATTCCCTTGAATGGGTTTCCAAATTGAAATCACCAACATAGCAAGTGCAGAGTTGTTACGACACAGGGATCCATTTGAAATGATTTTCAGACTGGAATAAGACCATACGGTTCCATTGATTTTGAGGGCGGAAACCTAGTCATGTAGATAATACTATGCAGATGGGACCTTGGCTTTAGGGACTCGTGCCAAGGCCTTGTCTGCTTTTGGCCACCCTAAGAGCCAAATGCCTCCTGATTAAAATGTGCATGGATGACAAACATTGCTAGCAGAAAACCGTACACCCAAATATTTATTATCCCTTAGCAAGGGGATAATGCTGCTGATGCTGCCATATGGCTGGCCTGCTTTTTCTAGAAGTCCAGAACATCATGCTCCATACTTCTATGACCTGTCAATGTAACTGAATTTTAGGAAAACTTGAAAACCCAGTTTGATGTTTGGTGTGGCAAGTGGGTGCCAGAAAGAATTAGGGAGGAAACATGGGAAGCTGCCTTATACAGCGTCTGACCACTGGTCCATCTAATTCAATATTGACTACATTGATCCTCAAGATCTCCACAAGATTTCAAGCAGGGGATGGGGTTCCTCCCAGCCTTACCTGGAGCTGCCAGAGATTGACCCTGCGATCTTCTGGATGCAAGGCCAGATGCTCTACCTCTGAGCTATGGCCATTTCCCATATGAGTTGGGTGAGTGGTCCATTTAGGCTAGTGTTGTCTGCTCTGCCTTAGAGAAGCACTTCCATCCACTCCTTCCACAGATGAAGATTGATTGGACTGCTCTTCATATAAAATTTATGCTGTGCCATTGAGCTAAAGTGCCTCCCTGCACATTGTTTGGCAAATAACAATCCTGGAAGAAACTCACAATTAGGCAGCTGATGTGTCTGTGTCCTGGGGTCTCTGTGGAGATTTGGCAAGTCATAATTGATGGGTTGATGGACTACGTTTGGGGGAGCTGTGGCTTGAAGAGATGCCCTATTTGCAGTGTCTCAGGGTTTGGGTTTTGTTGTTAACGTTCTCCAGCAATTTATAGCTTGACTTGTTCCAACGAGTCATTTCTGATTCTTCCAGTGGATCTGTTTGTGACAATCTGTGGTTCCATAGATTGATTTGTAGGAAACTGTGAAATGGAAACTGTGGAACAGAGTGTTTCTTCATAGCTCAGGGTTGCATTAGTTGGCTTTATGTTCCTGACTCTGTATCAGGACCTCACTGCTTGAGACCAGTTACATCAGTGATTTGCCATGTAGGGCAGTCCACTCAAGAGAATTGATTTCCCTGCCTGCATGGGACTGCAAAAATAGGACAGTTGTCAAGCACCTGGTATGTGGCTGGTAAGCTACATTTTGCTTGTTGAGCCACAAATTGTGCAGCTCTGTTCTGCATCCATACCTAATATGTAGAAAGGAAAAAAATAAGTAGGGAAGTGTAACATGAACTGGTGGGAACTGTGTGATGATAATTTCCTAGCTTCTTCATCTACTCCTCCAGATGAGGAGGAGGAAAAAATAACATGCACAGAACTGGATGCAAGCTGAAACTGAAACCTTTCTTGCAAAAGACACTGATGTTTTCACTGAGATGCAGCCAATGCTGTACCATGCACCATTTAATAGGTAGCTTGTGATTTTGATTATGCCCACTTCCTGCCCGTTTTCTTTCTTTACTTTTCATTTCTTCTTCTTCAAATCTCTTCTTGTGAGTTCTGAAAAGCTGAAATATTGCAGTCAGGACCCCTGCTCTGTTGGCTCGCCGGGATCTTTGCAGCTTGGGGAAAAAGGCTGCTTTGTGTCTGCACTGAATAACATCATTTGTTTCCTTAACGGTATCATACATTATCTTAGCAGTGCCGTTTGTTTTCTTAATGGCAATCATTTTGCTCCTCTTCTCCGGCATCTTTCAATGAAAGGGTCTAAAGATTTGGGAGAGGGAGTTATTCATTCCAGAAATGGAACGGAATGCTCTTTCTTATTTTGGGTATGGAATAATGCATAAAGGATAATTATAGGGAGAGAAAGGAAAGTATTGTTATTTATAGGTGTGCCCTAATGCACAGGTGTGGGAGATGAAGCAGGTTTTCTCTGTTACGAGCATTTTGAAGGTTTCTCTCCAGATGCATAGCTGTCAGCCGTCCCTTATTTGGCAGGAAAGTCCCTTATCCCAGCGCTGTGTCCCGCTGCTGTCCCTTATTGATGATGTCCTGTAAATTTCCCAGGTTTCAAAGGAAGCAGCTCCTCTCCCTCCCTCCCTGCTGGCCAGGGAGGAGGGAGGCTCCAACTGGGTTGCTTGGCTGCATTGCTCACCCAATAAGGAGTCTAAGAACGACTGGGGGGGTAGAGCTTGCATGCCTTGTGCCGATCAAATTGGCCGTGTTGCCGGGGACTCGTCTTTGCTCAGCGCTTCCCAGCGGAGAGATGACGGTCGTTTTCCTTGCTGCACCCCCTTTGCCAGTTTGCTGCGCTGTGGGAACCACCACTTGAGGCTTTGTTTGGCTGGTGGGCTGACTGGGCTTTCTGCCTTTGGCTCGGGAGCTGGTTGACTAAAATCCCTTATTTTGGCTGCTGGTTCCTTATTTTCAAATCTGTAAGTTGACAGCTATGTCCAGATGAGAACTTTTTGGATAGTATAGCTGCCCCCTGTGCAATAGGATATGGTCAGGGCTGAGCACCCAGGTGTAATAGTTTAAACTGGATAGTGCTGTATTTTAATGACTGTCTGCTTTGAGCTTTATGGTGTGTCATCTTGGCCTCTGAAAATCTGGGACTCTTGGTACTGTGTGAGGTTGTGTGGAGGATGGAGGTGTTGGTTTGTTGAAGGAGCTGTGAGCGGATGTGGGGGTTGGAGATGTAAAAAAAATGTGGATGGTTGAAGGGGTGAGTGAGGTGTAAAGGGAGGGGATGGCAAGGGAGTTTGGAGGTTGGCAAGGGAGGTGGGGTTTGTAGGAGATGGGGTAGGCAGATTGGGGAGCAATGCCAGCAAAGGCAGCAGCCCCTAGATAAAGGTAAAGGGACCCCTGACCATTAGGTTCAGTCGTGGCCGACTCTGGGGTTGTGGCACTCATCTCTCTTTATTGGCCGAGGGAGCAGGCATACAGCTTCTGGGTCATGTGGTCAGCATGACTAAGCCGCTTCTGGTGAACCAGAGCAGCGCACGGAAACGCCATTTACCTTCCCGCCGGAGCGGTACCTATTTATCTACTTGCACTTTGACGTGCTTTCGAACTGCTAGGTTGGCAGGAGCAGGGACCGAGCAATGGGAGCTCACCCCGTCGCGGGGATTCAAGCCACCAACCTTCTGATTGGCAAGTCCTAGGCTCTGTGGTTTAACCACAGAGAAAAAGTGCTCAGACACGGAGCTTTAAAATGCGGGCTTGTGCCTAGAAAATGTGGGGCAAAAGGTAAGTGTGACAAGCCCTAAGCTAGGGTTTTCCTGAAAAGGCAGTATATCAGCATGGATTTGTTGAGCAAATATGTGTATGGAAATAATGGAAAAAAATATTATATAAGTTATACACATTGTAGACAGTTAAGTTAGGAAGAAACAGTACTTTGTAAATTATGGACAGACTATCCAACCCGCTAATTCTTTAAGCCACATATAAGCCCATTTACTCCAAAACATAATGAGCCTTGCCACAACCTTTTGAAGCCAGTCAATGAGTGATGAGACTCTTAAACATAGACGATTCAAAACTAATGCTTCTTCAAAGAAATGCAAGATGAAACAAAGAAGCCGCCTTGATTTCATCCATTGCGATATTCCGTAGCTGTTGTCTGACATGGCACCTTCCTCTCTCGGCTTCTGCCTCATTTGATTAAAAAACCACACTATTACTTCTGTTTCCTTGAGCTGATTTTTACAGATGATACCTAAACAAACAAACAAACAAACAAAAGCATTTCTTAAAAGGTGTGTCCAGACTGTGACTCAGCAAAATCTGTGAAACCTGACAAATCCTTGAAACCTGGGCTGGCAAATCTACAGTGGCTACTGGATTCCACCAAAAAAACATTAAGGAAAGTCAGTGTGGTTCCATGAAGCTGGCAAAGCTGTTGAAAGTTGCAGTTTGATTTGCAGTTTAGTTCTGTGCTGATTGGCTTGGCTTGTGGCTTGTGATCTCAGTTAACTGTATTGGAAAAATGTATTGTATGTACACCAAACAATGTAAACACACACACACACACACAAACACAATCCCCTTTCCAGCCTAATGACACCCTGTCTCTCGTATTCTGCTTTATGATTTTTCTGCATGAGTTTAACTGAGCCGTAGCTTTGGGAGTATTGCTCCCAAAGAGCCACAAAAAGAAAGCTCGCTTCCAGTTTTACTCTGGGAGATCTATGTAGCCTCTTGTGCTACTGTGCAGCAGGGGGCAGGCTTAGGAGACAGCTGACCTTCTGCTGCCGGGGCTGTACCAGTGCGTCCCATCTCATCCCCCTTGTGTAAGCGCAGTCTTCAGCTCCAGCAAATACAGCAGCACACAATTTATCCATGTATCATTAAGATAATTGATATTTATTAGTCCCCTGGTAATTTTCCGCTTTTTGTTTTTGGGTGTTGGGGATAAATCACAGCTGCAACAGGCACAGAGCATGCGTTTTGTGTCTATTATGTTGTCTTGATAAGGCTAGCCGGTGTTGTTCACCTTCCCAATGTGATTCATTGAGATTGATTGAAGCGCCGGGCTTGTCCTAGCTGTGGTGCAGTGTAATTAATGTCTCCTTATGCTAATATATGCGAATTCGGGAGTGTGCATTGGACCTGGGAGGAGGGAGAGAACAAATAAGGATTAAAGCAGGCTTCCTCAACCTCGGCCCTCCAGATATTTTTGGCCTACAACTCCCATGATCCTTAGCTAGCAGGACCAGTAGGCAGGGATGATGGGAATTGTAGTCTAAAAACATCTGGAGGGCCGAGGTTGAGGAAGCCTGGATTAAAGAGTTCACTCCAAAGTAGGAATCAAAATTTTGCCTCACTAAATTCCCCCGCTACCCTGAAGAAGGAAAGAACCCATCAGAGGCACAACCAAAAGCAAAGATTGTGCCTGAATGGGACTCCATTTCTTTTA
Organism: Podarcis siculus; assembly: GCA_034642415.1. Classification (NCBI taxonomy): domain Eukaryota; kingdom Metazoa; phylum Chordata; class Lepidosauria; order Squamata; family Lacertidae; genus Podarcis; species Podarcis siculus. The sequence continues at coordinate 11,344,815 of JAXCMG010000039.1, forward strand.
GGTTGTGCAACATCACAAGATTTGAATTGTGATGTGCTGCTTAGTTGATGAAGTGCTGTGTCTGGGTAAATTAAAAGAGAAAAATCTGGATAACTAAGAGGATCAACGCTCTGCAACTGGAGCTTAAGTGGGGGAAGCATACTGGTTTTCCTCTTGCTGCCCTGCTCCCACATTAACTTTCATCTCAGGTAAACTGTCTCTTGGATTTAAATGCTTCCATTCCAGACTAAACACTTCTCAACCCTTTTGACAGATGTGGATCAAAGAAACGCTGGGAATCCATTCCCTTCTTTTAAATTCTTATGGCCTTAAAGTGGCCTACAACAACCTAGTTTCTTCATTCTTTGTCTGGTTCTGCCCTTTGACCTTATCACCTTGGGTGACCCTGCTGGGAGTACGAGGTTCCCAACGGCTTCGCTCACAAGGGTCATAGGAACATGCAAGCCCACTCAACACAACATGCAAGCCCACTCAACACAACACAACAATCCAGCGAGTTGGAAGAAGAAGAAGAAGTGTCTTCCAGATGATTTGGAGTACAAATCCCACCAGCACCACCCTATGTGGCCACACTGATGGGTGATGACGGAAATTGTACACCAGAACATCTGTAGGCCAGTGTTTCCCAACCTTTTTTGGGCAAAGGCACACTTGTTTTAGGAAAAAAATCTCGAGGCACACCACCATTACAGCCCCGTGACATCAGCGTGCAGCGTCACGCCGGGAGGGACGCACGAAAGTGTAAGATTCAATTTTCCCCCTCCCCCTTGCCTTCCTTCTGTGCCAACCGCCAAAAAGCCAAGAATCGCGGGACCGCCGGCAGAGGGGGGGAGGGCGAGCGGAGGCAGCGGCGAGCCCCATTCCTCCCCATCCGCCCCATTCCGTGCAAGGAGCGCGAACAGGTGTGAGAAGGGGGTCAAACCTGCCGGTCGGCGCCGAAGAACCTCCAAGCTTTGGGGGTGGGGGGGAGGAGGCAGCAAAGCGAGGCAGGAAGGAGAGCGCGGCTTGGCGAAGTACTCGGCGACGAAGGCCAGCAGGTCCGGCGGCCGGTGCCGCAGCACCTCCACCATGTAGCCCTGCAGCAGCTCAGTCAGACCCGGCGGGATCTCGATGCTCATCTTGTAGCCGAGGCGCGCAGGAGACTCAACGGACGGGCCCGGGAGAGAGAGAGACACACGACGGAGAGAGAGCGGGAGTCCCTGCTCGCCGTCGCCACCGCTACAACTACTGTGGCGGTTGGTCGTGGTCGCCGCCGCCGCCGCCCACCTCTATCTATCTCTCCCCCTCAGCTTTCTACATGGGCCTCGAGCCGGAGGTGGGGGGTGGCCGCCGCCGCTTTCTCCGCCTCCACGTCCTGCCTCCTCCTCCTCGAGCCCTCCGTCAGCCCTGAGGGAACCGCCGCACTCGCGCCGCCGCTCTCTGACACGTGAGAAAGAGAAAGGAACGGAGCGGCGGGGTAGTCGGGGGAAGGAGGGGCCAGAATGGAAGCGCGAGGCGAGCTGCGCATGCCCAGCAGGAAGCGGCGGAGAACGCCACAGAGAGAGAGAGAGAAGCAAGGGAGGGCGGGGAGTGGGCGGGAACACGCTTCACGCGTCACAATAACGGACAAGAGGCGCTCGAGGGATAGATTAGGACCTAATTTGACTTTTACAAAAAAAAAAATCTTTCGAATTTTCCCCGCGGCACACCAGGCAACGTCTCGCGGCACACTAGTGTGCCGCGGAACACCGGTTGGGAAACACTGCTGTAGGCACCAGATTGACAACAGCTGACAACAGCTGCCTTCACATCTTGAAGCTGCCATTCTTGCATTTCTTCCTGCACTGCGTACTCGGGCATACAAAGATTCTTTAAGTCAGGCTTCCTCAACCTCGGCCCTCAACCACTGGTTCTACTAGCTAGGGATGATGGGAGTTGTAGGCCAAAAACATCTGGAGGACCGAGGTTGAGGAAGCCTGATGTAAGTTCTTAGGCAGGGATCTTTCCCAGTCCTGCTCCCTAAGACCCTTTAAACTCGGAGACCTCATGGGACCATAGGAGACCTCCTTATACTGAGTCAGACTGTTTATCCATCCAGCTTACTATTGGCAGCTGCCCTCCAGCATTCCAGGCAGGGTTCTCTCCCAGCCCTACCTAGAGATCCCAGGAAGTGAAACACAGACCTTCTGCATTCAAAGCAGATTCTTGGCCACTGAGCTACGCCCTTCAAGGTTTTTGCTGTTAGCCTCCATCTGTGGCGCCGTATCTGTCGAGAGCCACACTATCCTGTTTAGCATCATAGTAGCGAAGGCACACATCATTGCACCAGGCCATACCCAATGCAATGTTTGATTGCACAACATGTCTTAGTGGACAGATGGTAGCTGTAGCCTTATTGTCTCCTGTTGCAAAGTGCCTCTCATTGGGCACATGATCAAGGATTGTTCTTCAGTCATCCTGTCATGCCACTTTGAACCCATGAGAGCAAGGATGGAGCATGATAAGAAAGGAAGATCCATGCAGATCAGTCTGGAAATGCATTTATCAGGCTGCATTGATCCTTGATAGCAGCCTCGTGCATCCAAGATAACCATAGATTTCAGGTAATAAACCTGCATGTTTTGTCGTGCTTATTGATTGTCTGAATTACCCCATGTTTTCGCATTATCAGGACATAGGTACATTAATTTGTTTAAATGTAACAAAGCTTCACAGTTGGCTTTTGCCTAGCTAGCACTTGAGGCTGCTAGCTATTTTTTCTTTTATACAAGTAACATGGATAGGACTGGAACCTAAATGTTTCAATGTGAGAGTTGCAGCAAATGTGAGATTGCTAATCCATGCACTGGGGCTCTGCATCCGGTCTAGGTGAATCTTGGAGGCTGGAGCAAATTGGACTGATCCCAGCCATTCTAGGATTTGTCTGGAGCAGGTTAAGGCTGCCCTGGATTGGATAGACCCACCTGGGGCAATCTGGAGCTGTCAAACAGGGAGGCGGTAGGTATTAAATATGCAGTCAGGATGTTGGGAGGAGAGAAAGAAGCTATTCAAGAACCTATCTCTGCTCACTGTCCAAATACATTTTTAAGCAGGGTAATCCACTCAATATGAAATGCCCGCATTCTGAGCTTCCTTATGTGTGGCGTTTCAACTTAATTTGAAGTTTTGCTAGTTCATATTTTTTTAAGGGACAAACTGGAAACTCAGGCAAAATATTATTTTTTCTAAGGTTGGCAGCACAGTGCCAAAGACCTGTCACAAGAGAAACTTCTTCAGTATTCAAAATAAGGGTGCGCTTTTCTTTTTTTCTTATTGTACACAAATAACATATTTTTGAAAGATTGAAGAAGCCCAGCTGTGAAGCTCTGTTGAGAACTACAGGTATTTGGAGACAGAAAAGCCCTTTTCTCCTTCACTTTATTGCGTCTTATCGACAAGAAAGCGCACCCAACTGTACACAATACAGGGCTGTATTTTCTTTCCAGAGTTTATTTCTGGTGACATGTTCATACTGCTTGAGTATTGATCTCAAGGCTTATACTGTTGTCAATAAAAAAAATATGCAGTCTTATGTTGCAGAGTTGGGTATAGCCTGATGTCTCAATAACTTTTTGAAATGGGTAGTATGCCATTAAAAGTTTGAACTATGCCATTTTCTTCAGTAAAGCAAACACACAGAGGCACACACATATGTAAGCCCTTTCTAGCATTCGTGGAAAGCGTTAAGTAAACTCACAACAGGGAAGTGTTGTGAAGGATGATTTTGCTAGCTCTGCTCCTTGCCGCCATTGTTGTTGCCAGTGTGGTGTAGTGGTTAAGAGCGGTAGACTCGTAATCTGGTGAACTGGGTTCGCTTCCCCGCTCCTCCACATACAGCTGCTGGGTGACCTTGGGCTAGTCACACTTCTCTGAAGTCTCTCAGCCTCACTCACCTCACAGAGTGTTTGTTGTGGGGGAGGAAGGGAAAGGAGATTGTTAGCCGCTTTGAGACTCCTGAAGGGGAGTGAAAGGCAGGATATCAAATCCAAACTCCAACTCCTCCTCCTCCTCTTCTTCATCTTCTTCAAACTCTTCTTCATTGAATCAACCATCTGAAGTAGGGAACCTCATCATAGAATCTCAGAGTTGGAAGGGACCCCAAGGGTCATCTAGTCCAACCCCCTGCTATGCAGGAATCTCAGCTAAAGCATCCATGACAAGTGGCCACCCAACCTCTATCAAACAAATTAACTGTTTTAAAAAAAGCATGTCCTCAACTGTACTTCCATTTCATCAACTGCTCAACTGATGGCACTAATAATAATAATAATAATAATTTATTTATACCCCGTCCATCTGGCTGGGCTTCCCCAGCCACTCCAGGCAGCTTCCAACAAAATATTAAAGTACAGTAATGCATCAAACATTAAAAGCCTCCCTAAAACAGGGCTGCCTTCAGATGTCTTCTAAAAGTCTGGCAGTTGTTGTTCTCGTTGACATCCGGTGGGAGGGTGTTCCACAGGGCGGGTGCCACTACTGAGAAGGCCCTCTGCCTGGTTCCCTGAAACTTAGCTTCTCGCAGTGAGGGAACCGCCAGAAGGCCCTCGGCGCTGGACCTCAGTGTCCGGGTAGAACGATTCGGGTGGAGACGCTCCTTCAGATATACTTCTCAATAATTACAGATAACTTCTTAGAGCTTCATCCCATGTCATCTTGTCTTCCAGAGAGCCTTGATTCATATTTCTGAGCATGCCTTTGTCCCCTCCACAAGTCAGATCTAATGTGAATTTCATGAGTTCCATTGCTGGGCTCTGACCACAAGAGGTTTTGAATACCTGATATTTTGTTGTATTTCTATATTCTAATGGAAGCCGCCCTGTGTGGCTGAGACAACCTAGTCAGATGGGCAGGGTACAAACAAACGATGATAACAATGTTTGAACCTCAATCTGATGCTTTGTAAAACAGTCCACCTTGGTCTGATGTGTTTCAGAGGTTGCCTAATTTCACTTGAGATCTGAAGATGCTTTGACATACATGTGTGTAGAAGAGGCTTAATCACCCCACCCGCCTTATATGAAATTAACTAAAATATTTTTAAAACGACGATAACTGTTTTTTCATTTGAATGTTTATTATACAGTATTTATTATTTATCTGTAATTACGAATAACAATATTAAAAATGCAAAAGTCATAGGAGAAAATCTTCAAACTACGTGAATAAAGTTAGATAGTATTATTAAATAATAAATAAAAACCAATCTTGATTCAGAAAAGAGGACGTACTTTTTTTTTTTTTTTACATTTTGATTGAAGTGGATGAAATCTGTAGGCATAAGAGGCCCTCCAGAATGGATTGAGCTTGCCAAATTACAGACAAACAGGTCCAATGGATTTTGTGCCAGCCCCTGCTAAAGTTCTGTCTAGCTATCTGGAAACATTAATAACTTTTATATTTGGGAGTGAAGTTCATCCCTTTGGAGGGGATAAATCCTGCTAAATTCCAGAATGATAGCTGCAGTGGTTTTCCTGTCAGCTTTCCCCTGGGGAGAGATCAGTTTAAAAGCTGCTCTGCTGATCACCATGTACGAAAGAAAAAAAAGTCATTAGTGAAGAACTACAAAGCCTGTTCGTTTCATCTGCAATTATCTGCTCTGCAGTGTCAGTGTAACCTACTGGCTAAGGAGTCCTACTTGCTCTGGGGAGACAGGGATTCAAAAATTCTGGTCAGTTATGAAGCTCACTGTATGACCTTGGAGAAGTCCATGCCACTTATCTACTTAAACTACCATGGAGGTGCTGCAAAGATGAGAACTATGAAAGAGAAAACTGGATGGAAGGACAGGGAATGCAATTTTATGCTGCAATGATAGCACCATACTTTGCGAATCCTGGGAAACAATGGGTGGTATTCAACTAAGTTTTACTGTGTAGAGCCATTGATATTAATGAACACAACTGAGTTCTCTACATTAATGGACGCTCACCATTTTCCTGGTGGGCGTTGGTTGTGGACTGTGGCGATCACACAGGGTCCCCGGACATTTAATGGTCTGTTGATCCCTGTGTCACCACTGTGCTCGCTTCCGCGCTGCCACCAACCAGTTACTCTCTGGTAAAACACTGAGTCCAGTCGGTTGTTAAAAGTGAACCAAAAAAACCCACAAGTTTATTTTACAAACATTAGCAAGTTTATGGTTTCTCAGATAATATTCCTGTCAGTATCTTAACTTTAGTTTCTTTACTGGCCTATACCTTCCTATTACCTTCTGACTGATTATCTCCTCCTTTGACTGACTCCTCTTAACAAATTCTCTCATTTTCTCCCACCAGACTAGCACAACCCACAGACTTTCCTTATCTGTCTCTTCTAACTCCAGACTATCTTCTCAACAACTCTAACTCTCCAAAAAACCTCTCTGTGCTTAAACCTTATACACAGTTAACTCTGCCCCCTGGGTTCCCATTGGTTAGTCATTTTACAATTAGTTAACCCTTTCCCCATGAACCCAGTACGATGTCACACACATAGGAGGGCAAACACCACATGGACCTTCACTCTGCCTCCTTCCTAGCCTCCAGACCCACGTGGTCACCAGCTGAAGGGGTATTCCCCTTGGCTATTGCATTACCTTCTGGCCAGTAGCCAGGTTCAAATGGGCCAATCAGGGCCCAGGTCTTGGGGAATTCCTTTGCTGGCCAGCTAGGCATTGGCCACAGCCATGACTGGCTAGGCAGCAACACATATAATCCAGCAACACATGGATTTACTTTACTTGACACTAGCCAGACCACATATGGAGTATGGTACCCAGTTTTACACTTTCAGAAGGATGTAGGCAAATGAGATAATGTGTGGAAGGACAAGTCATAAGAGGAAAGTTTGAAGGAAGCAGACAGTTTTAACCTGGGGAAGAAAAGACTGAGTGGAAATGCATGATAGCTCTTGTCAGTGACCTGAAAATCTGTACACAGAAGGGGGACAAAGACACAGAAGAGAGCTGTTGCCCCAGAGAGTGGGAAAAGATCTAATGGGCTTAAGTTGTAGGGAGGGTAGAGTTCAGCTGAACATTAGGAGATACCTTTTAAAAAGTTTGTTAGGGATGTTTTACCTCTGGGTTCCCTGTGTCAGGGAGTGGGTTGAGCGAGGTGGCACTGCAAGACCCACCCCTAACTCTATAACTAGTTGCAGATAAAACAGTGTGAGGGTGGAGGGAGGGTGAGATCATCACATTGAGAGATGAATTAAGAACAGATAGGGCTATACCAATGTGCTTACAATTGTTGAGCCTACAGCAAATCTCAGGGATTTAGGGGCTGTCAGGCTGGGGTTTAACCTGTGTGCTCCCACCAAGCCCTGGCCAAAGGAGAAGATTACAGAGAGAGCACAATACCACCAGAAAAGCTTCCAGAGCAACCTTGCTAAATGGTCTGAACAACCTGAGCATTCTGCCATTTGTGCCTCTTATGTGCAATGGTCTGTCCTTGCTGGCTTGAACAGAACTGAATCCGACACATTGTGTTACAGACTTATATTTCTAATGATTTCATTACAAGGAAAAGTGCATGCTCCTTGTCTAGCTTCCTTTTTTCCACTGCTTTCTGCAACAACCATTTCTAATTATTGAAGTTGGTCTCCCCTCCCCTCTGTCAAATGCATAGAAAAAAATGGGATGTATTTGTGTCATTTTCCCTCTACAGTGGTACCTCAGGTTACAGACTCCGCTAACTCAGAAGTAGTACCTCGGGTTAAGAACTTTGTTTCAAGATGAGAACAGAAATCGCGAGGCGGCAGCATGGCGGTAGTAGGAGGCCCTATTAGCTAAAGTGGTGCTTCGGTTTAAGAACAGTTTCAGGTTAAGAACGGACCTCCGGATTGAATTAAGTACTTAACCCGAGGTACCACTGTACTTTTTTGTGAGATCACCTTTCTTATAGCGTGTGTATGCGTGCATAACTTTATATATTCACATCTATAACATTTTAAGATGGGGATGTGGCTGTCAAATTGGCAATAATAGTAAAGGTAAAGGGACCCCTGACCAGTAGGTCCAGTCGTGGCTGACTCTGGGGTTGCGGTGCTCATCTCGCTTTATTGGCCGAGGGAGCCAGAGTACAGCTTCCAGGTCATGTGGCCAGCATGACTAAACCGCTTCTGGCGAACCAGAGCAGTGCATGGAAACGCCATTTACCTTATCGCTGTCCATACTGTACTGAGTCATCTAGAACGACAGGGAACCTACGCAAGGCTGTTGTTTGTGGACTACAGTTCTGCCTTCAATACAATTCTGCCAGACAGGTTATTTCTTAAAATGACCAATTTGGGTATACATCAGAAGATCTGTCTGTGGGTAAGGAATTTCCTGACTGATAGGCCGCAGACAGTGAGAATGGGACCTTACCATTCTTCTACTCTAGTATTAAGCACAGGAGCCCCTCAGGGATGTGTGCTAAGTCCCTTTCTCTATTCCCTGTACACATTTGATTGCACCCCACTGTATAAGTCCAACACAATCATCAAATTTGCGGATGATACAACAGTGGTGGGGCTCATTAGTGAGAATGATGAGACTGCTTATAGGAAAGAAGTACAGGGGTTAATTCAATGGTGTAAAGAAAACAATCTTATGCTTAACACCAAAAAAACTAAAGAACTCATAATTGACTTTAGGAGAAAGAAAAGTGTATTTTTACCATTGCACATAAATGGCGAGGAGGTGGAGAGGGTTGGTAGTTTTAAATACCTGGGCATTTATATCTCTGAGGACCTCTCATGGACTGCAAATATTAATATGGTTGTGAGGAAAGTGCAGGGGAGGTTGTATTTCCTGAGAATGCTCAGGGGACTGAATCTATCTCAGCACCTACTTCTGTCCTATTATCACAGTACCATTGAGAGTGTCTTAACCTATAGTATATTATCGTGGTATGGGAGCAGCTCTGAAACGGATAAAAAAGCTTTACAGAGAATAATTAAAATTGCCCAGAATGTTATTGGGCTCCAACTACCAACCCTGGATGAGATCTTCACGTCTCGCACTTTGAAGAAGTCACACAATATCCTGAGAGATCCCACCCATCCTGCTCACAACTTCTTTGAACTGTTGCCTTCGGGCAGAAGATATAGGACAATGAAAACACGAACCACACGCCTTCTGAATAGTTTCTATCCAAGAGCTCTGATTGCACTAAATAATGATCTCAGGGCCAGTTGCAAGAAATAGCAAGTAGGGAGTAGGAAGGAATGAGATAGGTTTTAGGTTATGTTATGCCCTTAATAGGTTATGTTATATTCTGGATTATATATGTTTTTTATAGATTATGTCTGAAGAGGATGAGAGTGTTGGAGATACGTGCAAATGTGTATGTGAACCCGGTCTTTGGGTGGGTGTTTGATTTCCGTTGTTGTGTATACTATGTATATACGGACAATGACAATAAATTTATCTATCTATCTATCTATCTATCTATCTATCTATCTATGACTTCCCGCCGGAGTGGTACCTATTTATCTAGTTGCACTTTGACGTGCTTTCGAACTGCTAGGTCGGCAATAATAGTTTAGCCTTAATTAGTTTACTCTTAATTAACAATGGATAAACTACCTTCTCTTCAATAATGAGAAATCCAGAGAATGCTTAATGGTGGGGAATCACTCCCCCCCCCCCAAGTTCTAAATTAATTATTATGCTGGTCACACTACATTCAATGGACCTAAAAGGTCATCTATTTTTAGTCCAGTTCCTGGACACAACTTGCTTCTTACATGGAGCAGAACAAAACATAGCCATTCATATGTATAATAGATGTAATGTTCTTGGAAGTTTTGGGCAAGACCTTCCCAAATCTTAGGCTGTGGTTGCTGGTGAGAGAGAAGCAGCCTATTCTCAGGGTGGCCAACAAGGAACCGAGGGAAACCAAAATGGAAAGATGGGCACTGCCCTAGGGATCAGACAAGCTCAAACTTTTCCCTTCTGTGTATCATGTAATCAATTTTGCTCCTGCAATCACTGAGCAATGAGGCCTGGTGCCATTTCAAAAGAAAGGTAGTGTTTTGTGGCTGATCCAATTCTGACTTCACCTACCAAAAGGAGAGGAACAAATAAACTCATATATTACATAACTGAGCTGAAAATGGAGGTGCTTTTACTGAGGAAGACTCTGGAATGAAAGGAGAGGTGTAGCATTGAGAGGTCAACCTTCAGAAGACCTCTAGCAAACTAGCCTGAAGGCTTCAACCACACTGAGGATTGCTGCTGACATTGGTTCAACAAACTGTTCCATATTGGACCATAAGGGGAGTTGTTCAGTAGTCATCTTGTCCCATTTATGCTTTCTTAACCTGAAGGAAGTCTTCATCTGGCAGCAATTTCCCAGGAGCATGTATCAAAGAGGGGAGTACTGGTGTATATCTGGCCTCCTGGCAGCAACATTGCTGTGACTTAACAGGAGAGACTATGGGAGTATTGAGGTGGCAGGGAGGTGGGCATGGTTTGGGCATCCTGATAAACCCTAGCTGGTGCTTCCCCTGAAGCACCTGTGTCAACCTCCCCATCACTTCATCCCTTCTTCTCTCCCAGTAAGCTGCAGTGATGGCGCTAACATCCCTCCCTATAGTCCACACCTGTTCTTTCCTGTAAAAAGAATTGAAGCACAGTCTGAACGTTCTTCCAGCAGCTCCTGGGGTAGCAGTCATACAGTTTCTGTGATATAACACCCTCTGACTCTTGCTTCTTCACCTTGGTTTCTCCAGGCACCGTTTTTCAGAGGTGATTTCCCTTTCTTTCCCCTTCCAAAACTCTTTCACCAGTCACTCAAACTGTTAAGCATCGTCTACCAAAGCAATTTTCAGCTAACTGTAGCTTTTGGAGTGAATATGAATAGCTGAAATTGTGACTCAATGGCTGGGGTAATTGCACAAAAAAATAGAGTTAATCTTTGTTTAACTCCTGCGACTTTATGTACTCGGCACACTGAAAACTGACAGAGCACCACTATTTCAAAATACGAGGATTGTTTTCCTGCGGTAATAGATCACTGGCGTAAGGTCTTAAATGGTTTTGCTAAAGCGAATGGCATCTTCACTGGAGCATACAAAACGTCCCTGATTATTCTACGACTATTGTTTTTAAAGTGTCAGTGAAAGTAGAGAATTATTTTTGGAAGTGTTATGGAGTTTAGAATTTGGGCTATGAATGGGGTCAGGTATGAGTGCAATAAAAACTATGGAGGAAGAAGAATTTTGCACTGTCCACATTTTAAAGCAAACTGACCTACTTTGCACGCTACAGACCAAAACCAATGCATACATATACTGTAATTATCTGTTGGATTTTGCACCTTTTCAAATTTTGTGCTATAGTTCTCAACTCATAAAATGTACTATTTAAAACAGATTAACAGTATTATTTCACAATTGCTTTAGGATAAAATAAGTTTATAAATGCATGTGTTGAGATAAAATATTTATATACCATTTTTCATACTTCTTTTTTTAAAAAAAATGTAGTCTGATTTAACAGCATAATGGAACGGACTTTTGAATGAAAGAATCCGAAACTGACACAGACTGTCCATCCTCAGTAAAGGCAGAGAAACTGTCCCAAATGTCTTGGACTATAATTCCCATCATCCCTAGCCTGTGTGGCCAATGTAGTCAGGGATGCTGGGAGTTGTAGATGAAAACATCTGGAGACTTAGAAAAGGCCGTATAACACTAATATGTACTTCTCACCAACAGTACACTTGATGAGAAGTTGCCACCAACCCTAGCAGCCACATGAAAATCTTCTTAGTGTGTGTAGACATCACGTTTCTTAGATGTATACCTCATAGTATAAAGTGTAAGTTACGAGTGTAAGTGTACACCAAATAAAGGCACCAACCTGGTGCCTTCCATTTGTTTTGGGAGAGGGCTGATGTGGGATGTTTTTGACTACATCCCCACCATCCCTGGTCCAAAATAACTTGAGGCACCAGGCTGGTGAAGGCTGGTCTACACACACTAAAAAGGCTTGGACCTGACTGCTGAAATGCTGTCTGTCAGTTCCAGCCTATAACCTTGGTTGTGGACTGAGTTGGATGAACGGAGTCAATTCATAGGTTGGGTGACTCAGTCTATTTTTCCACCTATTTGATTCTGTTTCCATGTTGATATGTGAATTAAAAAAAAAAAAAAAAAAAAAAAACTCACAGAAATTTAAATAAGTATTTAAATAGTATTTTAAAAATATTTCTCTCAAAACATGCATTTATAAAATGTATTTTGATAGGGTTTTGAGCTGGCATGCTCAGAAAGTGAAGAAGCTTACAGTTCTGGTCCATACTTTAATCAAGGCTGTGCAGATCAGCTCAGGCTGAACGGGGATTCACAAAGATAAAATACTTGAAGCATCCTTACCAATTCATGTCTGCGGCTGAATGTAAACCGATGCCTTCAAAGTTTCTAGCTAGGTGCTAGTATAACCTGCCTGCAACAGTCATCATGTCTAATCTTTTCACTTGGAAACCTTTGATAAGTTTCTGAGAAATCCAATGGTCCCCAAGTGCACAGTTTGAAACCTTTGTAATAGAGGTTAGTGATATGAAAACTCATAGAGCCCTTTTTTTAGTGTCTTTCTTGTAGTTCAGTTTTTACGGGAAGCTGTTGCACTGGATTTTATGAAATTGCAAAGAACAGCAGGCAGTGAGATGTGTACTGTACTTTGGTGTTTCACCCAAGTGGCTTGGTGGCATTCAGAATTTGCTTTCTCTTCCCTAGGAATTTGTTCATTTGAGAGAGCTCTATCGAATAACAGCAGTCCTCTTGGGAGTAAAATTCATCTCGGTGCAGAGGGCTGGCGCAGATGTAATAAACCACTTACAGTAAATCCCAGCTAAGCCCTCTAAATAAGAAATAAGTTGAGCAGAAGTTGTTGTTGGGCCTCTGCTGTTGGCTGAATCTGATGTTAACTGCTCATTTTTCTGTATGCTATCTTGGCTGGAGACTCGGAGGCTGTGGGGAGATTGGGTTGGCTGCTTAAATTACAAATTGGTCTCTCTTCTCTCATTATTTGGTTTGCATAGGTTGATAAGGTAATAATATATCCTTGTTGAAATTTTGCTCGGAAAGAGAAGCTTCTCTAAAATAGCATTTGTAGAATTGCCACCAGTTTTCTGCCAAAAGAAAATTCAAGGCAGATTGACAAGGTGAGGCAAGGGATGGTTTTGATTTTCTTGGAAGGGCCACACAACCCTAAGTTGTGTCTGACTTTTTCCTAAAGCAAGATTTGAGGTGGATTTGCATGTTTTTAACGCAGGCAAAATGTCAGTGGGGATTTCAACCATAATTAAAGGAATTTATCCATTAGCATCATTTCTTCAGAGGCAATCTCAATGTTCCCCCAGACCAAAAAGTTGCTTTCTGAGGATTGTAGTGAACTAACTGGGCTATTCTTCACCATTTATCCCAACAGGCACACAAGTTAAGGGATTTACAACATTGCGGTTCCTGATTGAGCCTTCGGATGCTGTCACCATGCGAGGAAGTAACGTGTTGCTCAACTGCACGGCAGAATCGGATCAAGGGATTCCCGTCATCAAATGGAAAAAGGATGGAGTCTTTTTAAACTTGGCAGTGGATGAAAGAAGGCAGCAGTTTCCCAATGGATCTCTTTTGATACAAAACATAGTCCATTCCAGACACCATAAACCTGATGAGGGCCTTTATCAATGTGAAGCATCATTAGAGGGTATTGGAGCTATCATCAGTCGGACAGCCAAAGTCTCTGTAGCAGGTAAGAGCTCACCTTCCTTCCTTCCTTCCTTCCTTCCTTCCTTCCTTCCTTCCTTCCTTCCTTCCTTCCTTCCTTCCTTTTTTGGCATGGTGAGAGGATGTTCTCATGCTAACTCTACATGGATTAAGACTTGTTTCGTTTGTGCATTTTGGATTAATGTTTTTCCCAATCCTTGCCAGGACTGAAGTACGTAGCGGACCTTAATCCGGGGCAGGCAGGAATTCAGACTGTTGTGGCCAAAAGAGAGAAATGCAGGGAGATGAGACAAATAATCAAGGATACCTCTATACAACAATAGGTCAGAGGAAATTAAGAGAAACAATAAAAACTTCTGTTTCTGGCTTGCTCTCTGGTCTGCAGACTTGGGGGACTGAACTTCTGCTGCTTGCTACAGAGTGCCCCTTTCGCCTTGCCTCATCTTGCTCCTCCCCCAACCAAAGAGCTGGGTTTGACACTCGCAAAGATCAGTGTAAATGTGGAGTAAGGTATAGCCTGGAATTGAAGTATGTGGTGTGAGGGTGCTGTAGAATCAGAGCACCAGTTCCTAGGGATGCATCTGGCACAGAATGTGGCCACCAGACTTCTAACTGGTGTGGACAGCCTTATGCTCATCACACCAATTTTCAAAATAATTTCAATGGCTGCCTGCTCATTTTATGGATCCAGTGATGAGTGATGTTCGCTAGCATTGGGGCCCTAAATGGCTTAGGACCCAAATATTAGCAGTAACACTACTTCTCATTTCAGTGTACCAGTGATAAACTCTTCTAGAGTACAACAATGATGGAAATCTTGTTGCGTGCAATCAACTTTTAATTTTAAATAACTGTCAGGACAAAAGGGAAAACTTTTATCATTCCTTTTTTTAAAAAAAAATGTGGTATTTCTCCTCCACAGAAATGAAGTTAGACATGACATTACTGCCACAGTAATTTATTTCTGACAAGCTACTATTCATGCTTAAATATGTCTAATCAACCCTTTGTTGCTGTGTGATATTTGAAGCATGTTTATTATCTTCAAAAACAAGAAGCAGTCTTTGAAGCTAGAAATTAACTGCTTTCCAGATTAATTCAGGGTCAGAAAAAAACAAAATACCAAACTTCTGCAGAATGTGAAATGTACTTTTATTAGTATTCTCCCCCCCCCTCCTACTTAGCTTTTCTAGAGTGACAGGAATTCATTAGAGAACTTACTGGATTCAGCAGCCTTAGTTTCTGCCGCTCATTTTTGGGTGAAGTGCCTCTTGTACAGAGCTGACGCAAATTGGCCACTTCTGAAATCGCAAGATGATTTAGGGTGTTTAACAAATACTTGAATTCAGATTCATGACCCTCGTGAAGGTTGCCAAATCCAAGACTTTGCTACATCCGGATGTTAAAAAGAATCCCACCATTTGTACTTGGTAATCTGCTGTCTTGTACTTTAGAAGTGTCTTCCAGCCGTGATCTATATTAGCTTAACCAATCAATAGAACCTTGAATGGAACCATCCAAATAATGAATGAAGGAATCCTGATGTGAATGAAGATTTGCAGGGAAGCCTCGCCCCACTGCTGGTTTGGGGTACTAAGCGAAAGTTTTTTAATCCCTCCCCTGCAAAAGTCTCTCCTTCTCTCCCTCCCTCTTCTCTCTATATTCCTAGAAAAATAAAGCCAAGTTGCATAATTTCCCCACAATCAGTGGAGACTGCCCTCTGTCAGCCTCTACCTACAAACTGTTAGGATATAGTTCTGTTCCACCTTAAATGGTCAGGCATGATTGTTGTGTGTCACATGCCTGTTTACTTCCTGCTCACTGGGAGTTTCCGTTTTGTATATAGCTTTTGTTCCGGCTGTTTTCCTGGACACGGAGGCAAGCAGTCATGTTTTTTTTTTTTGTTCTGACCTACGTTGAATAAAGCTGTAAATACGCTTTCCTGTCTGAATCTTCCGTTGTGGAAACTCTGCAGAAAGGGTGTGCACAAGTCATGGAATGTCTCTGAGGCTCGTGTCGCTAATTGACTGATACTGTTCCAACGGGAGACCAGGAGATCGTCCGGAGATGACGTGGAGGCCTGCCTGATGGCTTCGTCTCCCTGGCAGTATCCCAACACAAACTTCCTTGCAACCAGTCCAGGGTGGGGTGGCTTTGTCTGTCAGCTTCCTTCTCCTTTGTCTCAGTGTTGCCCTTGCAGAACTCTCAGCAGCCTTAACAAACTACAGTTCCCATAATTCTTTGCTGTTTGAAGTGGTATGATGCTGGCTTAAATGCTGGGGCCTAATGCTCATCTAGGTAGTTTAGGAGGTTTAACAAACTGAAGGATGTCGTCCTCTTCTGTGCTCCTCCTGATGGAAACATGAAGATGGGGACAGATATACCCCTGCTTTAAGTCGTTTACATACTGTCTTCTCTTGTATATTATTTACTACAAATCTTGATGACTAAGCTCTTTAGTGATGAAACGTTGGATTACTGGAACGACGTCCAAGCACTGAACCACTGGTATATCCAGTGCTTTTTTTCTTGGGGGACTCAGGGGTACGCATACCCATAAACATTTTCTGAATTTTTGTGCTTTTGTCCATTGACTGTATTTGTTTTCTCCAAACTGAACTATAAATTTGTGATTTTCTTTAGTCAAAATAAGAGTACCCCTGAACATTTTTTCAGGGGGAAAAAAGCACTGGGTATATCACAAGTGGACTCTTTATTACTGCATTTGCAATTGTTCAAGACAAAATCTAATTCGGAAAGATAAGAAATGAGCACTGAACCACAAATGAACTCTTTATTTACTGTGTTTGCTATTGTTTAAGATAAAACCTATTTGGGAAAGAAACTACTTTCCCCATTTTTATGGACGTTTAGTTACAGATAGTTGCCTTGGTGGTATTATCTTGTGTCAATTACAGTAGTCATTGTATCACCACTCTGGTCATTGTTTTCTTGTAGAACTCTCAGCAGGCTTAACAAACTACACTTCCCATAATTCTTTAGGGGAAGCTATGGCTGTTTGAAGTGGTATGATGCTGCTTTAAAGGTGGGGCCTAATGCTCATCTAGATGCTCATCTAGATGGTTTCTATATTGCCAATCCCTATTTGAACCAGAATCACAAACTTGAGGCTGTTCCGATCTTTCCAGTTTCACATGATTTCCTTCTTTCTCTTCCCCATACCCTTGTGAAGCTTAGCATAAACTCCAGAATCACTTGCAATCCCACTTCCTCTCTCATTTCTGCCTTGCCCCACTGCACAGTGTTGTGTGAAAGTCCCTGCAGTCAACACTTGGGACAGATGGTCCATTAATACTGCTGGAAGGGCAATTATATTTATTAATTTGTATTACATTTGGTGCATCACAACCCTCATTCTAGATGGCCATCCCTCACCTGTTGATGGAATCGTTCAAATGCTAGAAATTAGGAGCGCCTGCTGTTTGAGAGGGTTAAATGATTTTTAGTGTTCTGGGGAACATGTCGGAGGCTGCAAGGGAAGAATTTCTGCATTCAGCTGCAGAGAAACATTTTCCTCTGCATGAGAGATAAATATTGCTAGCTGAACTGGAAATGTGCTTGAGCTGACCCTCGTTAAAATATTGGCAGCATGTTCCTGTCTTAAGGCACAGGGCAGATGGAATATAAGAAAGGAGAGAGAGAGAGAGAGAGAGAGAGAAAGTGTAAGGGTAAAATAAAAAATAAAAAATGAAGGGCTGACCTGGTATCATGTTTATCTTGGCATCTGTAAGGCAAAGCAAAGCAAAAAGTATTACTTCCAGAGTAAGGTTGTTGCTTGGGGTAAGTTCATGCAACTAATGAGGCATGAGATAGATTCTTTTTTAAAATATCTATGGCACAGAGGAAGTTGGTGCAGAGAATGCTCCCTCCTGACTGTCAGACTTGGGTTGATTTGGCAGTAGACTGAAGATAAATAAAATAAACCCCCAGTTTTACAGGAAGGCATAATTGCTGTCATGCCTCACATGCTGGCTTTAAGAGATCATCTGGC
This sequence comes from Podarcis siculus, assembly GCA_034642415.1. Lineage (NCBI taxonomy): Eukaryota > Metazoa > Chordata > Lepidosauria > Squamata > Lacertidae > Podarcis > Podarcis siculus. The sequence goes on from JAXCMG010000039.1 coordinate 11,362,537, forward strand.
TGGCTATTAGTAGAAATAGGACGACAGACTAGAAGAAGCATTGGTCTAGTTTATCAGAGTTGCTCACATGTCCTTACCCAGGCAGGACAGCAGTCGCAACAAGTGATAGACGATTTTAACTCCCACTGAAAGAGGCTATGGAGGTATGAGAAGATATTGCAGCAATACGTAACAGGCAATTGGGTGATTTTGCACAACGTATGGTGATTAGTTTTATTTTTACAATGATTATTACTGATTAAATTTCTACCCCACCTCCCTTCATAAAGAAACCCAGGGTAGCAAACCCCTTGAATGTGAAAACTGTAAAGTTAAAATAAATTAAATATAAGAAGAATACACTGGTACCTCGGGTTACATACGCTTCAGGTTACAGACTCCGCTAACCGAGAAACAGTACCTTGGGTTAAGAACTTTGCTTCAGGATGAGAACAGAAATCGTGCTGCGGCGGCGCAGCAGCGGCAGGAGGCCCCATTAGCTAAAGTGGTGCTTCAGGTTAAGAACAGTTTCAGGTTAAGAACGGACCTCCGGAATGAATTAAGTACTTAACCCGAGGTACCACTGTATCTAGAAACATTTAAGAACAATCACGTAAGCTTCACAGCTAATAATATTGAGATTTCCAAGAACAGCATCTGCACAGTCCCCGCCCAATTCAGGCTGACTGGGGAAGACCTGACCTGACCCAAATTCAATTTTGGCGGCTGGGCTAATCTTTCCTTGGGGTTTTTAAATTGGTGGGCAGAGGATTCAATCCTGATTGGGTCTGCTGCTTTCCTAGCATGGGGAATTCAGTGGGGATGTCTGCCTCTCTCTCCTGCCTGACACCCCACCCCCAGACAGCACAGGATCATTCCATGAAGCCTGATCTGACCCAGGGAAATCTGGGGCTGTCTCCACCTGACTTGGCCAAGGATTCAGTTTGGGATTTGGCCAAATCTGCTGTGCGGCCCTATCAGGGATGTTTATAAGTTCCTCCTGAATGTTAATAATGGGAGAGGCACCTTTCCAGGAGGGCATTTCACAAATGGTGAACTGCCACTGAGAAGCCCCCGTCACAGGTCAATGCTACCTGGGCATTGTGTTCCATTCAAAATTGTCTTTCCCCTCCCTCTTTTAAAGAATACCTGGGAAACGCTCTGTCCCTAAGCTGTATTAGAGGTTACCATCTATACACTTTCGCTGCACAGATACTAGTGGTTAGGTAAAGCCTCTTTCTGAACTGTTTAGTGGAGTTCATCTTCTTTCTCTCATGGAAGTGGTGAACAATGACGAAGTTATTCCAAAGATGACTAACAGACTCTGTGAAGTCTCGGTCAAGAGGTTTTAATTCCCAGACCAGGTACAAACATTACCGTAGCAAAGATATTTTTGACTGTTAACATAAAGGTAAAGGGACCCCTGACCATTAGGTCCAGTCGTGACCGACTCTGGGGTTGCGGCGCTCATCTCGCTTTACCGGCCGAGGGAGCCGGCATACAGCTTCCGGGTCACGTGGCCAGCATGACTAAGCCGCTTCTGGCAAACCAGAGCAGCGCACGGAAATGCCATTTACCTTCCCACCAGAGTGGTACCTATTTATCTACTTGCACTTTGACGTGCTTTCGAACTGCTAGGTTGGCAGGAGCAGGGATTTGAACCACCAACCTTCTGATTGGCAAGTCCTAGGCTCTGTGGTTTAACCCACAGCACCACCTGCGTCCTGGCTGTTAACATAGACAGCAGTTAACAGCACACTATCAAACCAAAGTCTTATCTCGTCCTAAATTACAGCAACAGTCCTTCATCAGGCAACAATCTTTGGACAGATGTTTGCTATCAGGTGTCTGCAACAACGAAGCCTAGTGGTCTTCTTATTGGCACTTCCAGCTGACACTAGTTAAGCCCAGAGTGTCACTCCCAAATTTAAAGGAAAACTCTGGCACCTTCTCGAAACTTTCTACTTGTTTCTGGCAGAAGGATTCCACAACAAGCTGATATATAACACTGGGCAACAATTTTTTACTTTTTGAATGTTGTCTAGATTTCTACAACTGATTTAGGGTATTTTTGCACTGCTGAATCAGGAAATGGCATCCAGTGTAATAAATATTTTGAACAAGGAGTGACGGGTGATAATCCAATTAGAAACATTACCCCCTTGGTCCACTTTAACAAACAATAGGAGAGGACTCTTGGGCACCTTCTTTTCCATTATGCCAATAGTGTGGAGGAGCCCTCTTCTTCCTGTTCTGTAATGCTAAGGTGAGATTCTTCCTGTCCTAACACTAATGTAAGAGAGAAGCGCACACCAACATTGCAACCATTTCCAACAGGATGATACAGGCATAAAGGAAACTGCAGCAGAGGCTTCTCCTTTGCACCCCTGGAGTTCCTTATATTGCCTGATGCTTGCTGCAAAGGTGCTGTACTGCATAGGAACACAGGAAGTTGCTTCATAGAGAGTCAGACCATTGGCCCATCTAGCTCACAACTGCCAGTGACTCTTGAGGGTTTTAGGCAGGGCATGCAAAACCCTATGCATGCAAAGCAGATGCTTGACCACTGAGCTATGACCCTCACAACTCACTGTTTATTTGTTCCCCCAAAGTGGATTCATTTATTCATTCTGAGATGTGTATTTTGCCAGCTAGCAGCCGTCTCTGTGCTCCCCAACCAGCTCATGCTAAAATAAAATAAAAATCCAGTGTACGTAAATGCATCATTAAAAATCTGAAACATCTAAACAGAAAAGTTTTAACCAAGTTGGGAGGGCTCCAGCCTGCCCAAATTCCCTTGGCTTGCTTTCCCTTTTGAGAAAGAAGACTCCCGTGGCTTCCGATCGCACAACATGAGTTTCACAAGCATTGCTGATTTGGCCTTCTCAGTTAAGTGAGCTGGCAAGTTTGTTTGGAATTGTTCTGAAATACTGCTTGCCATATTGAAGGGAAGCAGCAGCAGCAGCAGCAGCAGCAGCAGGAGAGGGGGTTTTCTAGGCCTGAGGTGTTGCAACAAAACTCTTTGCTTATGAGAAAATCAGCTTACAGTTATATTCTGGAATTAAGCTGTGCTTTAACCTGTTTGGTAACTGTTAATGCAGATAACCTCTGCCTACTTCATAAATTCATACACAACTCTAGCACATAAGAAGAGATTACTGAATCAGCCCAGTGGCCCATCTAGTCCAGCATTCTGTTCTCAACATGGGAAACCTGCAAGCAAGATTTGAGCACAATAGCACTATCCTCTCCTGTGATATTCAGAAGTATTGGTATTCCGAAGTATTTCTGCCTTCAACTGTAGAGGCAGGGCACAGCCATCATAGCTAGTAGCCATCAATAGCCCCCTTCTCTATTAATTTGTCTAACTCTCTTCTAAAGCCATCTAGGACAATAGTCATCATTGCACTGGGCAGATGGCATAGAATCCATGGAGAATCAAAGCACTGAGACTGGATTTGACCTCCATGAAGGGCCAGCATCAAAACTTGGCTGTTTGGGCATTTGCTGAGGGCATCCCTGACAATAGCCTCTTAGATTTGCTGCAGTGACGAGCTGGGGTCACCGGGGGAGAGGGAGCCCTTGGAGCCTGTCTTGCCTGAAGACCCTCCAAAATCTGCAACTGACACAGATCACACAAATATATCCTGCATATGTAAAGCTTTTACACAAGATCTGATAAGCGCATGGAGGACTGGAAAAGCCAATGGGCATGTTACCCCCTCCTGCTGCGTGCACTAATTTCATGTAATTTCAACAGAAGCTCATCCAGGAAGAGTCTTGCTTGATCAGAACAATGACCTGTCCAATCCCAGAATCCTATTTCTCACCATGGCCAATCAGATGTCTCTGGGAAGCCCTCAGGCAGGCCATGTAACAAAGAAGCTATTTTCTGTGGAAGGGAGAAGAAGTAAGTTTATATCAGAAGCAAGTTGCTGTCAGGTAAAAATGAGTGTTGAGTTTCGTAGAGCAAGCTGTGTGAAGTTGAAACCACAGGTTATTGCACTGACACATTTTTTTGCGGTATAAACTCTCATGCTGGAATTCTTTGTACTGCCTCTGTTGGAGAATGTCATCCCTTGACGAGAGTCTTCATTCTGTGTGCCTTACACCGAGTGTCTACTTTCTAGAGTCAGACTGCTTCTTTCCTTCTATGGAGGTCTGAAGATATATCCAAGAGTGTTGGACAACCATGTCTTTCATGTGCTGAAACTGTCCCAACACTTTGTTCTGCATTCAGTAAAGTATCTGAAAATAACCTTGTGGTAAGGGGGAGAGAGCGGTCAACAGATTCAATTCTGTTTTAGGTATATAATTGTTTGTTTGAGGGGATTTACATCCTGCCCATCAGTAAAATTCCTAGGGTAGCTTACCATGTTTAAAACCACAACAAAGCACATTTAAAATATATGAATAAAAACATGTAAATATATAATAAAACAGTAAAAATCTGAGTAGCATACAAACAATAAACTCAACCAAAATGAGACCGATCAGACAGAAATAAAAGACCTGAGAAAAATTAAAAGAAAGGTCTTCAGCTAGCTCTGAAATCAGATTAGCCTAGACAACAAGTGTAGGAGCATCCCTGAGGAGAACATTGAAGGTGCCTACACTGAGAAGTCCCCTTTTCCCCAGAAGCCACCTGCATCACCTTGGATGGTGAGGGAACCCTAAAGAAGGACCTCCAAGAAAATATTAGTGTACACACAGCACAAGATAGGAAATGCAGCTGGTTAACTTCAGAAGGGAGGTCTAAGCATAAGTGGAAACATTGCTGTACACCACTAACTCCTCATATTACAAAGGTCTTCTGTAGTTCCGTTATAGTTGCAGAACTGCAATTGCATCCTAAAGCAGGTTTTGCTAAAATACCAAGTCTGTTTCTACCTTTTCTAAATGGGTTCCATAAGAAGTAATGATTTTCTGGAGGATTTTTATGTATGGCATGAGGAACTTTCATGCTACTAAATGTTAAATTGCTTTGATGCATTTTTTTTTTTAAAAAAGAATATTATACTAGCAAAGAGATTAAAATAAATTACTTGCCCTTTAATATTTCATATAGTGGGAATGGGTTTGGTCACTGAATCCTTACAATCTAATATTAGACTCTCATTCGGAGACAATAGGGCTGCTTGCAGCATTTTAAGATCTTGCTTTTATGTCTTGGTAACATATTAAATCAATGTCTTTCGTGGTTATGAATGACAAACCACAGGGACCCACTAAGTCAAACGCATTTTCTTCCAAGAGCGAGTATGTGCTTGGTTTCATCTAATTTTCAAAGCATTAGTAGTTCATAAACCAGTTCCTGATGAAAGCAGTCAATTTTACTTAGCGTAGCATACATGAGCCTTGCAAGTGCAATGTTGTTTAAAGCTACAAGTTGCCAGCGAAATTTCAAACAAACCAACATTTGAAGTGGATTTAGAGGCATTCCTTGGAATTTCGAAGCAATTCAAAATTGGGAGCTATTGTCGAAAGACCATTGTCAAATCTGGTGTGTACAACACAATAGCCAGGGGGAGTCAGCATCAGGAAAGTCAACTGTTGGTCAAGCAAAACTTCCCAGTTTGAACAGGGAGCCCTGGACTTTGAAGAGGTGATGGAGATCCCACTTGCTCAAACTCCAACAAGTAAGAAGCCCATCTTCTGTCTACCTCTCTGACTTGAGGCAGTTGCACTGATGTCCTTGGAGCATGAGGATTCCAGCCTGAATGCTACAGCAGAGCCACCATACTCCCAACACCATCTCCTAAAACAAACAAGAACCCTTTAACTACAAGAGGCTTTTCCCAATGGAGGCGGAGCTAGAGACTGCCCCCGTATTTTCGTCTCAGTCTAGCATAGCCATTTGCAGAAGCAGTATTTCTTTCTGCTTGTACGGATCATCATCATCAACAACAACAACAATTCTCTGTTGCCCTTCACCTAAGGATCGTAGGGCAATATACAATATAAAAACACAAAAGTTCTTAACATACAGTGGTACCTCGGGTTACAGACACTTCAGATTACAGACGCTTCAGGTTACAGACTCCGCTAACCCAGAAATAGTACCTCGGGTTAAGAACTTTGTTTCAGGATGAGAACAGAATTCATGCTCCAGCGGTGCGGCAGCAGCAGGAGGCCCCGTTAGCTAAAGTGGTACCTCAGGTTAAGAACAGTTTCAGGTTAAGAACGGACCTCTGGGACAAATTAAGTTCTTAACCCGAGGTACCACTGTAGTAACAAACAAAAACAATAACCCCGCTACACACAGATTAAAAGGTCATAGATGGTTTGATTAGCCAAAGGCCTGGGAAAAGAGGAATGTTTTTGACTGGCGGCCAAAGCAACAAAGGCGCCAGGCAATTCTCCCTAGGGAATGCATTCCACAAGCAGAGAGTCACAGTAGAAAAAGGCCACCTTTTGGACATCTAACGCTAGCCTCAGCTTCTATCGGAGCTGTCCAGGGTGCTACCTGGAAAGTGAGGCCTTGCAGCTCTGCTTGGACTGGAACCCCCATCTGCCTCACCACCTGGAACAGAGGAAAAATGCCTTTGGATCCAAGAGAACAGAATGAGTGGGATCCATCTTTTTAATTAGGCAAGATGCTTTGTGCACAGTGCTGACAGGGCATCAGAAATCATCTTTTCCCAGGACTTTCTCAAGGGCTCCCCAAGCCTCTGCAATCGCCATTTGTAAAAGTATTCTTGGCTGGAGAGGGAATGAGAGCAGTGAAGAGAAACTAAGAGGCTGCCTCCTACTTTAACATCTTATTAAAAGTCCCAATTTAACAGGCTACTGATTATTGGTATTTCTCATAATTGGTAGGTCTGAAGATAGAGACATTATGTTAAACCATTTGGTTTTTCTTTTCATCAACAATTCCTGGGTCAATGCACTGAGGTTTCTCGGGCTCTAGTTGCCAGCATAAGCATTGGTCATTTGAGGGTGTATGGGGAGGAAGGGAGGAGAAAGGGGCATTTTTCTTCATGTATCAATTGCATGCATTGGTAATGATGAGAAGGATAATTGCAGAGGTGATTCAGCTCTGCTAATTTGATTGAGTAAGGCATAATTTCCTTCACATTCAGACCAGGTGTTCTACGCTGATTCCATTTTTATTTTTTCTCTAATTGGGGAGCTTAAGGATTGGTGATTTTGTTCACAGATGCCATTTTCTGGAAACATGTTAAAAACATAACCTTGGTGGGAAAAAATTAAAAAGGAGGTATAAAGCTGAAGTGTTTTTCCTCATGAGCTTATAATTGTGTTTGGGACAACTCAAAAGCTGCTTAGGGGCATGACACTATCAGTAATAGCGGGTGTTTATTTGAAAGAGAGATTGTTCAACACTGTTCCTCTCCTCTGCAATGCCTAAGTTCAAGGAAGTGTTCAGTGTACATAGTGCTTACATTTTAGAAGTCTACAACCACCTGCCAAATCCCAAATAACAGTGAATACTATAAGCCCTCAAGAACTACAATCCACACACAAAAAGCCCATTTCAAGATAGAAATTGTATTCAAGTTATTGATAGTTTCTGATTCCACAGGGAGAAATTATTTTTCAGATTCCAGCTTGAGTACCCCTGGGGGGGAAAACCCTGTCAGTCAGTATCCTGTCTGAACTGGAACATGCCCTGTGTTGGACACAAGTTTTTCTTGAAAGGCTACTGTCCTTGGAAGTGGTCCTGGCTCAGTGACACAGCACATGCTTTGTAGGAACACAGTCCCAGGTTGACTCATTGACATCTTCAGTTAAAAGGCTTGGGTAGCTGGTTGTTGGGGCTGGAGCCAAAAGTGGGTCAGCGTGAAAGACATAGGGCTCCATTATCAGTGAAGTTAACTCTGTATACAGTGGTACCTCGGGTTAAAGATGCTTCAGGTTACAGACGCTTCAGACTCCGCTAACCCAGAAATAGTACCTTGGGTTAAGAACTCTGCCTCAAGATGAGAACAGAAATCACTCAGCGGCGGCATGGCGGCGGCAGGAGGCCCCATTAGCTAAAGTGGTACCTCAGGTTAAGAACAGTTTCAGGTTAAGAACGGACCACCAGAACGAATTAAGTTCTTAACCCAAGGTACCACTGTACAAGGAAATGGCTTACAACTCAGCAACCCTTCCTAGAAGGTCTTGCCCCTATATAGCAGTTGCCAGGACAATCTCAAACTGCACCTGCACACTTCTGGCCTCAGTTCTCCTCTCTTCATTATTCTGTTCATTCTTGGAGACCATGGGGGAAGGGAACTTGTCACAAGGAATATTCGTTAGATTCTTCAGCAGCCTCTTGAGACCCACTCCTCTGCATCAGCCTCGGAGTCTGAACTGCTCCTGTCACCGGCTGCCCCTGCTCACTAAACTCTTTTGCCCCTTCAGCATCCAGCCATCTTCTCCCACTGATCTCTCCCCAGTGTCCCACCACCAATCCTCTGGCTGGTGCCTCCCACCACTCCTCTTTGTCCAGCCAGTCCCTGACACCACAGATAGTAAGGGTCTTCTGACTGATAAACATGGAAATTTGCTGACTCTTGACCTGATAGTAGACTCTTGACGTTCCTACATTTCCATAAAGAAGAAAGTGTGAAAACCACTGTTCTAAGCAGGCTTGAAATCAAAATGGAGAGGCTTCAGCATATAATATATATTATTATTATTTATACCCCACCCATCTGGCTGGGTTTCCCCAGCCACACTGGGCGGCTTCCAACAGAATATTAAAATACAATAGTCTATTAAACATTAAACACTTCCCTAAACAGGGCTGCGTTCAGTTATCTTTTTAAAGTAAAATAGTTGTTTATTGCCTTGGCATCTGCTGGGAGGGCGTTCCACAGGGCAGGTGCCACTACCGAGAAGGCCCTCTGCCTAGTTCCCTGTAACCACACTTCTCCCAGGGAGGGAACTGCCAGAAGGCCCTCGGAGCTGGACCTCAGTGTCTGGGCTGGATGATGGGGGTGGAGACGCTCATTCAGGTATAAAGGACCGAGGCCATTTAGGGCTTTAAAGGTCAGCACCAACACTTTGAATTGTGGTCGGAAACGTACTGGGAGCCAATGAAGATCTTTCAAGACCGGTGTTATGTGGTCTTGGCGGCCGCTTCCAGTCACCAGTCTAGCTGCTGCACTCTAGATTAGTTGTAGTTTCTGGGTCACCTTCAAAGGTAGCCCCACATAGAGCACAATGCAGCATTGCCCTAATTTCAGTCCAAGTTGTCAGCCAGGATTGGCAGCCCGAGGTTAAACGTCCCATTACACTTTTTACCAATGCATTAATATGTAATAACAAACAGGTACAGCATTTTAAAAATGGCTCCCTTTTCAATGGTTTTTGCTTTTGCAACATTTAAAAATTGATTTGTTTGATAGCACTGAAATAACAAATGTCTAAATCCTGGCAACTGACAATGCAAAGGGGAAAGCAATCCATGGGGGAAATGTGACTAGCCAATTGCAAATTTACGTGGATGGCTGCACTTTTATGAACATCATATCAATATCCCCCTGCTATGGATTTTCTTTTAATGCAAATCTAATATGCTTCACACTCAGGCTTGGAGTGAAGCAGTTTTAGAGCATATACTCAGTATAATTTTAAGCTGTAAATATGCCCAGTCCATTGAATATGTGTGCATGTTGGACTTTGGGAAGCCCTCTGAGGAATAGTTGTTGTTGATGATGGTTTTCTAGTAGTACATTTTATTTACTTGAGAGCAGATCTGATATTTCAAACCTCTTTCTGTAAGCCGTCCCAATAATTGTTTAGGAATTATCTGGTTACGTTGCAAGTATGGATAATAATAGTGGCTTTGTATTGTATTGAATAGGAACAATGGCACATGTAATCTCAAATTTTTGTTTGAGGGCTTTTGGAGCAACTCCTGCAGCTGATATTTAACATGAATTATTTTTACTTCCCAAACAGGCTTTATTCCAAGGCTAGGTTTTAATGTTGGTTTTGTTATATTATTCTCAGGTGCTTTTCCCCCTTTCAATTTTATGTGTGTGAAATATTGCCATGTCTGTTTAATAGCTACCCTATTAAAATAAGTAACTGTTTAGTAGTATATTCTATGGGGGGGGGGTAAAGAAAAAAAAAACTCCCCCCCCCCAGTTTCTTATATTGGTGCTATAAACAACTCATGCTGATACAATGCATAATTGCTGTTTACAAGATCTGGGTTAGGGGGCTGTATTTAAAGTAAGGGGGCAGTTCATACCCAGTTGGGGGTGAATGCTGTTTGCATCGCGATTGCGTCTGGCAAGGCAATCCATATGAAACAGAGTAGCTCTTACCATTTTTATAGTTATATTGACATTTTGCAAAAGTTTCTGGGTTCCAGGATGGCATTCAACTAAGTTCTACCCAGAGTAGACCCACTGAAAATAATGGATATGACTAAATTGGGTGCATTAATTTCAATTCAATGAGTTTACTCTGGATGAAGCTTAGTTGAATCCTGCCCCTGGTTTGGACAATATTCCATGGATTTATGGACATCACTTATGTTGGCCATAATGCCCATAAGTCTATAGAATATTCCAGACCCTCTCGGTGTCCCTATTTTCCAGGGACAGTCCCGGGTTTACAGAAGCTGCCCTGGTTTCCGATTTGATCCCAGAATGTCCCGCTTTTCCTTAGGACATCACTATTGTCATTGGAGACATGTTGGAGGGTATAGAGTTATGCGACCCGCTGAGCCAAGTAGATAAGTAACTATACAACATTTAGAAGACATCTGAAGCCCTGTACAGGGAAGGTTTTTTAAAAAAATGTTTAATGTTTTATTATGTTTTTATGTATATTGGAAGTCATCCAGAGTGACAGGGGCAACCCAGTCAGATGGGCGGGGTATAAATAATAAAAATATTATTATTATTCTGCAATATGACATCCTATTTTTGTCAGATAAATGTTGAAGGGTGTGACATTCTCCACTAAGCTTGCTTTTAGCCACTTCACTGATGGAGGAGCATTCACGTTTCCTCTGTTAAAGATATTGCTTTATTTCCAATGTGAGGCTTAAGATTCCTGTGTTATATTTCTTTTGTTGGTTCTGAGGCTGGCTGGAATGTTTCATCTCTGAGGCTTGCAGAGAGGTGAAGTTCTGATCCTCCTTAACTAACACTGCTTGGAGACCTAGGTGATCAGGTTTTCCTGAAGTAATTTTAGAGGTTGCATGTCTGATTTTTCCAGGCTGAATGTAGTTGTGCTAACCCTTTACCTCTTTGTGAACTGAGGCATTTGAGTGATGCATTCAGAACCTTGTCACAAGTGTGGGTAGGTTAATCTGTTAGGTTCATTTAAATTAGTATCAGGCTATTTAATTATCCCCATCGAACTGGAACGACCCAGGCAGGTGTTAATTGCATTTATTTCACTATTATTTATTTCACTTCTCTATCTGTGGAGAAGCTGGTAAGCGGATTTGAAACTTAAGTAGGTTCTCGGATTCCCAGGTACCTGTAGCTGAAACTACATCAAATACAGCATAGGGAGCAAATTAGTGTTTATTTTGTTGTTTTCTGCTGTGAGGGTTGTCACTTTAATTATGAGCTGCAGATTTCTCAAGGCCTAAAGAACATTTTTATATCTTTACCAATTTTTGGGAGGCGGTTACAAGCCTGTTGAGTCCAGTTGGAGATCTAGCTAATAATGTGTCAAAGCTGTATGATTCCACTTCTGTCTCTGCCTCTTTTGAGTTGATAACTGGAGTTAGATCTGTTAAAGTACCAAGAGTAGTACAATAGCTAAGCAAAACCTTGTGAGCTTTGGGTGTTCCTGTTATAAATTCTCCTCCCGATCTGAACTTTATTGATGTTCATGTTGTCTGGATTTGTTTTAGAAGTCCATTCTGCTATTGTACTTTCTGACACAGTGGGATGCATTCTGTACTCCCTAAGTACTTGAAGTGGTCGGAAAGTGTCATGGAACCAAAGGAAATTATGATGGTGATGCTAATTATTATTCATTGATGTACTTGGTGCTGTACGGAGTTGGGGTGGGAGAACAGAAATACAAATCCCTGCTCTGATTATAAATCTTAGATGCATTTTATCCCCCATCCCTAATATTGACTCAAACAGCGGTGTGCAATGTTAGCTGAAGTGCCTTTCCCCCCCAAGAAAATAAAATCTGTATAGCTCTATATGTGATACACATCCTGTTGCACCAGATGCCAGCTCTTTCTCATACCAGGACTGTTTGCAAAATGCAATTTGTTCCTACAGGCTGGCAGGTCTGCCATAACTCTTCAGAACCCTGTTACTATATCTGGGACACTTAGCTGTGGCGGTGACCATGTGACTTTCACTCCTGAAAACAAACATCAGCAACGTTGATTGAATAAAAAAAAGATGGATTCTACACTGGTCATGCAAATGCACTTATATTTGCATGCAATTCCTGGGACTAATGTACATAGGTGTTTGCCCCCTAGGCTTTTTCAGTGTAGGCTAATGTTTTTTAAAATATATGTGCATGATCGATCAGCAGTAGTACCACCTCAAAGAATAGGCATAGAAGCCACAGCAACCAGGGCATCAGTTTAAGTGAATTAAACACTTAAGACATGATGCAGTACATCATAGCCCTGGAAGATTTGCTATTAGATTATCCAACTATCTTCTCTTCTCTGAAAAGAATCATTCCCTCCAGCACATTTTATAGAGGTTTTGTTTTTTTAATGGCAGATGACGAGGTTTCTATCACTTCCTTATAGAAAAGGACCCAACAGAAGTGTCAAGTCAATTTCTTAATACTATTCTATTGTGCGTGTGTTTATTGCACAGCATTTTTAAAAGTTTTGTGATTTCTCAATTCACTTTCAGTGTGTGACAGTTTTGTTACTGAGAGGTTTGCAGCCAAATCACAATTGCATGTTTTGCTAGACAAGCACAGGGCTAGCACTTAGAGAGGTGTTATACATTCTAGAGAGGAAAGTGGCCACTTTCTTGTGTCTTCTGAGTGGGAATTCTGTAATAAAGGAGATAATTATTTATACTTCGTTCCATTTCTGAGGAGACTCCCTCTCTTTCAGTTTCCAAGCTAAGCTCACCTGTGCTTGGGTGTTCCAGAATCATGCACCCTATTTTGAGACTCCCAGCTTTTATTTTACTGTAACTTAGAAGTATTTTCCTGTATATTGCCTTGCTGTATTTGCTGCCTGCATTGAAATGTAAGTAAACCTTTTGGTTCATCCTATTAAAATGTGTGGTTCATCTTCTGCGACAAGGGTTAAAGAGGGGAAAGTCAGCAGACCACAAATCAAAGGGGATGAAAAGGTATAACTGCCTTACTCCTAAGCTTCAGTAAGCTGCAAAATGTGTTTTAACTCTGCTAAAAAAAGGCTTGTATTTGTATTTCTCCCGCAAATGTGAGATGGGGTTTACATCTTAATCTACAGATTTAATCCTTAATCCATCTCCCACATTTACTTACCCTTTCCCTTCAGTTTTTGTACATTATTGTCAGAGACTATCAGGGGCCATGGGTGTGACTGACCCAGGATACAGATCTGCCTTGGGGTTTTCCAGCCAAAAATCCCTCCTTTCTGTTAGGGAAACTGAAACCAGGAACTGGAGCTAGAATCCTGATCATTGGGCTTTGACTACAGCTGTTTTTCTTTGCTGAGAAGGGCTAGCTCTTGCTTTCCATGTCTGGCTTGGTCATATTTGCATTGTAGAAAGCTCTGAGGGCTCAGTGCCTACACTATAGTCTGCAGAATACTGTTTTGAGGTGGACAGAATTCAGCAGGAAGTTGCAGGACATGCACTGATCAGAAATGAGACAGTGTGTCTGCTCTGAACCTTTGCAGCACAAACAGTATTGAAAGACTCGTCGTGTCTAACTGTCTAGAAACCAGCATAAGCACAAGTCCTCATGAATTTACAATAAAAAGGATCTTTTTTGGGGGGGGGGTCTGTTCATGTATTCTACTCTGAATATCCATAACATTTCTGTTGCAAAGCAGCATCAAATATATCCTAAAGATCTTCCCAACTACCTGAATCATTTTGTTTGTCCTTCTCCGTAACCACTTTCCCTCTCCCCACCAACAAACTGTCTCCTCAATAGATGAGCAAGGATATTAACATGTGTTGTCAGCATTTTGTTCCTTGGAGCCTTCTGTCTCGACTTGCTCTTGGACTGCTCTTTCTCTTCCTCCATGGTCCACCCAAATGGCATTCGCCGACCTTTAGGCTATTTGTTCAGCTGTAACCTGCCAGATGGAGCAGCCAGACTGTAGGTTGCTAAGTCAAGTGCAAGACCACAGTGTCCTAAAAGGTCACTTTTGACTTGCTGGCAGCCTTAAGGCTGTAAGTGCTGTTGGTTGCATAACCAACCTAACCAAGGTAAGCAGCTGTCTCTCTCTCTCTCTCTCTCTTTCCCCCCCATCCCGCCGGCCTGCCTCCTGTAACCCTCTGTTATCCTAACAGTAGAGCAGAAATAGAGTGTGCTGGATCAGGCCAGCAGCCCATCAATTCCAGCATCCTGTTCTTATACTGACTGAAGAGATGCCTCTGGGAAACCCACAAAGTGGATCCAAGCACAAAATCCCTCTCTTCTCCTGTGGTATTCAGAAGAGTTGAAACTTGGTGCCTGGATTAAAGTGGGTCGAGGTATCCCCAAGGAGTAATGGACAGGAATGGACACTCAGCAGCCTCGTATGTGGCTAAATGTATAGGAACGGTTCTTCCATTCTCCTGTTGGTTGCAGCAAGAATACCAATCTCTGTCTCGGGAAGATAGAGAAGAAAGAACCGGGAGTAAAGTAAACATCTAACTTGAGATTTCAACCACTGGGAAATTTATTTCAGCAGACAAAACTGGGTGTGTATTGCCTCTTTTTTTGCTACTTAACTTTCCTTCCTATAGTGCAACATGGCTTCCTGCAGGCCAAGAAAATCTGCTTTGTGAAGGCAGCAACAGGTACTATTGATCACGTGCTCAAAGGACAAGCCTCAAAAATGGTTCGCTGCAGGGGGATTCTGATGGAATTCATTCGCTATGGAAAGTTACCGTGTGGTGGGTAACAATAAAACCTCCATATACCACCAAATATATACTCTTTGGAATTCAATCTCATTCCCCTCATTAAAAAGAGGGGTGGGGGGACTTGAGGCAACTACCAGAGGGACTTGGAAAGGTTAATCTAATTGTGTTGAGTGGAGTGCTCTTGTGACCTGCTCACATGCTCTCCTGGTTTCAGTTTAACCTCTTTGATGACATCATGACCTCCTATACTTGAAATCTGTTCATGCTTCAAAGGAAAGGCTTAATAAGACAAGTGCTCTGGTTTACAAGCTTTTTTGGTTGCTTTTGGTGATATCACCTGGATGGATAACAAGAGGTACTCTTTTTCTTCTTCACTTCTTTATTTTTCCATTTTCTAAAAATACTACTACTACTACTACTACTACTAATAATAATAATAATAAATAGTAGCAGTGATAGTAATAATTATAATTTATTACTTCTACCCTGCCCATCTGGCCGGGTCTCCCCAGCCACTCTGGGTGGCTTCCAAAAGAATACTTTTTAAAACAAAAACAATTAAACACCAAACATTTTAAACTTCCCTAAACAGGGCTGCCTTCAGATGTCTTCTAAAAGTCAGATAATTGTTTATTTCCTTGACATCTGATGGGAGGGCATTCCACAGGGTGGGGCCACTGCTGAGAAGGCCCTCTGCCTGGTTCCCTGTAACCTCACTTCTTGCAGTGAGGGAACTGCCAGAAGGCCCTCGGTGCTGGACCTCAGTGTCCGGGCTGAACGATAGGTGTGGAGATGCTCCTTCAGGTATATATAACATATGTCCCCCCCCCAAAAAAAACCATTCCATGCATATACAATATTAAGTGAGTTTGTTTAGAATTGATTACATCAGTTATGTGTCTTTTACTCTCTGTCTTAACAGCTTGTCCCAGTGTGAGCCAGGGGTAGCTGGTGGTGAGGCGACGGCATTGTCCTTTCCAGTGTACTGAATTAATATATACCATACAGTTTTGAAATTGTTGCTGGTCTTTGTGTTCCTGAGCACTCTTAGATGATTTGTTAGTTTCTCCATAAGGGTTGTATTCCTTAGCCTTTCTGGCTATACCTCTAGAGTTAAGTTAGTAATTGTTTTCCAATATTGTGTTACTATATTTCTAGCTGCAGACATGAAAAAAAATATTAGTTTGTCCTTACAGTAAATTCTGATTTAATAAAAAAACTGATTTAATAAAGCCAGCCTCAGATCAGGCTGAATCATGGAATTGTAAGTTGGAATGAATTTCACAGATCATCTAACTCAACCTGCAAGCTGGACAGACAATCATACAATTGTAGAGTTAGAAGGGACCCCGAGGGTCATCTAGTCCAACCCCCTGCAATGCAGGGATCTCAGCTAAAGCATCCAAAACAGATGGCCATCCAGTCTCTGCTTTAAAACCTCCAAGGAAGGAGAGTCTCCCAAAGGAGTCCCTTCTACTGTCAAACAGTTCTTGCTGTCAGAAATCTCTACCTGATGTTTGCCATAATAGAATAGGTGAAGGTAAAGGAACCCCTGACAGTTAAGTCCAGTCGCGGATGACTCTGGGGTTGTGGCGCTCATCTTGCTTTATTGGCCGAGGGAGCTGGCGTACAGCTTCCAGGTCATGTGGCCAGCATGACTAAGCCGCTTCTGGCAAACCAGAGCAGTGCATGGAAATGCCGTTTACCTTCCCACCAGAGCAGTACCTTGCACTTTGATGTGCTTTCAAACTGCTAGGTTGGCAGGAGCTGGGACCGATCAACAGGAGCTCACCCCATCGCAGGGATTCGAACCGCCAACCTTCTGATCAGCAAGCCCCTAGGCTTTGTGGTTTAACCCAGAGTGCCACCTGTGTCCCACCATAATAGAATAAACTTACTCAAATACTGTTTTCCAAATGTAATTGTACAGGCTTGCATTCCCATCACACATGGAAATATAAGCCTAACTATTGACATCCTCTCCAAAGTCAAGTTTATTCCTTTAAATTAATTTAACTTAATTTAACTTGCACAGGTTATGTAGTCGTATTAATTCCTTTAAACTTGGACATTTTGTATTCATCAGTGACCCTTTCAAAGTCCTGGAGTTGTGGTGATGGGGGCAGTGTAGGATATTTTCATGCAGGCTTCCTCAAACTCGGCCCTCCAGATGTTTTTGGCCTACAACTCCCATGATCCCTAGCTAGCAGGACCTGTGGTCAGGGATGATGGGAACTGTAGTCTCAAAACATCTGGAGGGCCGAACTTGAGGAAGCCTGTGCATTATGCTCCTGCTTGCAGCATAGTAATAGCAGTAATAATACTGCCTTAAGATCCGTTTGTAATATAAAATGACAAGATAGGATTCCAGCACAGAGGTTTTGGAAAGATATCAAATTCCTGGCACTAAGAACTTGGCTATTGGGTCTCAGCTTCATTATACCGGACAAGCAGAGCATACGGTTGTGTCCCATTTATCTATGTATCTGTTATATAATTTTTTCAGGGACAATATTTATCTTTCAGCTCCGTGGGTCCTTTGGATGGCTGGCTCCCAGTAACAAACACTGCTGTCCTGGAGAGGAAGCTCATCTGTCTGAGAGTAATGCATGTGGGGTTATAACTCTTTGTGACATGTGCTGTGTAGAGCACAGTTGCAACTCTCTAATCAAGTAATGGATCTCTGCCAGGTTAGATGAGCATGATCAGTATGAATCTATGTGTTTTTATCTTGTATCTCTCAGGGGCAGAAAAACCGTTTTAGCCACATTCCCTTCTGGGGGCTTCATACCAGCAGTTGGTGGGGCTAGAGGCAGGGCCAGATTTAGGTTTGATGAGGCCCTAAGCCACTGAAGGTAATGGGGCCCTTTATATGTCCAGCTGTCCTTTGTCAACAACAAACCAGTGATATTTTAGGGAGCAGGCTAGCAGGCAAGGCCCATTACTTACATCATAGTAGCCTACACAACACATAACACTGTTGCTGTATGTATGTTTTATTTTATTTGTTTTTTTATCTTATATTTTGGAAATGTACATCCAGTTTTACCCCCATTTAAATATTTTGGGGGCCCCAAGAGAGTGGGGCCCTCAACTATAGCTTGTTTAGCTTATACATAAATCCAGCACTGGGTAGAGGCAATCATGTGCAGAGGAATGGATGTAAATTTCACCTTTGTTACAGTATGCTATTTTTTACAAACACACACTCTCCTCTATTCTCCATCTAAGCAAGGGGCAATATCACAGTTCAGGGACGCATTCCAGCCAGGCAAAACCACTCAGCATAGCTGGTGAAGGGGAGATGAACTGGAGGGCTGTGTTTGGCCCAAGACTTTATACACTACTTGATTTTAAGAAACCTCAAGGTGGTTTACAAAAAGATAGGACCCCAATAAATAAATAAATAAATTTGCAACCTTGCTTTGAAACATTTGTTGTTGTTTAGTCGTTTAGTCGTGTCCGACTCTTCGTGACCCCATGGACCAGAGCACGCCAGGCACTCCTGTCTTCCACTGCCTCCCGCAGTTTGGTCAAACTCATGCTGGTAGCTTCGAGAACACTGTCCAACCATCTCGTCCTCTGTCGTCCCCTTCTCCTTGTGCCCTCCATCTTTCCCAACATCAGGGTCTTTTCCAGGGAGTCTTCTCTTCTCATGAGGTGGCCAAAGTATTGGAGCTTCAGCTTCAGGATCTGTCCTTCCAATGAGCACTCAGGGCTGATTTCCTTAAGAATAGATCGGTTTGATCTTCTTGCAGTCCATGGGACTCTCAAGAGTCTCCTCCAGCACCAGAATTCAAAAGCATCAATTCTTCGTTGATCAGCCTCCTTTATGGTCCAGCTCTCACTTCCATATATCACTACGGGGAAAACCATAGCTTTAACTATATGGACCTTTGTTGGCAAGGTGATGTCTCTGCTTTTTAAGAAGCTGTCTAGGTTTGTTATTGCTTTTCTCCCAAGAAGCAGGCGTCTTTTAATTTTGTGGCTGCTATAACCATCTGCAGTGATCGCTTTGAAACATACAGAAGTTAAAATACTAAAACAGATTAGAATTATATCAACTTTCTAAGCATCTGGGCAGCCTTATCTAAACAAGACTGTTTTTAGCAGGTGCCCCAAAGAGTAAAGTATAGGCGCCTGCTTCATATCAATAGGCATGGAGTTCCAGAGTGTAGGCACTGCCCCACTAAACCACTGAGTCCTTACAAAGGGGGAATGGGCATTACATGGCACTTGTAGTAGTGCCAATTTTGGTGATCGAAGCGGTCAAGGAGACACATGTGGGGTAAGGTGATCTCGTAGACAAACTTCTCCCTAGTGGTTAGGTGTCAGGCTTTGGGGAATTGTATCCCTCCCCCAGTGGCAGTAAATAAGCAGATCAAATGAAAGGAGCATTCTTCCCAGTTTGTTTCTTTAATAATCACAGCGAGACAAAGGAATGCATATCTCTCTAGAAATGACATTGCTCCTCTGTCCCCATTAATCTATGTCACTCCTACGTCGGGTAATCTGAGCTTGTTGCCTCTGAGCTCTCTGTTCTATCACTCTGGCAGAGAGCCAGTTCGGTGTAGTGGTTAAGAGCGGTGGACTCGTAATCTGGTGAACCAGGTTTGCGTCCCTGCTCCTCCACATGCAGCAGCTGGGTGACCCTGGGCTAGTCACACTTCTCTGAAGTCTCTCAGCCCCACTCACCTCACAGAGTGTTTGTTGTGGGGGAGGAAGGGAAAGGAGATTGTTATCTGCTTTGAGACTCCTTAGGGTAGTGATAAAGTGGGATATCAAATCCAAACTCCTCCTCCTCCTCCTCCTCTTCTTCTCTCAAAGCCCGTCTAGTTCTACGTGAGGGAGTGGTCAGGAATGCTGTCCAAGGACACTGAATCTGCCAACTGTCTCTCTCCTGGTGTTCCCTCTTCTAGCTGTTCCTCACCCAGTATTTCCCAGCTTTTCCCCGCTGGACTATGCCCCTCTGCAAACCACTGTTCTAAATCAACACCATCCTCCTGCTCTTGGGAAGCTTCAGGAAGGTTTCCTCCAGCCCCTGACATTAGGGCAAAGTTCAAAAGCTGGAGGTCCTGGGCTAGTGTCAGCCACTCTGCTCATCCTGCTTTGTGGTAATCACATGACATATCCTCCACAAAAGGCATGTGAAGGGCTCATGTCTCACTCTTAGGTTCTTCTGGACTGTTTCCTAATACTCCTTGCCTTGGATCTCTGCCGAGTGAGTCCTGAGGTTCAGACAGAGAAGTCTGGGGAAACCCTGAAATAAGGTTCCTGATCCGAGTCTCATTGTGCTCCTGCCACCATGACCAAGAATCCCAGCTCTGGCTTCAGAGACTGAGCGTTTGCATTTTATATGCCACTTTCTTGTTAATTGGCAACTGAGTGCTGCAGAGAGAGAATGAGTTTCGATCTGAAAGAATGGCTTTGAATTCTCTCTCTCTCTCTCACACACACACACACACACACACACACACAAAGAAAACAAAAAAGGGGGGAAATGGGAAAAAGAAGAAAGTAGTTCTGGAAGAGGAAGAGAAGAGGGCAATTTAGTGGAGTGCAAAAAGTTAAGTTTTTTTAATTTCCTGTGTAGCAATACAATTTGGTAAAATGAAATGAGCGATTGCCTTTCATGGCTGCCACTAGTGCGACCGCAGTTAAGCACTTGCCTGAAATTTCCATTATAAACTCTATTTTCCTGAGCTGATAACTCATCCGTAAGAACTCACCTGGGCTGAAGTCTGGCACACACAATTTTAACTTAGGAATGAATATTTCACAGATTTAGAAAATAAGAGAGGTGGACATACCTAAATAAGGCATGGCGCCTGAAAAGAGCATTTCTTTATTTAACGTCACAGAGGACAGGGAATTCACATCTGCAGGTTTTGGTTTAGTTGATCGCAGTCAGGTGGTTGCTTAAGAGATACTTCCATGTTTATATCATCCATGTTCTGTGGGGCACTGAAGCTTCACCCATCCCCAGGGGTCCCATTTATCAGCATCTATAGAGTCCAAGGCCCCACCTGCATCACACATTTAGAGCAATAGCATTCCACTTTAAATCATCATGACTTTCCTCAAGGAAACCTGGGAACTGGTAAGGATGATGAGAGTTGTTTGGAGACCCCTATTCCCCTCTGAGAGCTACAGAGTGGTTTAAAAACCAGTCCCTCTGGGAACTGTGAGTCTGTGAGGGGAATAGGGGACACCTAACAGCACTCAGCACTCAAAACAAACAACAGCTCCCATGATTCTTTGGGGGAAGCCATGGCTGTTTAAAGTGGGGCATTACTGCTTTACATGTTTAGTGCAGGTAGGGCTTAACATTCATAGACCCAGTGATACTTACCTGACTCAGGTGGTAATCACATTGAGGGCAAAAAGATGTTGAGCTGAATTAAATGCCAAATGAGAAGCTGTGGCTCAGGGCAAGATGGGCAGGTGTGATGAGCCAGCTGCTGCATATTGAGGTTACAGATTTATTTAGTTAAAAACATGGTTGCTGGCATCCGGATGTCTCAAGAAGCAATGGAAGAGTGCGTCTTTGGGGGGTAAAGTCAAACTGTTGGAGAGTTACAGTGCCTGCTGTGGCTGTAGAGACCAATATGGGAGAGACATGTTTTGTTGCAGCTGGGGCCGATGAAGGCGTCCGGTTGTGCTGCTGCAGATGCACCATGGCGTTTCTTCTCTCTGTGCTTCTCCCAGCAGGAGTATAATGGATGAGGGTGGCACTGTGGTCTAAACCACTGAGCCTCTTGGGCTTGCCAATTGGAAGGTTGGCGGTTCGAATCCCCATGACGGGGTGAGCTCCCCAGCTCCTGCCGACCTGTTTAAGGAAGCTTTTAATATTTGAGGAATTATTGTAGTTTAATATTTTGCTGGAAGCCGCCCAGAGTGGCTGGGGAAACCCAGCCAGATCGTGGGGTATAAATATTAATTTATTATTATTATTATTATTATTATTATTATTATTATTGCAGTTTGAAAGCACACCAGTGCAAGTAGATAAATGGGTACCACCGCAGCGGGAAGGTAGATAGCATTTCCGTGTGCTCTGGCTTCCGTCACGGTGTTCCATTGCGCCAGAAGCGGTTTAGTCATGCTGGCCACATGACCCAGAATGCTGGCTCCCTCGGCCTGAAAGCGAGATGTGCGCCGCAACCCCATAGTCACCTTTGACTGGACTTAACTGTCCAGGGGTCTTTTACCTTTACATTACTATTCCTCCTGTGGATGGATACACAACCTTACTGTCTGTCTCCAAGTTCTGCAATCATCCGAAAGGGATTCCCACAGGGCAGGATTGATGTTGCCAGCCTTCATGTTTCATTTGCAGATATCTTTGTAACATGGAGTTAGTCTGCCAATGTGTCTGGTGCCTGAAGCCAGCTCCCTGGGGAACACTTCTGTTAAAAACATTACATCCTGCTTTTCACCATGGGCTCATAAGAACGTCAGAAGAACCATGCTGGATCACGCCAGTGCCCCATCTAGTCCCAAAACCTGTTGCGTGGCAAGTCCCCTCCCCCTTGTGAAATGAAGACACAGGACACTTTATTTAAGGTTAATGGGCGTAAAAGGTCACAACTTTATTGATTACAGGAATTGAGAGGTATTGGCCTTAGGCATTGGTTCCTATCGACTACCCAGCTTCAGCCAAATTGCATGAAGACCAGGAAGTGTTAACCACCAGTCGGGGGAGTCCTGCTGAAGTACGCCAACTAGGATCCCCCGAGTGTCACCGCTCAGGGGCGTGCCTTAGGCCCACGCCTCCATAGGCTTCGGACAGGGCAAATCCCCCCGGAGTCCTTTACCGGACTACCCTTTACTTTGGGGGAAGGTGATGGCGCTTCCTTCCCCCCTTCATTTGCATAACAATACCCCTGCCAATGCCTAACCGCCAATCGAGCAAAGCTCGCCGCCAATACCCTCAAACCTGTAACCAACTCCTAATCCCCTCCCTGATGTCACCCAACCAAATATCATTTCCAGCATCTGAGAGATGCATGCCATCAACTCTGTAGAGGGCCTCATTGCTGTACCAGATGCCTGGGTGACTAATAACACCCCCCCCCAGAGCCGCCACTCTACGTGCCACAGCCTGCTCTAAGATTTTTCTCGCTCTATTGATTGCGATCGGGCACCGACAATCTCTCCAGATCTGCCTTTCCAGCAACGAGGACCACAGGATGGTAATGTTGGGATAAGAGGCCATTAATTCATCAAAGTCCTCAAAAATGTTCCATCTTAAGTCTATGGCTTTACATAAGAACGTCAGAAGAACCATGCCGGATCAGGCCAGTGCCCCATCTAGTCCAGAAATCTGTTCTCACAGTCACCAGCTAGATACCCATTGGAACCCTGGAAGCAGAAGAAGAAGAAGAGTTTGGATTTGATATCCCGCTTTATCACTACCCGAAGAAGTCTCAAAGTGGCTAACCTTCTCCTTTCCCTTCCTCCCCCACAACAAACACTCTGTGAGGTGAGTGAGGCTGAGAGACTTCGAAGAAGTGTGACTAGCCCAAGGTCACCCAGCAGCTGATGTGGAGGAGCGGGGAATCGAACCCAGTTCTCCAGATTAAGAGTCCACCGCTCTTAACCACTACACCACACTGGCAGGACCACAGCACAATAGTTCTCTGCCCACTTGTGATTCTCAGCAACTGTCATTCAGAGGCCTACTGCCTCTGGCACTGAAGCCTCCTATTCAGTCCTTGGAATAACCTAAACCCAAACTATATAGGATTCTAAATGCTATAACTGTAACCAGCACTCTCAGTTGTGCTTGGAACCAAACCAGCATTTTTGTTCCAAACAGCAGTGAAACTGCAACACAATTACAGAGTGGGAGGAACAAGCCTTAGGCCTAGAAGCGGAAAAATCTTATTCTTCTTGTTTGTAAGTATAGCTGGAAGCACTGTTAAGACCTCATTACTTTGGCTGTAGTTGTTGGGGATTAAAAGAAAGCTCCAAAAAGCTCAAAGCCCACAATCATCCCTCTCTCTTAAAAAATAGACAATGCACTTTTAAATCCTACAATGGGAGTCAAAGGATTTGGAAACATACCCTATGGGAAAATGATGTCTTCTGGTAAGCATAGTGTTTAAAAGGTCCAGAGGCAGTGTACTCTGCCCCAGTATTCAAGGGCTTTTGCCTTCATGCTTTGCCCGTGAGCATCCCAGAGGGATATGGATGGCCATTGCCTATGACTGGGGTATTGTTTGGGGGTGTTGCTGGTTTTGGTTGTTGCTGCTCTTATTGATATTACAGTGGTACATCAGGTTACAGACACTTCAGGTTATAGACTCCACTAACCCAGAAATAGTACCTTGGGTTAAGAACTTTGCTTCAGGGTGAGAACAGAAATTGTGTGGTGGTGGCATGGCGGCAGCGGTAGGCCCCATTAACTAAAGTGGTACCTCAGGCTAAGAACAGTTTCAGGTTAAGAACCGACTTCCAGAACGAATTAAGTTCTTAACCCAAGGTACCAATGTAATTTTTGTATCTTTATTTTTCGATCATAAGATTTATGTGGGAATTGTTCAATTTTGCTGTGCACTTTTGCTGCATTTTATTTATTGTTTGACTACTTTTGTCGTTATGTAAGCCTTTTCATGCTGTCTTGAGCATGGTTTTAATGACGACGACGAGAGACCCCTGCACACAAGTGTCATCTGGCAACCCTCTCCATCAGTAGACACTGGTGGGCAGTGGGGGTTGGTGGTGAGAGGGGGGTGTCTCACAGTGGATCTCTGGAAGGATGGGCAAGGCTCAGGAAGCTCAGTGCTATGGGGTGCATTGTGGCATAAGCATCTGTTCGGCGTTGCACAGTGCCAAGCTCTCTTTCCCTTGTCTCACTCTCTCAGGAAGCACCAGGGACGAACAGTGTTGGGAAGCTGGGAGAGCAACAACGCCCCAGCTCACCAGGTGCTACCGCTGGTGGGTTTCCATACAGGTGAGCTGCAGTCACACAACCAGCACCAAGCAACTATATCTAGGCTCCATCTTAATTTCTCACAATGCCTGTTGTTTGGGAGTACCTCAGGTTAAGAACTTAATTCGTTCTGGAGGTCCGTTCTTAACCTGAAACTGTTCTTAACCTGAGATACCACTTTGGCTAATGGGGCCTCCCACTGCCACCACACGATTTCTGTTCTCATCCTGAAGCAAAGTTCTTAATTCGAGGTACTGTTTCTGGGTTAGCGGAGTCTGTAACCTGCTGCATCTGTAACCTGAAGCGTTCTGTAACCCGAGGTACCACTGTATTGTGGGAAAGCAAAATGCCTCCCAGACCCAGATGTCCAGTGCTGAGAATAAATGTGTGCTGGGCGGTGGGGGACAGGGCAAGCATTAATGCTGTGCCCTTCTTAGCTGCTGAGGCAACTGCCCAAGAATGCCAGGTGCTGGTGCTGGACCTGCCAAGCAAGGTGGCTCTCTGGTCTCCTTCAGCAGGGAAAGACTTCTGATCTTCTCATTATAGAGGCTGACATCAACATGTGGCAAACTCCAGAACCATGAATATTTTAAGCACCTGCTCTGGGATGGAATTCCAAGCATGCTGACTAGCAACAGATCAGAACATTACCCCTTAAAGGCCTTGTATAGCCCATGGTGTCACTGAAGAAAGCGTGATTTAAAGTCTACTGCCAAGAGTCACAGATCTTGCAAAGTTCATGCAGAGGAAGGAAGGAGGCACTCTCTGATTTATGCCACGCTCTGATGTGCTATTCATTTTGTCTTTTAAAACAACTTTGCACTCGCAAGCTTTACTCCCTCTGTCTGCCTCCTTGCCTCTGTCTCAATCTAATTCATTGTATTTTTAACCCTTTAAAGAAACTTCAGCATGCGTGGGAAGTATTTTAGCATTCTCTAGAATCGACAGGCATCAGGAAAGGAGGTCTGTAACGTACTTATTGCCTCATTAGAGGTGATCAAACTCCTTATCCAAAGTGGGAAATAGCTAAATTCCAAATTAGCCCAATTTCACAGTTGTGTGTGCATTTCAGAGCAGCCATTATGCAAACAGATGACTACCACAAGGGGCCCTTGCAGAAGATGGCCATTTGCCCTCTTACAGGACTAGTTTTTCCTGTGTGCAGCCTGTTGAGTTTTTCCTATTGAAATCCATGGCTGCACCATTTCCCATTGATTTCAATACAGAGACTGAAAGTGGCTGTAGCCTTGAAAGTGGTTGGCGATGTTAATCCGAGCAAGAATCCAATTGAAGCCAATTTATGGGCCCAAGTACAGAGAACTTCCCTGCCATCTGTACTTCTCACGCTGCCCTTTCCAGATTCCACCCCAAGGTGAATGAATGAGTTGGTGAGGCAATGAATTGGATCGTGCCTGCTGGCCCCATTCTCAAACCACTAGCACATTTGCAAAGCTAAGCAGAGACTGGTCTGGTTTCATATTAGATGGCCGACTGCGTGTTGAGATTCCTGAACTGCCGGGGATTGGATTAAATAATCCTCAGGAATCCCTTCCAACTCTATGATTCTGTGAAACTGTAGGTGTACTGTCTGCACAATCTCGTACCCTGGGAAATTAAAGAAACAGATATCAGGGGCTAAGCCTATGTGCATATGACTTGGGGAAGGGCCATTCATACATCTGCTTTACATGCAGAAGGTTCAATCTGTTGCATCTCCAGCCAGTCCAGCCAGTACTGAGCTAGATGCGCCAATGATCTGACTCTGTATTATATAATAATAATAATTTATTATTTGTACCCCGCCCATCTGGCTGGGTTTCTCCAGACACTCTGGGAGGCTTCCACAGAGACCAAAAATACACTAAAATATTACACATTAAAAACTTCCCTGAACAGGGCTGCCTTCAGATGTCTTTTAAATGTCAGGTAGTTGTTTATCGTTTTGACATCTGATGGGAGGGCGTTCTACAGGGTGGGCGCCACTACCGAGAAGGCCCTCTGCCTGGTTCCCTGTAGCTTTGCATCTCGCAATGAGAGAACCGCCAGAAGGCCCTCGGCACTGGACCTCAGCATCTGGGCAGAACGATGGGGGTGGAGACACTCCTTCAGGTATACTGGGCCGAGGCTGTTTAGGACTTTAAAGGTCAGCACCAACACTTTGAATTGTGCTCAGAAACGTACTGGGAGCCAATGTAGGTCTTTCAAGACCAGTGTTATGTGGTCTCGGCGGTCGCCCCCAGTCACCAGTCTAGCTGCTGCATTCTGGATTAGTTGTAGTTTCCGGGTCACCTTCAAAGGTATCCCCACGTAGAGCGCATTGCAGTAGTCCAATCGGGAGATAACTAGAGCATGCACCACTCTGGTGAGACAGTCCGCGGGCAGGTAGGGTCTCAGCCTGCATACCAGGCTGCATACCAGGCTGCATGCCCTGGATACAGAATTGACCTGCGCCTCCATGGACAGCTGTGAGTCCAAAATGACTCTCAGGCTGCACACCTGGTCCTTCAGGGGCACAGTTACCCCATTCAGGACCAGGGAGTCCTCCACACCAGCCCACCCCCTGTCCCCCAAAAACAGTACTTCTGTCTTGTCAGGATTCAGCCTCAATCCATTAGCCGTCATCCATCCTCCAACCGCCTCCAGGCACTCACACAGGACCTTCACCGCCTTCACTGGTTCTGATTTGAAAGAGAGGTAGAGCTGGGTATCATCTGCATATTGATGGACACCCAGTCCAAACCCCCTGATGATCTCTCCCAGTGGCTTCATATAGATGTTAAAAAGCATGGGGGAGAGGACGGAACCCTGAGGCACCCCACAAGTGAGGGCCCAGGGGTCTGAACACTCATCCCCCCATCACCACTTTCTGAACACGGTATTAGGCAGATTCCTTTGTTCCTGTGTGTGTAGTTTTGGTGCACAAGTTTGATGAATTTGTGGAGGCTGAAGCAGGTCCAGTAGAATTGTGGAATCAGCTTCATTGTTGTCTGAAAAGGCAACAGAATTCTTTTAGTTAGCGATAAGTGAGTTGATGATTAACAAAGTAAAAGGCAGTAAGTAAAAAATAATAATAATGAGCCAAGGACAATCATTGTCAGGCTTTGCTGGTCTTTTCACAGCTTAGCTTTACATGATTATTACTTCAACAATTTTCCATTGTACCATGAGTAAAAACAACTTGTAAATTATGAATGTGAGAAGGAGAATAGCTGTAGGTCTGGAGGTACACATTGCATAGAACACACACACCCCAACACACGCATGCGAACACAATGAGAGTCATCTCTAAGGACTTTGGTTCAAGTGTTATCATTTTACGTGATACAGGCATTTCTGTTGTGGTGCAGTATTTTTTATGCTCCAATATATTTTCCTCTCCATTTCCTGAAAAACGGACCAGGGATAAAATATGTGTTGGACAGTATCAAAGGGATCATGGAGCTGTATATTTTCCCGATTCACTTTTTTCTTTTTGTTTCAAAAATAGCATTGGGATGCCCCATAGCTACCTTAATGCTGTCCCTATTTCTGTATCCCTAGAATCAGTTTAGAGGAAGGGTGATATAAAAATGTTTGAACTGAATATATTTCAGAAAGATTTCTGAAGGTTTTTTGTTGAGGGTGGAGGTTCAGGCATTGTCTGTAGCTCAAGGTAATTTATCTTTTGTCTTTTTTTAATTGTGTTTTTAAATGTTTTTCACCAACCAAATATTTTGTATGGTAGCATAAAAATGTTTTTATATATATATAAATATATGCATGTATTTAATATATTTATATACCACCGACAGGAAGAAATTCATCAATTGAATATCAGCCCCTCACCTAATTGGACAACTTGAAATTGAACAGGAAAGAGAATATTAGAACAATAGAATTGTAGAGTTGTAGAGTTGGAAGGGACGTCAAGGGCAATCTAGTCAAACCCTCCGAAGCGCAGGAATCACAACTAAAGAATCTCTGACAGATGATTGATCAAACTCTGTTTATATACCCTCAATTTAGAAGAGCTCACCAGCTTCCCATGCAGTCTGTTCCACTGCCAAACAGCTCTTATTGAATTAAAATGACCCTGACCATTAGGTCCAGTCGTGACCGACTCTGGGGTTGCGGCGCTCATCTCGCTTTATTGGCCGAGGGAGCCGGCGTACAGCTTCCGGGTCATGTGGCCAGCATGACTAAGCCGCTTCTGGCGAACCAGAGCAGTGCACGGAAATGCCGTTTACCTTCCCGCCGGAGTGATACCTATTTATCTACTTGCACTTTGATGTGCTTTCGAAATGCTAGGTTGGCAGGAGCAGGGACCGAGCAACGGGAGCTCACCCCGTTGCGGGGATTCGAACCGCCGACCTTCTGATCGGCAAGTCCTAGGCTCTGTGGTTTAACCCACAGTGCCACCTGCATCCCATTGAATTAAAATAGTAGTATGCAAAACTGTGAGGGGATGAGAAGACTTTATTCCCAAAGGACATTCCACAGAAGCTTACCACAATTAGCTTGCAGGCACAGGCTGGCAGCCACACCTCTCAATTGTGGTATTTCCCCCTCCTATCTCTCTCCAGGGGGTCATAATATGGTAGCACCAATGGACTGGACTTCACCTTTGTGTATCCTTCTCCTCTTTGCAAGTTCTTCTGGCGAATGTGCCATTTTTCTCGGGGTTTCAGCTGGATCCCTCAGCAAACAATTAATCAGAGCAAATTACATATTTGAAATAACCGGCTGTGCAGATAGTAATTCTTAGAGACTGTAATTGCTCTCAGCATGTCAGATGAGTCTGTCTCGGAGCAAACAGGACCTGCACCTGATTTCTGGAGCTCAGTATACTCTCTAGGAGGTCTATCTATATGCCTTGTTTACCGCAGGCAATCACAGGCTGTTACAAGAAGTGCAAGATGTCATCTCGAGAGGAGCAGCATCTTCTTAGCAGCTCTCAGTTTGTGTTCGGCTGCTGCATGGAACCTTTTCCTCACGTTTGCAGCCCAGCATATGGGAGGGTTAGTGGCCAATGGAGAGTTTCCAGGTAATAATAATAATAATAATAATAATAATAATAATAATAATAATAATAATTTATTATTTATACCCTGCCCATCTGGCTGGGCCTCCCCAGCCACTCTGGGAGGCTTCCATAGAAACAAAAAATGCACTAAAATATCATACGTTAAAAACTTCCCTGAACAGGGCTGCCTTCAGATGTCTTTTAAATGTCAGGTAGTTGTTTATCGCTTTGACATCTGGTGGGAGGGCGTTCCACATCTGGAACGCCCTCTGCCTGGTTCCCTGTAGCTTTGCTTCTCGCAATGAGGGAAACGCCAGAAGGCCCTCGGCGCTGGACCTCAGCGTCCGGACAGAACGATGGGGGTGGAGACGCTCCATCAGGTATACTGGGCTGAGGCCGTTTAGGGCTTTAAAGGTCAGCACCAACACTTTGAATTGTGCTCGGAAATGTACTGGGAGCCAATGTAGGTCACGACAGCGGCTTCTGTTCACCTTGACTGGGTTCCAAGCAGTTATGCAGATTGCTATTCAGGACTGTTTCACACAGCAGGGCTTTTCTTTGAGTGTATGCGCAGGAATGCACATGTAATAAAAAATGCAATTTTGATATTTGACAAATAGGGTTGGGGGAAGAAATTGGATTCAGTTTGTCTTAAAAGACGGATTTATCTAATTTGCACTTTCAGAAACAATTTACGAACTGATAATAAGGCAGCCTCCTAAATTTGCTTCTCTAAAAATGAAAACAAAGTCTTCATAAAAATTAACCAGCATTCCTGTGCAATATTCTCCTATTTATTTATTTAATGTATATCTCACCTTTTTCTCCACGCAGCTGAAGATGCTGCACATGGTTCCCATTTCCTCATTCAATTCCCACAACATCCCTGTGAGGTAGGTTAGGCTGAGGGGACTGGCCTAGTGAACTTCATGGCTGAGTGGGGATTTGAACCTTGGTCTCCCAACACTGTAACCAGTACACGACACTGCCTTTCTATACAAAAGGGTAAAAAATACAATTTTGTCACATATACGTATTTTGCAAAGGAGTTTTTTTTTAAAAAAAATACATTATTTTCTATAGTATTTTTGCTAATTTATGCAGTGATTTGCATATTGTACCCTACTATGTGCACACATTATTTGGGTGGGAAATTGTCAGGGCTATCAGGCAGGCAGGATCATCCACAGGTCAGAATGAAGACTCGAGACCCAACGTGAAGTCAGCTTTTTTATTTAGAAAACACAGCAGAGTTCGCCTAGGCTCAACTGCCTTAGTTGAAGACCTTGCTGAGACAGGCTTCTGGTCCCTCCTTCCCTCTCTAGCAATCTGCCTCTGGACTCCTCCCAAGCAGATGTAAACTATGGCGAGGCAGAGGGACCCCCCTCTGGACCTGTCTGGCCCATTGCTCAGTAATGTTCAAGGCTCTTTGTGATCCCCAGATCAGTGGAGGTGGAGAGTCCACTGCAGAGGGACTGGCCAACTGCTGTGAAACTGAGGCTGCATATGGCTCCTCTCTGTCTGCACTCAAACTGAGACCCTTAGCACCAAGCCGTGTTCTTGAACATCTTCTTTCTTCTGATTCCCTGTGTTCACTCAAAACTCCCAGCTTGCCCCCTCCTCTGACTGGCCTCAGTGTCCCACCACCACTGTCCTGGGTCTAAGTCTTCTTCCTCTGTGTCATCCTTGGAAGGTTCTTGGGCTGGCATCTCCCATCCTTCTTTTTCTTCCAGCCAGTCCATGATAGAAAATTAATCGCAAAATTCAGAGAAGCAGAAATTGTCTAGTCAGTTGTGGGACTAGTGAGTCTGAGAGTGTTTTCTAAAACTTGCTTCCAAAACCATCTAGCTCTGTTGCCTTGCCCCTTTAAAGTTTCTTCACAGCTGCTCTGAAATGGAGTCATCTAGGACAGTGTTCTCGAAGGCAGTGGAAGACAGGAGTGCCTGTCGTGCTCTGGTCTATGGGGTCACGAAGTCGGACATGACTGAATGACTAAACAACAACGACAGGGACTCCCAAACTGAGAACTTAGATAGTTTCAAAGGCACCTCTAATCCAGGAAGAAGAGCTTTTCATCTTAATGTATGCAATATGCTCACAAATGGTCAGAAAACCCTCTTCCCATGTTTTTTATTTAGTTCAGTTCCTGTGAAATCTCAGTGATGGGAGGATATTCCATTGGAGGAAAAAGATAACACTGAATGAGGAGTACTAAATATCAAAAGTTCATTGTGCCCCTTTCCAAGCTTAAATTTAAATACCAGGAGTATTAAATCGTGTGATGCACTGTGTATTGTTTGTTTCTTGGGCAAAAGGTGTATTAAATAGTTTTTATTAAATGTAGGACATTTGTGGCCGACAGGGAAAATTGTGTAGGCAAGGTAGTAATAATGTATTTGACAATGGAAGAATCAAAGATATGAAGTATTTTCCCTCCATAAAAACATTATCAGTTGCCAGAGGATTTGAACTGATGCTTTTGCCATGTGCAGCTGATATCATTTCTCCTGAATTGCTTTCCCCCCACTATCATTCAGAAGCATTTATAAAGCATTCATGCATGAGTACTTAAAAAAAAATCATAAAAATAAAGAGAAGTTATTTTGTGGGGTGGAGGGTGGGTACTGAAATGTTGTAGGTGATGATGGATTATATTTCCTACCCTTCACCAGCAGGTCCTAGGGCATGTGACAACAATTTAAAATTCAGAATTGAAAACAGCTAAAACAGATTACAATCACAAGTATAGAGGTGGATCCTAAAAACAAGGAGCTGATGTGTCAAAGACCAGGATAAAGAGGTGTATCTCCAACATTTCCCAAAAACTGTACAGTGGTACCTCAGGTTACAGACGCTTCAGGTTACAGACTCCGCTAACCCAGAAATAGTACCTCGGGTTAAGAACTTTGCTTCAGGATAAGAACAGAAATTGTGCTCATGCGGTGCGGCGGCAGTGGAAGGCCCCATTAGTTAAAGTGGTGCTTCAGATTAAGAACAGTTTCAGGTTAAGAACAGACCTCCAGAACGAATAGAAATCGTGTTCCGGCGGCGCGGCAGCAGCAGGAGGCCCCATTAGCTAAAGTGCTGCTTCAGGTTAAGAACAGTTTCAGGTTAAAAACGGACCTCGGGAACGAATTAAGTACTTAACCCGAGGTACCACTGTATATATATATAAAGAGAGAGAGATTTCATTTTAGGTACCCAGTGAGCATTCAGTGTTATTAAATATATCCAGCTCGTAGATGTGTCTTCCTGCTGTCTTGCATTCAAGGACCTGATCAGGTTAGCTTCAGCAAAGCTATTGTTTCATGCACCCCAAACCACTCACTGAGCCCTAGTTTAGCAAATAAATATATATGAGTTAAGTCTGGGTTTTCTCGTTAATTATACCGATGCAGCAATGTAGAACCTACTCTAAGTACAAGAAAGATGCATGTGTGTGTTTGCAAGAGCATTATGCTCAATTACACTTGCAAAATATTATGCGCGTCGCTCAGAACAATTATAGGTGCATGATTTATGAGCGTGCCAGGTACCTTCTTGTCTATCAACACCAGAGAGCGTTTCTTCATCCATATATGCATTAAATTTCTCCTTCTTGGGTATCTGAAAGGAACATATGCGATTATTCTGGTATATTCAGCATAGGCAATTTCACACTATGTCATTCCGGCTCAAGTACAAACGGCTGTTTCCCCACAGACACGCGAACAGTGTGAATCTTTGATCTTCGCCTGACATGCCATGCCTATAATGGTGCGTTGGAAAATCATATGTATGCCAAAGGAACAAGCTTTAGTTGGAGAGAGAAATATATATAAAAGAACATCAAAGAACAGATTAGAGTTTAGGAAGACACGCTGGGAGAAGAAAAGGGGTGGGGAATGGATGCTCCAGGCTGCAAGGAAAAGAGGAAACATTATTATAACGTTGTCTCAGAAATCTGACTTTTCATTAAAACCATCCAGGGAAAGTCAATTCTGCTGTAATCCCACCGTCTGCCTCTGGAGTAGTTTTGACAAGATCCATAATAATCCCGGGACGCTGTGTAATTTCCTTTTCAAGCCCGGAACGCAAACAACTGCTTATCCCTTTTCTTTGTAAGGCACTGCCCATTCTAACGAACATGCAACTTTAAAGCCTTAATATGATTTGGTGTATTTTTTTTCCATTAGTTTCCCAAGGGAGCTCATCCGGTTATGTAACCACCATTTCTAATCTCTTTTAGGACAGGATGAAAACACCATTTTGTTCCGAGCGCCTTGCTCTTTTCCCAGGCTGGCTTGTGGTGCTATTGACTTGAGCCCTAAATAGGATGGTTAAAATGGCATTATGGTTGCCATGACGGCTAATGCTTTATGCTCTTGATAACTCTCAGCCAAGTTTTGAGACGTGTAGTTTGGCTGTGATGGTTTCTCTGTTCAATGCACTGACTGACTTGCTGCTTGTGGAAGGCGGAATATTATTATTATTATTATTATTATTATTATTATTATTATTATTATTATTATTTTATTTGTATCCGCCCTCCCTGGCCAAGGCCTGGCTCAGAGCAGCTAACATCATAAAAACAACACAATATGCATCAGTTAATTAAAATACATCTTAAAATTAATTCAGACAAGTTAAAATCTGGGCAGGTGGCAATTATCAGGTTGGAATTGAGAGTGGTTAATACTTGCTGCCAGGACCAATTGTTTCCACTGATCATACAAGGACCTGTGAGCGGGTTGGGGGCCTCCTTCGGGCTTGTTTTATACAAAGGAAAGTAAGTCAAACTGCATCCTGCCCAAAGGCCTGGCGGAACAGCTCCGTCTTGCAAGCCCTGCAAAAAGATGTCAAATGCCGCAGGGCCCTGGTCTCTTGTGGGAGAGCGTTCCACCAGGCTGGGGCCACGGCTGTTCTATCACAGTTTCTCATCTGGGTGCTGACCAGCTTTACCCATTGATTACTGTTGTCTCCTACCCAAGGGCTGAAAGGTGAAGCTGCCTAACCCACAGTTTCCGAAACTATCTGTGTACTGAAACACAGCCATCCTTTGAAAGTTGGGCTTTCCTGAATTTTGCAGTGCAGTTCTCCAGCCAAGTAATTTGTACAGAAACACATATGCTAGAGTCAAATGTGCATAAATATATTTGTGAAAATGACACCCAAGGATGTGGTATATTGCAGAAAATTGCTTTGCAAAAATGTGGATTCGGGGCAATACATGGACGTAGGCCAAAATTGCATACAGTAATGTGTGCATTAGAGAACTTCACACTAAAATGTTGACAAATTTCCATGAGTCACAGACTGGTGCAACTGTGGAGAACAGAATTTATGACTGGACTCTTTTTTAAAGAATCAACTGAGTGCATCCCATTGGCTGTGCCCTCCTTATACTAAATCTGAATGTTGATCCATATAGGAAGTTATTATTGATGGCTACTAACTCCACCTTCTCTCTAGCTCTGCAGCATCGCTAATCCAGAGAGTTCATCAATCTTGTACATGCGTATCCTCCAGAAGTGTTGATGTTTGTGTGTGTATGTGCATAGAGTTTTAATATTATTGCCTCCACTAATCCACACATAATTTACTTACTGGGCACCAGACAAATATATTTAGCTAAAGGAGAGACCATGCTAATATTGCTCCTATTAATCACTTACTACTGGGCTTTCCTCCCATCAGTCTGTATTCATTTTCTGATAACTTCCTGTTAAAGAATATCCAGATTAAGTAGGGATATATTACACAGAGTATCAAAATTTGGTGTTCTGCTCTCCGCTCCTTCATCCAATGATTAACATGAAGAGGACTGGGCAGTTTATTGGGGGAGAAATGAAAAATAAACCAAAACATGCATTCATTTCTAAGTGGGAAGTAGTTAAAATATATTTGAAAAATAATTGTTGCAGTCTAAATTCTGTTGTAGCATTCGAATAACATCTGTAGTAGTTGGTAGTAAGAATCAAGACCACAGATAATTAAATATGTGTTTATACAAGCTGACAAGTTTTGGCAATAAGTTAATAATGAATATGTGAAATATGGAGTGGATGGGAAGTTGTATGTAAAGTAAGGTACAATGGTACCTTGGGTTAAGAACTTAATTCGTTCTGAAGGTCCATTCTTAACCTGAAACTGTTCTTAACCTGAGGTACCACTTTAGTTAATGGGGCCTCCCACTGGCGTTGCTGCGCGATTTCTGTTCTCATCCTGAAGCAAAGTTCTTAACCCAAGTTACTATTTCTGGGTTAGCAGAGTCTGTAACCTGAAGTGTCTGTAACCTGAAGCATCTGTAACCCAAGGTACCACTGTATTCTTTATTCTATTTTATTAGATTCTTTTTTATTTTAGTTGTTTTATATTTTTGTATTAATGGATGATGAAGAATGTTTCTTTTGTTTATTTCAATTAAGTAAATAAAATTATATATATATAAAGATAATCATGAAGATGATATAAAAGGCTATCTCATTAAACTGGGATGTTAAAAATGGATGAAATTTGCCCTCTAGCTAAAATGGCAACAAGAAAATCCCCACCTTAATAATAATAAAAAAGGAGGCAGAAGGGGGCTGAGTATTAAGGCTAATTGTTCAAAGATTGTTAGCCGAAAGATGATTAAGACATGCAAGATGAATGGGGGCCAGTTTGATGGGAAAATATAAAGGGTCATATTAATTTCATAAATTGATTCACCTAATGGTTGTAAAGGAGTGGTTTGCCTGATTGATTTTAATTTGAGCTGAGTATTCTCCTAAGAGGCTATAAATGCCTTTCCCACTCTTTTTGCTGAATCTTTGAGCAGGTTATGAAATTGTCATTGAATATTGACATCATCATCTAGTGCCTTCCAGATGTTGTAGGACTCCAACTCCCAACATCCCCCCAACTTGCTTATGGGAGTTGGGAGTCCCCAAAATCTGGAAGACACAGTGTTGGCTACCCCTCAGCTGGACACTCATTTCCCATACCTTTTGGGGTTCATTTCATGGCTGCTGGGCTTCTCAGCCACAGCTTTGTGCACTTAAGAATGTTGTCATTTTGAGGTGTCCTCTGGAGGCAGGTCTAACTTTTGATGGCTGAGGAAGGAGGGTGTAGCTGTGAGAGGAATGTGAAGCGGGCAGAGTCTCTACCCTGCCAGCGGTTTTCTGCTAATGCCAAAAAGACCAAGCAGCTGGAGGAAGGATTAGGGGAGGCAGTGGAATGAGGTGTGCCCTTGGGCCAATCATTGTATCTCAGCCAAACCTACATCATAGGGTTGTTGTGAAGAAAAATTAGTGGGAAAGGATGGGGTATAAATGAATGCCACCTTCGGTTCTTTGGAGGAAAGTTGGGGTGTAAATGTAATTAATAATACTTGGGGGAGCAAAAGGAGGATCAGAAGTTGGATTATTAGTCTCTACTTCCTTAGTGTATAGGGATGCAGGTGACACTGTGGGTTAAACCACAGAGCCTAGGGCTTGCTGATCAGAAGGTCAGCGGTTTGAATCCCCATGACAGGATGAGCTCCCATTGCTTGGTCCCTGCTCCTGCCAACCTAGCAGTTCGAAAGCACAAAGTGCAAGTAGATAAATAGGTACCACTCTGGCGGGAAGGTAAACGGCGTTTCTGTGTGCTCTGGTTCGCTAGAAGTGGCTTAGTCATGCTGGCCACATGACCCGGAAGCTGTACGCCGGCTCCCTCGGCCAATAAAGTGAGATGAGTGCCGCAACCCCAGAGTCGGCCACGACTGGACCTAATGGTCAGGGGTCCCTTTACCTTTACCTTTTACCTTAGGGTATGCACTGCCATTCTAGCTATTGCTCACCTCTCTATTCATGTTCAACATGCAGAGTTGTCCTTTCCCTTAGTGGGAGGCATGCAGTGAGATCTGAAATGAAGGTGGCATTGGTGTAATGACTGCCAATTTAGCAAAAGCACCAACATCTCCTATAGGTAGAGGAATGCAGTGCTGTTCTCCAATTTATCTCCTAGGGAAATGACATGGGGGAATCTTTCCCAGATGGGAGGCTACATGTTTCTCCAAACACAATCTTTTCTCTTATCTGTACTTTTGGTTATCTCACCTTCAGGGAGAAAATGCACACACACACACACACACACACACACATGCATGCACATGCTATATGAGCCTTTCCCAACCTGGTGCCCTTTTCAGCTACAACCCCACCAACCCCAGCCAATGTCAAAGACAATGGGTTGTTTCACCAGGTTGGGGAAGACTGGATGGTTGTAAAGAAGGGGCTTGCTACATGCATCATGATTCCATATTTTGTAGTCACCGAGGCTTATTTGTGGCTCTATCCCTGTCTGGTGGTGCGGAGAGGGAGGGAGGGAGAGAGAGAGAAACAGTTTCGGAATAAAAACAAATCTAATTGTTTCCTAGCCTGTCTGCACACACGTCGCTTCTGAGTTAATGCAATATTTTTTCAGGAGGTGTGAAAACCCAGTGGCTCTGAGCCATTCTCCCACTCTGGAAAAATTCACAGTCTGTAAGCAGGAGAATTCCGCCCCTAAAGTGTGCATTTTGCCAAAGGGTGGAAAAACTGATCTGAAAACAATTACAAAAAAAATACTCCATGGTTTATCCTAAGTGCCCTATCATAATATTGAAACAACCTTGTGTCCTGCAAAACATAGTACTGAAAGCGAAGGGAGAAATAAAAACACTGCCGGGGTGTGCAAAACAGTCTTTCGGAACATTGCAAGTAATCTAAACTCAAAATTCCTCAGATGTTTCATCTGTAGGGGCAGCCTCCAAATTCAATTTGGGATAAGGTTTGGGTGGAATCGAGGGACAGAGTAGTGAGGGGAAGAACTCCCCAGAGAAATTTCCTTCTCTTATTGGAATTTCATTGTCTTCCCCCAAGGCTCCTCAGGGTTTTGCTCGAAAGGTAGCTCCCAAATAGATTTTTTTCTCTCAAAGTTTGCTTTAGAAGAATTTGCTGGTGAGACTATATCGAATTGTGTTGATCAGCTCTTAATAGGACTTGCCATAGAAACTTAAGGCAAAGCTGGGGGCATTTTCTTGCTGTTGTTGTTACTGTTGTTGTTGTTGTGATTTTCAGAGAGTTGTGATTTTCAGAGAGTTAAGGGGCTAGGGTTTGGTGACAGATACTGTTCAAAGCCTGGTTGCTGCCATTCACTCCCCGCCCCCCAATAATTCTCTAAATGATCCTACTTGTTGAAATAATGTTCACTGGGAATCTGGAGGGATGGGGGAGGAATACTGTTGGCCACTAGGAGGACCACTTCTGCTGCAAAACGACAGCAGCGATGAAGGTAAGCAGGTTTGGCCCACTGTCTCCCCCACCCAAAAATTAGAACAGGAAAATATCCCTCAAAATGTTGGCCCAGTCTTATGGAGGTCATAGTGCAAGAGGCTAGATTTACTTTTGATATTATTGTGAGTTGGGGGAGGGTAGTTGTACATATCGTTTTGGGGCCTCTCCAGACCTTTCAACCTTTATGTGTAAGATGGGATTTCTGCAAAGAAAAGCGGGGCTAAAGTGTTCAAACCTGTCTGTTATCTATGTGTGTATATGTGTGTACACAGGCTGAGCACAAGATGAAAGGTTCATCAACATTAACACTCCAACAGAACATTAGGTTTCTGTAGGGTTGAACATCAAAGCTATTGGGATAAATTCAATGCCATTTTGCTCTGGTGGTTCCTTCAGTGCAAGCTTTTCTACTTATGAGATGGAATAATCCCCACTCCTACTTCTGCATGCTGTTCTGGGGGTTTTCCTGACCCTCTAGAATGGATTTGAGGGAGGTACAAGGAGAGGAGATGGAGAAAGCCCCCTATTGCTAGGAGAGGCCCTTGCACTGGCTTCTGCCAGGCCACTGCTTCAGCTTCTCAAGGAGAGTGTACCTGTGTTTCCAGCTCCTCATTGCAACCCTGACTGCCAACTCTTTCCTTCTATTACATTCATCGATGACATACCCACCAATCAGGAGAGAGTAGAATCCTGCTTCCCTTTAGCCCACCTTCTGGAAGGGTCTTCGTCTAGTTAGCTTGGATGGAGCACTCTTGTCCTGGCTTGACATAACAAAGCCAACACTAGGAAGACCTGACTAGAGGCCTACTGTAAGTAGGGATAGAAGAGGAATTTGATTCAGTTCAGATTTAAAGGCAAATCTACCTAATCTGCACATTCCAAAACAGCATGTGAACCAATAGGTTTGGAGACCTATCTCAGTGCTCAAACGTCACAATCTAAAAATAAACATAAAATTCCCCCAAACTAAAATTTAATTAAAATGGATGAAATAATCTGCATCAGTGGTTTGCTTGTACCATACATCATTTTCAAGCTGTATGTGTACCCATAGCACTGTTCATTAAATTTCAGCACAGCAATAACAGCCTAGGAAAAGAAATAATCTGGGGCTAAAGATTGCATCCGACCAAGGGCTGGAGATTTTAATGATTGGAAATGTGAATTGTTATTACCTTCTGGTGACCTGGGATGGCCCAACACACAATGAACACATGCACATGTTGATCCACCTAAAGAGAGCCATGCGCGCAGACCTGCTTATGCACACATATCACTTGCTACATTGAGAACCGTAGGATGTGCAGCCAATGCTGATTTGAATGCACTCTCAATAAAGCACACAGTCTGCCCATGTTGCTTTGCATGGCATATGAATGCATTGAAGTTGGCAACTCTGTTGTTGTTGTTGTTGTTGTTGTTGTTGTTGTTGTTACCCCACCCATCTGGCTGGGTTTCCCCAGCCACTCTAGGCGGCTCCCAATCGAATATTAAAAACACAATACAGCATTAAACATTAAAAACTTCCCTAAACAGGGCTGCCTTCAAATGTCTTTTAAAAGTAGGATAGTTGCTTATTCCCTTGATATCTGATGGGAGGGCATTCCACAGGGCAGGCGCCACTACTGAGAAGGCCCTCTGCCTGGTTCCCTGTAACCTCACTTCTCACAGGGAGGGACCTGCCAGAAGGCCCTCGGCACTGGATCTCAGTATCCGGGCTGAACGATGAGATGGACAGGTTTACAAGGCCGAGGCCATTTAGGGCTGTAAAGGTCAGCAGCAACACTTTGAATTGTGCTCAGAAACATACTGGGAGCCAATGCAGGTCTCTCAGGACAGGTGTTATATGGTCTCGGACACTCCCATTCACCAGTCTAGCTGCCACATTCTGGATTAATTGCAGTTTCCAAGTCACCTTCAAAGGTAGCCCCACATAGAGTGCATTGCAGTAGTCCAAGTGGGAGATAACTAGAGCATGCACCACTCTGGCGAGACAGTCCACAGGCAGGTAGGGTCTCAGCCTGCGTACCAGATGGAGCTGGTAGAATGGTCATAGAATTGGGCGGGTCCCTTGAAGCTCCTTGCTCAGTGTAGGAATCTAGGCATTGCCATGTACTGCATTTCCCACAAATGCATCTGTACTCAAATCAATTCACATAAACGCATGTGCTGCAATACCACCCAGTTATGACCGCTTCTATCTATGGCCATTGCCTGTTGTAGGAGAGATGTGCTTCCAATTCACACAAAGCTACCAGGGTGGCCCACCAGGCTTTGGCAATGTAATTCATGAACCAACCATAGGGATGAAGAATGCCCAGAATCCATCAAGGCTAACCCAATACATTTTCCTGCCCAAGGAAAAGGGCAAGTT
Source organism: Podarcis siculus (assembly GCA_034642415.1). Taxonomy (NCBI): domain Eukaryota; kingdom Metazoa; phylum Chordata; class Lepidosauria; order Squamata; family Lacertidae; genus Podarcis; species Podarcis siculus. The sequence goes on from JAXCMG010000039.1 coordinate 11,404,091, forward strand.
GTCTCTTTCCCCAACCTATGAACAAAAGCCAATCTGATTGGCAATTGACTCTATCTTTGAGTGCAGAGCCAGTGTGGTCCTCCTGCAGGTATATTTGCACCATACCTCCTCACTGCCTCTCCTTTCCCCCTCCTAATAAGCAACTGTGGCCCACTTGCCAGGAAGCTAGCTTAGCAGCTCCATCCAGCCTGGTGAGCCATTTCTGACTTCAGCACTAGCAAATGAACAGCTCCCTCTTAGTGGGTACAGGGAAGACCTTGCAGTAACAGCACACAGCTCTGCTTTCTGTGCACCATTCAGCATTTGGTACCTGAAGCAGCTGCCTCAACTCTCCTCACGGTAGGGCTGGCTCTGCTTCACACAATACAAAGGAGTACCATGGGAAATGAGTTGGTATAGATGAAAAAGTGCTTGCTGAAGGCAGAAAACCCAACACCACTCCTCTAAATTCTTGGGAAACAATAACAGTCTCAGCTACGTAGCCTAGCTTGAAGCACTACATGTTTCTAATATTATATATAGGACTAGGAAAAAGTTTCACATGTACTAGTAGTTTTGTCTACAGCTGTTCTGCGATGCTGGAATTGTGATGGCAGTGAGGAGATTGATGTATTGACCAAGAAATCTCTGATCCAGACTGTGTTCATGCATGCCCTCTTGGAGAGAAATAGTGAAGTCAAAATTCAGCCTGAGCTGTAAGGTGGGCGAAGCTCTTTGCAGTCTGTCATTCGGAATAAGAGTAGCCGGCGGTGTGGAAGGTGGCGGCACTTTCTAGTAGTATCTTTCCTGCTTAAGAGAATTCCTGCATGGATAATATGCAAGCCAGGACCCAGGTGGTTAAAGGGAGGGGAGACAGTGGGGGGTATTTTACATTCAGAGAAGGTATATATTACCAGCCAAGCTGCAAATGCCATGTGAGCTGAAGCAAAAGGTGGAAAGGGGAGAGGAGTACCTACACTTGTAAGAATTCATTCAATAGAGATTTAATATTTTTTCAGAAATTTAGTAGCTCAGATATATCATCAAGTCATGGTGAGCAAGATGTGTGCCATAATTATTTAATTTATGTATTTTATTCTTAATAAATGAATCCAAGCACAATTGGTGCAACATCAGTGCTTTCTCTCCGATAGGCAAACCAACCGACGCTATTTACCACGGCAATATTATTTGAACTGTAGATTTGTAGTACTTATTCTCTGACCTTGATGATTAATTTGTTCAGTTTGTTTTTCAAGTGGACTGATCTGACCTGATGCCTCTTAGCTTGCTTGTGGATTGGAATAACCTCTAGTGAAGTGGCCATGTGCGGCCCGATGAGCTACTATGAAGGCATTAGGTGGCATTTGCACCTTCATATATGAATTGGTGCAAAATGGCCAGTCAGAAGACGACCAAGGCGGGAGACACAGGTGGTACTGAGACCTGGTATCAACCCAGTCTGCCCAGTCTCAATAAAATGGAGCTTCACCTGGGCTTTACCTACTCAGTCAATATGCAATTCCCCACAAAAATTTGGTAGAGTTATTGTTTTACTTACTTACTTACTTACTTACTTACTTACTTACTTACTTACTTACTTTTATACCCTGCCCATCCAACTGGATTGTAAATGATAGTTTCATACCATAGGATAAATTCTGCACCCACACACCTGCTCTCTGTCCTTCATCCAGACAAGGGAGAGGCATTATCAGAGCTCAATACACTTTAGTCTGGAGAAGAGGAGGTTAAGGGGTGATATGATAGCCATGTTCAAATATATAAAAGGATGTCACATAGAGGAGGGAGAAAGGTTGTTTTCTGCTGCTCCAGAGAAGCGGACACGGAGCAATGGATTCAAACTGCAGGAAAGAAGATTCCACCTAAACATTAGGAAGAACTTCCTGACAGTAAGAGCTGTTCGAGAGTGGAATTTGCTGCCAAGGAGTGTGGTGGAGTCTCCTTCTTTGGAGGTCTTTAAGCAGAGGCTTGACAACCATATGTCAGGAGTGCTCTGATGGTGTTTCCTGCTTGGCAGGGGGTTGGACTCGATGGCCCTTGTGGTCTATTCCAACTCTATGATTCTATGATTCTACACATTCCTGACAAAAGCTTGGACTAAAGTGCAGGGCCAGAGGAGAGGAAAGGTGTGTGTGTGCCTTGGGAAGAGTTTCAAGTCGTAGACAGTGAGGTCTAAAGACTCCTCAACTCTGATTTAATGATTTGCAATACCTTTTAAATAGCTTCAGGATATAATGATTGCCTCTTCTGAGATCTCAGAGAGAGCAAAGGGTTTTGTGGAGTTTGTGGCTTGATTCAGACTCCTTGCCTGAAAACTTGTGACTACATAGTCATGGCTTCAGAATATGGCAATGCTCCCCACCCTATTTTATTTATTTATTTGGATTTCTAACCTGCTCTTCATTAAAAATAATAATCCTAGCGTGGGGTACAATGTAATTGATTGGCAGAAGCTGGGACAGCGCAACGGGAGCTCACCCCATTGTGCAGATTTGAACCGCCAACCTTCTGATCACCAAGCCTAAGAGGCTCAGTGGTTTAGACCACAGCGCCACCTGCATCACTTCTGCCAACATAGCAGTTCGAAAGCATACCAGTGCAAGAAGATAAATAGGTACCACTGTGGCAGGAAGGTAAACAGCATTTTCGTGTGCTCAGGATTCCATCACAGTGTCCCGTTGTGCTAGAAGCGGTTCAGTCATGCTGGTCACACGACCTAGAAAGCTGTCTGTGGACAAACACCAGCTCCCTCGGCCTGAAGGGAGATGAGTGGTGCACTCCATAGTTGCCTTTGACTGGACTTAACCGTCCAGAGATAATTTACCT
>JAXCMG010000039.1:11406929-11501032 GCA_034642415.1 Podarcis siculus
CCATAGTTGCCTTTGACTGGACTTAACCGTCCAGAGATAATTTACCTTTACCTACCTTACAATATAATAAACCTGATGCACAATAAAATATAAGTTGTATAAAACAAACAAAAAAAGATCAATAGCATCATACGATGATGTATTATCTATTATGTAATATTAGTATGTTTTCCTTTTCACTGTTAATCATTCTAGACTCTCTCTCTTACTCTCTATGAAGCCATTTCTTCATCTCCAGCTCCCCCTGTAGGTCTATGAGGAATTCCCTCTTTGATTCAGAATTTGTGGGGCTTCTTTTGTTGGCATCCGTTTGTCTCAGGAGACAATGGAGGAGTTTGCCTTTGGTTCCAGCGCCTGCTCTGGCTGTAGAGACCAATAAGGGAGAGACATGTTTTGCTGCAGCTGGGACAGATGAAGGCATCTGGTTGCACTGCTGCAGATGTTCTATGGTGTTTCTTGTCTCTGTGCTTCTTCCAATGGTCATTCCTCTTCTGGTCACTGGAGTGAATACACAGCCTGACGGTCTGCCTCCAGGCACTGCGGTCATCTGTAAGGGAGTCCCACACGACAGGGTGGATGTTGCTAGCCTTCATGCCATGTTTGCAGACATCTTTATAACACAAAGATAAGTCTGCCAGTAGGCAGGTGGTTCTGGTCAGTGATATGGAGATTTGTGGGATCAATAAAATGTCTGGTGGGTTTCCATGCATGCACTTTTACTCTGGGAGGAACTAGCAGTCTGATTTGAAGCTTAGATGCTAATGGCAATTGTTTTCTTTACACACTTATTCATAAAATACATTAATCAACATATATACCTTACTGCTCTGCCTAGCATGCAACTTCCCTCCCTCCCTTCAGCTGGTATCCCTTATCAGATCCAATCGTGAATTCTAAATCTTTACATCTTATCTACATTGTAGGAATTACTTCAGTCCTGCTAGTGTCTTAAGATTTTTACAATTATCATTTAAGTATACCATAAATTTACTCCAGTTTTTCTGGAATTTCTGATCGTCCTGGTCTCGGATCCTGCAAGTCAGTTTGACCAACTCAGAAAAATCCATCATCTTCGCCTGCCACTCCGCAATTGTAGGGATTTCTTGTGATTTCCATTTTTGGGCCAACAAGATGGATTTTGTTGGCCCCAAAATGGATGCTAATGGCAATTGGAGCTGCTGTCTGTTGAGGACAATGGGGAGCCAGCAGTATAAGTCATTTTAATACTTCAAACTTCATTATTAGCAGTGCTTTTTTTCTAGAAAAAGAGGTGCCGGTAATCACCATGAAGTTGTTACAGTAAGTGTCATGAGACAAAGGTTCTTGAGAGCAGAAGCAGTAAGGCCTAAAAGGCCTACACAATCGTTCAAGCCTGCTATCTGCTGTGAACAGCAAACTGCTAAGTCACTGTGACTCGTGACTCATCTTGAGTGATGACTCATTCTCCCTATAAAAGTAGCCAGCCTCTCTGGGGGTCTCTGTGTGTGTATGTGTGTGTGAGCCAGTGTGTGTGTTGTGTTGTTGCAGACAGAGTGGCTCCAGGACTCTAGTACAGTGGATGCTCAGGTTGCGAACATGATCCGTGCGGGATGCGCATTTGCAACCCGCAGTGTCCTCAACCCGCAGCGCCGTGTCTGCACACGCACTGGTTGTGATTCGGTGCACCTGCGAATACGCAAAGCACAATTTAGCGCTTCTGTGCATGCGCAACCACCGAAACCTGAAAGTAACCCATTCCAGTACTTCTGGGTTTTGGCGGTCCACAACCTGAAAAAACACAACCTGAAGCATCTGTAACCCGAGGTATGACTGTAAATCAGTAACTAACAATGTGCCTCTGTGAAGAGTCAGGTAGCTGCTATGAGCACTCTGTGCATGCTCTTTAACTATGCTGTTTATGAACAACTTTATTTTCTCAAGTAAAAGTTTTTTATGAAGACGACTTTGCGTTGATTAATTTACCACTGCGCCACACTTTTTAGCAACAACAGAAGGGGTGCCGGTACTGCGTACCCTTGAGTGTCCCCTGAAGAAAGAAAAAACACTGATTATTAGGTTGGCGCATCATGGACCTGTCTTACATTTCCCATCATTCAAAAAAAGGCCGGGGGAAGTCATCCATTTTGCGTGAATGGCTTCTTTGCACAAATCTGCTATGAAAAGGTGTGCTTTGCTACAGTGAGTCATCCTGCCCTCCCCGCCCCCTGCTTTGCTCATGTTGATGTTCTGGAACATAAGCCTTGGCAATCACTGCCTGAATGCTATATTGATATGAGCACTGCTTGTCATTTCCGTGGAAGCGCCACTAAAAACAGGATCCGCAGCAAATGGGCAACATGATCAAATCGGACTAATACAGCGTGGCGAAGACTGTCATGAACATTTGCAAGCTGGAGCTGGGAAACATTCTTGCTTGATTTTCCACTATCATGATTGATGATGTAGAGGTTTTAAAAATAATAATACCCTGGATGTTTTCTCACCAGCCTGTCCAAAAGCATTTAGTTAACCCAGATGAATAGACTAGTGGGGGTTTCCTCCCCCCAAGGTCTGATAATATTCCATACACTGATTTGGAGTTCCCCCTGCCCAGAGTGGCTTCTCTTTCACTAAGGATTAATTTCAATGTTGATTAATAAGTATAATACTGGTATTATATGTTACTACCTTGCATAGCTTAGGGGCAGTACACTGCACAACAGCAAGCAGGGTTCATGTGATCATTTCAGTACTGAATAGTCGTGGCTGCTTCTGGTACATGTGGTTTATTCAAGACATATGGCATCCATTCAGAAGAAGAAGAAGAGTTTGGATTTGATATCTTGCTTTATCACTACCCTAAGGAGTCTCAAAGCGGCTAACATTCTCCTTTCCCTTCCTCCCCCACAACAAACACCCTGTGAGGTGAGTGGGGCTGAGAGACTTCAAAGAAGTGTGACTAGTCCAAGGTCACCCAGCAGCTGCATGTGGAGGAGCGGAGACACGAACCCGGTTCACCAGATTACGAGTCCACCGCTCTTAACCACTGCACCACACTGGCTCACCACACATGCAGTCTTCAAATGATTCACTTTGGCTGTCTGTGAGGGAAATGCTGTGTGTGTGTGTGTGTGTGTGTGAGAGAGAGAGAGAGAGAGAGAGAGAAGATTTCGAAAATAAAATCATCTTAACTTTATAGAATCTGGTTTTTCACTCACACATGCACACACAGCACCTTCTAGGCCAGTGACGGCAAACCTTTTAGAGACCAAGTGCCCAAACTGCAACCCAAAACCCACTTACTTATCGCAAAGTGCCAACATGGCAATTTAACCTGAATACTGAGGTTTTAGTTTAGAAAAAAAAACCAACTCATACGTTAACCTCTTTTGTTTTAAAAGAAAAACACAGTAACAGAGCTTTCAATGATACAAACAACTTTTTATTGAAAGGTAAAAGTTTGCATTTGGAATGCTTTTGAACAATTAATATCTAGTGAACTCTGTGCTGGGGTGACAGTGTGCGTGCCCACAGAAAGGGCTCTGAGTGCCCCCCCTGGCATGCGTGCCATAGGTTTGCCACCACTGTTCTAGGCTATAGATACTTCTATGGGGGGGGGGGACCAACAACAAAGCACAAGAGTTAAAGCAGGAAAAGCTAAAGTCCCATTTGGTCCAGGGGACCATTTCACCAAACCATGTCCACCCACCCCACACCTGATGTCAAAAATGATGCTGGATGTAGAGTGGAGCTGTGTGTCTGTTTTCCCTGCAGAAAAGCTGATGGACCTGTGTGTGCAAATCTTGCTTGGTGTGGACCTGCCTGAGAGTTCCCCATAGTAAATTATCTCATACACTCGAGCCCTGCAGAAAGCACGATCTGGAAAGATGATAAAAAAAATTGATCAAGAATGGAGAACATTTATAGAATATCTTAAAAGCCACAGTGATTATATAGAAACTTTAGCAGGATTGTTATAACATTCATGAAGTAAATGTAAGTTAATGTTTAGAAAGGATAATAAATAGAATGGATAAATATAATTAGATGCAAGGAAATAAGGTTAAATTTAGAAGCCAAGGGGGTGGGTTGGGGGGAAGTCTGAGGGGTTGAAAAAAATCCCAGTATTTTATATATGGAAAATATGTGGAATTTATGTTTAAAAAATGGAAAATAAAATGTATTTTAAAAAGAAAGCATAATCTGGTCCCAATCCTGCTTGGTTGCTTAGTTTTGGCTCACTGGGACAAAGGGGTTCCCTGCCATGGTGAAGTCTAGAATTAAACAGGCTGGCGCCTACAAATTAAGAATTCACATGCAGAGTGGATTTGTAAAGTACCCACCGAATGTGAAGTTCAGTTAGCTAATAATGGATAAAGTATGGTATGTGGATTGCAAAGGGTTCTCCTGTTTGCAGATGTGCTCACTGGCCTCAAAGTGTTGGCCACTTGCCTGCTCTAGTAGTCAGCCATGCACCAATTGTTCAGCCAGGGACAGGGTTTAGGACAGAGGCACAATTTAAGACAATAATCTGCTATGTGATCAGCTGGCTGTTGGGAGGTTTCCCATCTCTTCAGTGCTAATCAGTAGCTATGTTTAAAGTAATCACAGGTGCCAATTATGCACTTCACATTTGAGGAAATGATTGTTCAAAAGGCAAAATAATGCAGTGATTGATGATTAGCGTGAAGACTCCTGGTGCAGTTCGGCATGCTTTGAATCCCACTGGCTTCTCTTTGCGATGGAAAGTAATTGGCTGGTGGAGGGAGGGGGTTATCCCCCTCCCATCCCACTGAGAACACAAGCCTTTTCTGGACATTGTGCGGCATCAAGAAGAAAAGGAGGTTCTGCTATAGAGGGTAGGGCAAGAACCAATGGATTCAAGTTACAAGACAGGTGATTCCAACTAAACTTCAGGCATAACTTTCTGATGGTAAGAACTGTTTGACAGTGGAACTGACTCCCTCAGGGGGTTGTGGATTCTCCTTCCTTGGAAGTTTATAAGCAGAGGTGGTGTGGCCATCTGTCATGGATGCTCTAGTTGAGGTTCCTGCATTGCAGGGGCTGGACTAGATGGGGGATACCTTCTAACTTTGTGATTCTAAGAGTCTATGAGTACTAGATTCTATGGCTTCACATTACAAGAAATGAGATTCAGACAAAACGTCGGGGAGAACTTTCCAACAGTGGAACAGACTCCCTCAGAAGGCGGAGGACTCTCCTTCATTGGAGGTTTCTAAGCAGAGGTTGACTGGCCATCTGTCATGGATGCCTTAGTTGAGACTTCTGTATGGCAGGGGGTTGGACTAGTGATCCTCATGGTCCCTTCCAACTACAGTTCTGTGCATCTAGGGCAGGTTCTCAACCTGTGGGTCCCCAGATGTTGTTGGACTACAACTCCCATTATCCCTGAGCTCTGGCCTTGCTAGCTAGGGGTGATGGGAGTTGTAGTTCAACAACATCTGGGGACCCACAGGTTGAGAAAGGCTGATCTAGGGTGAAGTGAAGTTGTGCTCACCAGCACCACTCACAAGTTCCATGTGCTGTGTTGACTGAGTGTGCACATGCACAAGCTGTTTTCCTTGTAAACTCTGAATATGAACTCTGCTACCCTGGAGACAGAGTATATAGACAGAACATACTACAGTATATAGACAGAACATACTACATACTACAGCTGATCAATACATGGCAGGTGGTGGTGGACTTTGCTAACATGATTCATGATCAATTGAACACAACACAATGGTTCCTTTGTTCTCGAACAGCTTAGTTGTCAAACAACTCAGAACCTGTACGCTGCAAACCCGGAAGTAAATGTTCCGGTTTGTGAACTTTCTTTGGAAGCCAAACATGCTCCATTTTGAGTGCTGTGCTTCCGATGTGAGTGCTGTGCTGCCCTTCTGAGCGCCACACATCTCTTCTGAGTGCTACGCTGAGATTTGTCAGCTGGCGAGTCCTGAGCACCCACACAACACGGAAGTGATATTTGGAGCTTATATTTGGCGCTTTTGTTTTTGCTATTTATTTCACGTTTTTGTTTTGGGGGCTTTTTCAGTTAATTTCTTTTTGTGACTGTGTGAAACCCGGTTCAGGACATTGTTTATTGCTTTCATTTTATGGATCAATGGTCTCCTTAGATAGTAAAAATTGCTGTTTTAGGGGTTGTTTTTAAAAAAATCTGGAACAGATTAATCCATTTTGCATTACTTTCTATGGGAAAGCATGTCTTGGTTTTAGAATGCTTTGGAAGTCAAACGGACTTCCGGAATGGATTAAGTTTGAGAACCAAGGTACCACTCTATAGGGGAAGGGGTGGGGAACCTCTGGCCCTCAAACTGATACGGCTCGGCAGAGGTCCCACTTTGGCCCATAGAACTGTTTCTCCTCCCCACAAACCAGACCCACCTGCCCCAAGCCTGCTGTCATACATGACCTCAGGTGTGGGGCAGGTAAGGATGTGGCTCCAATGAAACAGTTTGGGTTAAAGTGAGCTCCTGGTTGTTCCTATCAAAGTGGCTCACTGACAGCCATCAGCTGATGTTGTTGAGAGTGAACGCCACTAGATTCAATTGTACTAGGAGTTCCTCTTAGGACATCAGCTAAATGTTAGTTCTTACAGAACACTGTAGCTTTCAAACTGTGTGAAGAAAGGGAAATGGGCCCCAGCTTTCAAATCTGGCCCACAAATTGGTGGTGGTGGGAGATTTAGGATGTCTGAAAAGGGCTTTGAGTGAGTATTTTACAATCTTCAAGGTAAGCTTAAAAGAAAGCTACAGCGCATATCAACCTCAGTGCTCGGGGTTGTATTTATATACAGATAAACAATCCAATTCCAACCCAGTTAAAGATAATGCTGAAACCCCACCCACATACTCGCTTAATTCCAGCAATTAAAAGCCAATAAAAAACTGTTTTACAAAGCTCATAAAAAAAGAAAATGGTACAACCAATTTAGAAAGAGGACCATAGATTTTGTAAATGATCCAAAGGAGGCCACATTTGTCAACCATGTTGAGTTGTAGTCAGAGCACTGAGATGGAATATTTCCATACAAGGATATTTGGCTACTCATCAATCTCCTGAAATGTCAGGGGAACACTGAGTGACATTAAACAAGATCACAAGAAAAAACAAAGTTGGAGAATCTTTATGTACAATTTCCAGTTGAGCAAATTTCCAGCCTAGATAATTTGTCTACAAAATTTTATGAAACATTTAAAGATAATCTTTGGCATTCTTTGTAGTAACAAAGGGAGCCTCTTCTCCACAGTGCAAGCAGTTGAGGCAACTGAATGAGCTCGGTCAATTTATTGGGACTTTCTCATCCAGCTGATGGAGGAGAGTTGATTATGTGGAAAAGATTGATGCTGTCCTAGTTTGAAGCAAGGTGTTAACCATTTCCCATCAACTGATGAGAAAAGAAATGGCATTTGTAAATTATGAAAGAGGAGATATCAGTGAAGATCTTGGTGGGTGCAGTACAGGGTTTTCGTGATTATATTCAGCTGATTTTGATGTGGTCAGGGGGTGCTTGTATCCTTACTTTCATAGAATCGTAGAACTGTAGAGTTGGATGGGACCCTGAGATTCATCTTGTCCAACTTCCTGCAATGCAGGAATATGCAGCTGTCTCATACGGGAATTGAACCTGCAATCTTGACATTGTCAGCAACACACTCTAACTAAACTGAGCTATCCAGTTGCAAATTATCTCTCCAGTGGTCTGCACTCTACAGCCATCCTGAGGGTTTGTGCTTTTAGTAAAGCCCATTATGTTCTTGGCTGTAAGTTCAGAAGACAGAGCTGACTGCTGTTTGGGTGATATTCAGTTAAGCTATACAGTGGGCACTCAGGTTGCGAACGTGATCCGTGCAGGAAGCACATTTGCAACCCGCAGCGTCCGCAACCCACAGCGCCGCATCTGCGCATGCACAGGTTGTGATTTGGTGCTTCTGCGCATGCGCAGAAACCCAGAAGTAACCCGTTCCAGTACTTCCGGGTTCAGTGTGGTGCACAACCCGAAATTGCACAACCCGAAGCATCTGTAACCCAAGGTATGACTGTACTCTGAGTTTGGTGAAATAATTTCAGTGGGTCTCAATTGAATAAATACCACCCTTTGCAGTTTTATTTAAAAGTGAAGTCTCTCTCTCTCTCCCCCCCTCCCTCCCTCCCTCCCTCCCTCCCTTAAAGAAACCAGTGCAGAAAGATATTGTTAAAATGTAAAAAGGAAGCAATTTCCTTATCAGAGGGGTGGCTAACCTTGCTCATTCCCAAGGGCTACATTCCACATGGCAGTGGTGGTCAGGTCCTAATGCAAAAATGGGTAGATCAAAGGATGTGATTCTTACCTTTGCAAGAATGTAGTAGCTACATTCCAATCATGCAAAAGACAGAGGTTTGCATGGCAAGGTACCTCCCTTGTCCTTTGGACTGCCTCAACTCCAAGAATAAGAGGCATGGCAACTAGTGTTTTGGGGTAAAATCAGGCCACAACTTTATTGAGTACAGATGTAAGAGAATTGGTGTAGGCATTGGGTAGAACTCACCACTTCAAGTCCACCTGCTAAGGGAAAAATGTTTTGAAAGGGTGAGTGAAAATTCTATACATGATTCTCCACATCCCTAACATTGAAGGTAAAAAGTTAACTTACAAAAGAGATTGAACCTTTTTTTCCTTTCTTTTCCTTTCCTTTTTGCATTCTGCTCCCTTTAGATGGATTTTGTTTCTCCCATCAAAAATGATGTGTCATTAAAGCTGCCATACACACTCTCGGTCTCTATAATGGATAATACAGCTTTCTAAGATGCCAGACTGTACTTTCTGGAGTTTATTTTGAATACATAAACAAAGGAGACTCTACAATCACCTTTTTTTCAACCCCACAAACCTGTAGTGGTGCCGTTGACAGTCTCAGCTGTTATATTTCCATGATTGTCAACTCAAGTTCTTAAAAAGATGTCTGGGTCATCATAGAAATGAGTCATGGTGCGAATCAGAGCAAGCAGGCATTGATTGTGTTTGGTGCACAATATAAAAGATCCCAGCGACAAAGAATGTGAGGATACCTAAAAGAGGACATTTTTCAAAGTCAGGGATAAATGGAGAAACAAGACAACACTCAGATAAATGGGAATCTGCTGCCACAAGAGCTGAGGATGGCCAGTAGTGTTGGCTGCTTTTTCGTTTTCTTTTGAGGAGTTGGGGAAATGCATGGAGATTGCTTATTGATAGCTGTTAGGTGGAATTATCTAGGGAAAGAAGGGATATTTGATTGCCAGAGGCAAAATATGTATGGTAGGGGTTGAATGGCAGTCAGAAAAAGCCCATTGAGAGCAGGAAACACATCATTTGGGAGGGGGGCCAGGTGACAAAAGGGACTGTTAGGGCTCCATTTCCCCCCCTTTAAACATGTCTTGAAACATACATGGGCTGAGCTGGATAGCTGCCAAATCTAGGGTTTAAGAACCCGCTTTAGCCCTTATATTAAACTTTCCAGGTGCTACTTGCTAATAGTTGGCAGGTCTAGAAGCAAAAGGGGAGAGAGAAGCAAATATTCTTACAACAGGCATGTTAGGATAGCTCAGTGCTGATAACACAAAGTGTTAAGTTGTGGGTGAACATATCAGACGACACAGCGATTCTTCAAACAGCTCTTGTTTATTTAGAGGCCAGAACAGAACTGAACTGAAAGGTTCAGTCAGCCTGCTTATATAGAGCTCCAGTACAACGTAACTGTAACAATTTTCTAAAACTATCCAATCACTGAACGTCACTTTCGATCCCTTATTTGCATAACTATCTACAGTATCCCCCTGCTGGCCCAGGGTGAGAACTTCAGTACATAACACAAAGGTTGCAGGTCCAATTCCCATAAGAACAGGGTGCATTGCAGGGTGTTAGACCCGGTGATCATCCCTTTCGACTCTACAATTCTATTTTTCTGTGATTCTGCTCACATCCTCCATAGAGGGAAGCAAAAGGCATTTTCAGAGTTCAGGGACACGTTTCAGCTGGGCATAAACAGTGGCGGAGGAAGGGGGTGGGGGTGGTCCAACCCAGGTGCCATCTCTAAGGGGGGGTGACAACAATTCACCCCACTGGTGGCTCGCCCCGGCCCCTCCGGGCGTGGCAGCGTGCTGCAGCCACGTTCAGAGAATCCTCCGCTCACTGCGGCAGCAGAGGGATCCCACCGCCATCCGTCCAGAGCTCAAGAGTCAGCGTCGACAAACTGCCCGGCAGTGCATGTGTGCGCACCATACATACGGTGCATGTGCATGCGCTGTACATAGCTGACGGCGCCGGTCGAGCACTATACGGACGATGGCAAGATCCCTCCGCTGCCATTGCAGCCGCAAGCAGAAGATCCTGCCTCTGTCTGTACGCCACTCGAGTGGCGCCGTCGGCAAGCCACCCCGTGGTGCATACATGCCGCCACTAAGTACTATGCATGTGTGGTGGCACTATGTACACCCCACCCCAGTGGCCGATTAGCCTTCCTTTGCCCCTGTGCATAAACATGTATGGTGGATGCAAAGCAGGGTTGATAAAGGGCATTGCTATCGGTGGGGATGTCCTGGTGTCAGGCTTCGGGGAATCGTATCCCTCCCCCAGTGGCAGTAAATAAGCCGATAAAACAAAAGGAGAGTTCTTACCAGTTAGTTTCTTTAATAGTCACAGCGAGAGACAAAGGGATGCTTATCTCTCTAGAAATGACATTGCTCACAGTAAAGGTTCACCCCCTCCATCACCATTAATCTATATCAGGTAATCTGAGCTTGTTGCTGCTGAGCTCTCTGTTCTATCACTCTCAAAGCCCATCTAGTCTTAGACGAAGGGGGATCAGGGATGCTGTCCAAGGACACTGAATCTGCCAGCTGTCTCTCTCCTGGTGTTCCCTCTTCTAGCTGTTCCTCACCCAGTATTTCCCAGCTTTTCCCCTCTGGACTATGCCCCTCTGCAAACCACTGTTCTAAATCAGTACTGTCCTCCTGCCCTTGGGAAGGTTCAGGAGAAGGGAGTCGCAGCCCCCACCATTCCTACTCAGTCTAGCTCCTGGGAAGAGTCCTGAGGGCCTAGACAGAGTGATCTGGAGGGCCACATCTGGGCCCCAGGCCTGAGGTTACTTATCTCTGACCTACTCATGTTTGAGCTTGCCAAACGTGTCTCTCCCCGCCCTCCTCTGTGGAACCATCTTTCTCATCGCTATTGGAGGTGGAATGCTCTTCTCATGCAGTTCTCATATTGTTCTGTTCTTTCCTTGTGTGTGCATGCTTGGAAATGCAAGAGCGGGCAACTAATTCCAAAATATTATACCGGAAGAACATTTTTATGCTTCATTTCATTCTACCCACCCACACACTCCCCGGTCTTCTGGCAATCCAAGCAGATCCCTTTGGATGCGTGAAACGGAAAATTTGTTCCTTCCTCAAAATTGTTTTGTTCCATTTCACACATTCTGCTTTATTACAGCAGGTTTCCTATGCATGTTTGGCTGCGGCTAGCCTTGTTTCCTTCATTGGTAGACGTAGGGGAGAGCCCATAAAACACGCCTGAGTAGCTTTAACTCTTCCTATATCTATCTGCGTGTGCGCAGTGGATGCATTTTGAGATAAATCCTCAGCAAAAAAAGCAGTGTTTTATTCTTTGATAAGGCCTTTCTTGGTAAGGAGGGAAATATGCAAAAAAGATGGTGAGTCTTAAAATAGTACTAAACCACAGCACAGTTTATTTTCCCTACTGGTGGGTTGTTTGAATGCATAATGTGTGCATTACTTCAATGGATTCTGTTTGGGCTCACATAGGCTGCCATAATGTTTTCTAGCATGCATGAGACTCACTAAGTAGCTATGCAATTTCTGACTGTCGAGCCCATCATGCAGCACAACTGCGAAGGGAATGCGCCTTTGCTAAAAACACATGAAGCTTGTAAAATATTGATTTTTAAAAAGGGAAAGGATACACACACACACCAAGGAGCTCAAGGCAGTATGCATGCATGCCCCCCTCAATTTTATCCTCACAACCACCTCTTGAGGTAGGCCAAGCTGAGTGACAGTGACTGGACCAAGGTGACATGATGAGCTTCATGGCTGGAGTAGCAATTTGAACCTTTGAATCAGATCCTAGTCTTGCACTCCAATCTGTACACAGGCTCTCTAGGAGGTATCATATGGAATAATAATAATAATAATAATAATAATAATAATAATAATAATAATTTATTTATACCCCACACATCTGGCTGGGTTTCCCCAGCCACTTTGGGCGGCTTCCAAAAAATATTAAAATACAGTAGTCTGTCAAACATTAAAAGCTTCCCTAAACAGGGCTGCCTTCAGATGTCTTCTAAAAGTCTGGCAGTTGTTTTTCTCCTTGAGATCTGGTGGGAGTGTTTCCACAGGGTGGGTGCCACTACCGAGAAGGCCCTCTGCCTGGTTCCCTGTAACTTGGCTTCTCACAGCGAGGGAACCACCAGAAGGCCCTTGGTGCTGGACCTCAGTGTCCGGGCAGAATGATGGGGGTGGAGACACCTCCTTCAGGTATACTGGACCAGTATATGGAGGTTTTGATAGCACATATGTGACCAGAACAGTCATCCACCCCTCACATTGAAATCTGGTGTTTGGGACAAAGCAGAGCCAAAGAAACAATTTGGCCTTGGAGTTATGCACATCTGTCAGAAGGGACATCATTTACCCCCATAAAAATGATACGGCAAAAAATAATAATTTACCCCCACTGATAAAGGATATAGGAATGACAATGTGCTGCCTACTTGTCAGTGTATATCTCAATTATATGTTGTTGTTGTTTAGTCGTGTCCGACTCTTTGTGACCCCATGGACCAGAGCACGCCAGGCACTCCTGTCTTCCACTGCCTCCCACAGTTTGGTCAAACTCATGCTGGTAGCTTCAAGAACACTGTCCAGCCATCTCGTCCTCTGTCGTCCCCTTCTCCTTGTGCCCTCCATCTTTCCCAACATCAGGGTCTTTTCCAGGGAGCCTTCTCTTCTCATGAGGTGGCCAAAGTATTGGAGCCTCAGTTTCACGATCTGTCCTTCCAGTGAGCACTCAGGGCTGATTTCCTTCAGAATGGAGAGGTTTGATCTTCTTGCAGTCCATGGGACTCTCAAGAGTCTCCTTCAGCACCATAATTCAAAAGCACCAATTCATCGGCGATCAGCCTTCTTTATGGTCCAGCTCTCACTTCCATACATCACTACTGGGAAAATGATAGCTTTAACTATATGGACCTTTGTTGGCAAGGTGATGACTTTGTTTTTTAACATGCTTTTTTGGTTTGTCATTGTTTTCACCCCAGAAGCAGGCGTCTTTTAATTTCGTGACTGCCATCACCATCTGCAGTGATCATATATAATCTCAATTATATACCTTCTGGCTATTTGGCTTGACTAGTCATGGACCAAGCAGCGAACATGGCCATTTCAAGCACTCATACCCTTCAAGTGTCCTGATTTTCCCGGGATAGTGCCCGAATTACAAAAGCCATCCCAGTTTCTGATTTGATCCCGGAATGTCCCGGGTTTTCCCTTTTCCTCCCCTCCGCATCTCAGAGAACAGTTAAAAGTGGTGTGTGGGTGTGTATGTAGGTGCAAAAATGGAATCCTGATTATACTGAAAATAAAATCCCTGCACCAAATGAAAGGAATGGTGCTGGCATACAAAGTCCTTCCTTTTGAAGGAAAATGTCACCAATCCACTTTAAATTCTGTAATTGCGTTGCTTCAGCAGCAAGCTCTTTTTAAAGAAAACCTTTCCTTTATTGTAAATGCAAACTTACCCTGTCTACTCAGAAGGAAGTCCCACTGTATTCAATGGAGCTTACTCCCAGGTATCTGGGTAAAGACTGTGTAGCCTTACATGGCAATCCTAAGCACTTTTACTCAGAGCTCCATCCCACTCAGTTCAGTAGGATTAACTCTCTGCTATGTTCCTGACCATTACCATAGTTTCCATCATATTAATAATAATAATAATAATAATAATAATAATAATAATAATAATAATTT
The DNA here is from genome assembly GCA_034642415.1 of Podarcis siculus. Lineage (NCBI taxonomy): Eukaryota > Metazoa > Chordata > Lepidosauria > Squamata > Lacertidae > Podarcis > Podarcis siculus. The sequence continues at coordinate 11,420,946 of JAXCMG010000039.1, forward strand.
TATTTATATCCTGCCCTCCCCAGCCAAAGCTGGGCTCAGAGCTTCTTATTTGCTTTTCTGTTATATCTTTCCATCATTACTTACTCTGTTACATTCATGCACAAAACGGAAATAAAGGCGATAACATAAATATAAAACATGAACATATAATAATGGTATCATGTCTAATTTCCTTCAAGTTGTTTAATTCCTATATATCTTTACATTTACTTCCCTTTCACTCTTCCCATGGTTTCCTATCTACTCTTTTTTTTAACTGTGTTTTCTTATTCTTCTACATTATTCTCATTACCTTATATAGTCACATGTTATCACATATACTGCTGTGTTTGTTCAAGCAGTTATAATTCCTTTCTTCTTACAGTATTTTTCCATATAATCTATATATAATATTCAGTCCTCTTTCAGTCATTCCCATAGTTTCCATTTATTATTATTATTATTATTATTATTATTATTATTATTATTATTACAGTGGTGCCTCGCAAGACAAAATTAATTCATTCTGCGAGTTTCTTCGTCTTGCAGATTTTTTGTCTTGCGAAGCACGGCTATTAACGGTACTTAGCGGTTTTAAGAAAAAGGAAACAAACTCGCTATTAACGGTACTTAGCGGTTTTAAGAAAAAGGAAACAAACTCGCAAGAACTCGCAAGACGTTTTCGTCTTGCGAAGCAACTCAAAAAACGGAAAACTCTTTCGTCTTGCAAGTTTTTCGTCTTGCGAGGCATTCGTCTTGTGAGGTACCACTGTATTATTATTTCCCATCTTTTTCCCTGACAGGAACTTACAGTGAAACAATTTTTTCATTCTATTTATCTGTGGAAGGTGTTCCCTCACACATTTTTTTCTTTACAACAATCCTGTGAGGTAGGTTCAGCGGAGGGATTGTCTCAAGGTGACTGATGTATGTGACATGTATGTGTGCGGCAAGATCAAATGTGGGAGAAACTTCCTGATGTAGCATTGGATGTCCCTATTTTCATCTGAGAAATGTTGGAGGGTATTTATAAAGGTGTTAATCAATAGCTGAACTGGGGGTGCAACTAACTTGAACTGGATTGTTTCTGCAGTACTATTAAGTTCAGAATACAAAGAGCAAAAAAAAAGCTTAGAGGAATCTTCCTTAGCCTCTTTCCTCATTTCAGAGATTCAGGCCTGTGTGCAAACTCCTCCTTCAAGATGCCTCAGTGGACCACTTTGTTTTATGACTTGCTTATCTATGATGGGAAAATTGAGAGTAAATTCCTGTGGGGAACACACAGGAGAAAACGTGTATCTACATGGAGAACAACATTTGCTCAAATAAACATGGCTCTTTTTGGGTGAGGGGGGAGGGAGCAGAGATGCATCAGTGGAACAAACATGTGTGATGGTGTTAGAATGAAGCTTTTTTTGTGCTTAATACATTGGAAAAAAATTGCTCAGGAACTGTTCAGCCGTGTGACCCCTTTAACTCTACTAAGGTCAATGAAGACCTATCAGACCACTGTGCAAATGCCTGGGATGCAAGTTTACGCTCCTTGGGGGCAAATGTATGGAGCAGAAAACGAGGCCTTAATGGCTGCTTTTAATAGTACTCATCTAAGTCAATTCCCCCAGCTTGCACTGAGTGAAAATGCTCCGATATCCTTTTCACTAAGTACAGCATGCTCAGTTGCCCTAATTTTCCTTCTTCTCTTTCTCCATCTTGCCATTAGTCTTGGGACTTCTGTCCACTCTCCCACTGCTATGTGCCCCTCATTAACTCCCAGTACCCAGGAGCAGGACAAAGGAGAAATGTTGTTGAGTAGGGTGGATGCTGATATCCCATCACTGCACAGCCAGAAGGGAGAAGTTGAGAAGTGAAGTTGCAGAGAGGTCGGTGCAGTGCAAACACCCCAGCAGGAGGGCTGGATTGGCCCTGCCAGTGTGTTTTCACTGCACCAACCTCCTTGCTGCCCCACCCTTCTACACAAATCCCAGTAATGGAAGGTCAAGTAAGCACCACCACCCCTCTCCGCTGAACCACCACTGCTGTTGCTGAAGCTAGGATCACCTGGAACAAGGTTAAGTTGAAGCTCAAGGAAGTTAAGGCACAGGTGTGGGAAAACTTTTTCATGCCAGGGGCATCATTGCTTCATGAGCAACATTTCAGGGGGTCATGGGTCAGTGGTGGGCAGAGCTAAAGGTCAATGTGGGTTCACCCAGGAGCAAAAGTGGTCAGAGCAATAGATGCTATTCTTATCTTTGCACAGTAGGCTACATTACAGCCACACAAAAGTCAGGAGCAGCTACAAGGACTCATTCATCCTTTCATCCTTATAGGGGCCAAAATTTAGCCAGGCAAAAGCACTCAGTGTGAGCAGAGTTGATGGTGTGGGGGTATTGCCTGGAGAAAGTCACAATGGCCTGTGGAGAAGCCTAGAGTTCCACATCTGTCCCCTGGGATGAAGTGCCCCATCTCTCAGTTAGAGCTACCAAAACCAAGAGAGACCTGATATCCTAGCAAATGCATATAAAGGTAAAGGGACCATTAGGTCCAGTCGTGGGGTTGCAGCGCTCATCTCGCTTGATTGGCTGAGGGAGCCGGCATACAGCTTCCGGGTCATGTGGCCAGCAAGACGAAGCCATTTCTGGCGAACCAGGGCAGTGCACAGAAACACCATTTACCTTCCCGCCAGAGCGGTACCTATTTATCTACTTGCACTTTGATATGCTTTCGAACTGCTAGGTTGGCAGGAGCAGGGACCGAGCAACAGGAGCTCACCCCGTCACAGGGATTCAAACTGCCGACCTTCTGATTGGCAAGTCCTAGGCTCTGTGGTTTAACCCACAGCACCACCCACGTCCCTTGCAAATGCATATCCTGGGAGGTTTATCCCCTCTCAGGCAGCTCCTTCCACTTCCTAGTAATCTGCTGTGTCCTATTGCACACCGTGTCCTCTAATTTCTCCTCCTTCCCTTTGAGTGCACCATTGGTTAGTGAAGCTTCTAATCTAGCTCTCTACTACAAACTACAAATTTATTTCTGAGCCCAACACCACATCTACTCTTATGCGATTGGAGCTGAAGGGGGAGAATCTAGAGTTGAGACAATAGACTAAGTATGGTATGTAAGGTTTCAAGGGGGTCAGGCAAAGTGTCTTTCAGACTGGGTAAATCGGGCTGCTCAGTTCTGACAGTGGCACTAGAGGTCTCCTGAGACCTCCTCCTCTTCCCTGAATGAGGTTCCTCTGGAGTTATGGCAAGGCTGAACTCTATCATCCGGGTGTGTTCATGGTTTTAAATGATATATATCATTTGCTCAGATCTTGCATCATAATCCCACTTGATTTACTTTTTGCAAAAGGTGGGGGGATTCATATTCTAGCTGTTTGGAGCCTCTCTAATTATCTTAGAGCAATGCATGATAGGAATGCTGGAAATTCGACATCAGAACAGTGTTATACGTTTGTCTTCCCAAGCATTGCATACTCTCCCTTGCTGTTTACTACCACTGTACTGAATGCTAGTGGTGAATGATGTTTGCACACCACCTGTCAAGCACTCTTTGACCCTAGGTAATCATGCTTTCTCAGGTGGTTTATAGGTCTTACAGGTGGTTTATAGCTCTTATAGTAGCTTGATGCGCTTATAGCAGGGGTAGGCAACCTAAGGCCTGGGGCCGGATGTAGCCCAATCGCCTTCTCAATCTGGCCCGTGGATGATCCAGGAATCAGCATGTTTTTACATGAGTAGAATGTGTCCTTTTATTTAAAATGCATCTCTGGGTTATTTGTGGGGCATAGGAATTCGTTCATATTTTTTCTCTCCAGAATATAGTCCAGCCCACCATATGGTCTGAGGAACAGTGGACTGGCCCCCTCCTGAAAAAGTTTGCTGACCCCTGACTTATAGCCTTCAATATGGCTTATATAGTGCCATATATAAGCTTATGAGCAGAGCGTCCGTGGTTTTGAGGCTCAGCTACATGAACAAGGCTAAAGGCTAACCTAGGTGTGGCATTAAAGGCAACTAGCCTATGTTTTTGTTTTAAAATGCTTTTTAAAATGCAGAGCATCAGCTGGGGTGGGAGATAATTAACAGGATCAGACCAGGCTAGAAAAGGAACTTCCCCTGCTGTGGTTCTGAGAAAAAGAAGCAGCGCTTTTCTGAAGCTGGTATTTTGCGTGGAAAATCCCCCACTGGTGTCAACTGGGAATTTTCTCCCAGTGGTAATATGAGCTTCAGAGGAGGCATTTTCCTCAGGAAACCACAGCAGGAGAAGGTTAAATTCTCTCTCCATGCCAGGTCTGGTCCTGTTAATTATCACCCAGCCCAGCTGATGCTTTGCATCTTTTTTTTTAAAGCATGCAACAACACATTTAGCATTGATTTGATGCAAGCTGCTATCATATCTCAAGCTTGCAAAAAGCCACCTCTGTGAAAATGTAGGTTTGTTTTTTTGTGGTGCTGTGTGTGTGTGTGTGCTTGCGTGCATGCACACTGTGGTACAAATCAGCTGTGCCACACACAGAGAGACCTTATTACAATTTACCCAATTACCGATTAATAATGCATTTGGTTCGGCCAGATTGCTTTTCTTGCTCCGTTATCTCCAAATCTAGCAATCCTCAAAGAGGACGAAATTCTACAGTTTTATAAAACTGTGGGCATTTGGCAGTCTTACACATGGGACTGTAGCTGATAGCAAACCAGTGTAGCCTGGAAGGACTATTTTTTTAAAGTCTTGTGCCAACAAATTTCTCCTATTTTTCCCCTCAACCAGGCATCCTCAATCTGCGGCCCTATCCAGATATGAAGAATGTTGTCATGTGTTTTAATATGGTTTTTAGCTTGTCTTTGGGGGTCATTGGTATTTCATATGGATTTTTTAAACTGCTTTTTTCTGATAATTGCATTGTTTTATTCTTTGCGTAAACCAGTTGGACAGTTTTTGTTTGCATTTAAGCAGTACATAAATTATATTTGTCAAATAAATAAATAAGACGGAACCTAGTAATGGCTGGAATACTAAAGAAATTCTGAAGACATTCTCAATGAGGCAGGAAAATGGAAGCTTCTTTCACGGTGGAAGAGAACCTATGAGAAATTGGTTTTGGCCTTAAGGACATTGTTCTTTGCAGGACCTGTTCTCGTATACTTCCTAACAACCTGACAACCATTCAGAGCAGAGACATCACTTCTGGCAGTCCTGCTTTCACAGGTACCACTGGAGTCCACATGAATCACCCTGATCTTCCTTTGCCTCTACACCAGGCTTCCCCAACCTCGGGCCTCTAGATGTTTTTAGCCTACAACTCCCATGATCCCTAGCTAGCAGGACCAGTGGTCAGGGATGATGGGAACTGTAGTCTCAAAACATCTGGAGGTCTGAGGTTGGGGAAGCCTTCTCTACACCTTCTGTGCTGTCTACCTTCATTGGGAAGGCTTGATAGGTGTGGGAATGTTCAGGGAGGCAGGAGTGGATATATTGTTTATTAATATCCTTCCTAACTTGCTGTAGCAAGTTCTTTTACTTAGCAGAGTTTTACATTCCCCTTTTAAACATACACAGTGGATAGCTGGTTGCAAGCTTGTGTAAGCCTCTCACTATTAGGTTCCTGGTAAATTCCCTTATATTCCTCTTAAAAGAATAAACACACCACAATCTTGTTTAAAGTATATAAAAGAAGTTTACTCACATCAGTTCACAGATGGATCCCTGAAGGCAGACTTAGTTACAGATATATACATGTGGATCTATCCCATAGGGGGATATTCCCAGTGTCCTTTGTTGGCTGAAAGCATTTCTAGCTAAAAATCTGGTCCAACGATGGAGGAAGTCCTTGTCCTTTTGTTACTTGAACAGGTAAGATCACGCCCACATTCAGTCACTTGCAAAGGAAGGATGTTCCAGCCCAGGAGGAGACAGGAAGTTTTCGACTGGCTGGACCAAACATTCCCCCACATGTCCACTCTAGGAAAACCAGGGATGTTGTACTTGACTGCTTCTTATGTATCACATCCCACAATAGGTGTCAGATATATCTGCTGAGATAGTTCCTCTAGCCCAGTGTTTCCCAACCTTGGGCCTCCAGCTGTTTTTGGACTACAATTCCCATCATCCCTTGCCACTGGTCTTGCTAGTCAGGGATGATGGGAGTTGTAGTTCAAAAACAGCTGGAGGCCCAAGGTTGGGAAACACTGCTCTAGCCAATGGACAGGAGCACCAACCAGCACACACAAAGCCTTTCCTAAAGTTCAAGCAAAACATATACTCGTAGTTATAAACAAGGTGTTTGCTGAGCCTGGCACAGTGGAGCGATAAAGGCAAAGTGATGGAGATCTGAAAGTAATGCCAATATATTTCACATCTGGCAACTGATGTGCCCTTGGGTTTCAGGTAGTACAAGTCTAAAAAGCCCTGGACACAAATTTTCACAGCCCTCTAGCATCTATGGTGGTTCATTTGCCAGAAGTAATATATTTAGCCATTACTCTGAAAGTGTATACTCAATGCTGACCAAACAAAGCCTCCTGATGTATATTGTGCTCTAGGAGGCTTAGTTTGGTCAGAATCTTCCAGAGTTATGGCTAAATACATTACTTCTGGTCAGTGCTATTTTTCTAGAAAAAAGGGTGCCAGATGTCACCATAAACACCTCCCTCTTTCTCTTTTAATAACGATGGCACCCACCTGAGAGGTACTGGAACTGAATTCCAGTGGGTTCGGGCTGAAAAGAAAAGGCCTGCTTCTGGAAAACAAGCCACCACAGCCATTAGAGTGCCATGAAAATTGGTGTACTGTGGTTTTTAGACTCATCAACCCATGTACTATCTGAAACCAAAGGGGTGTATTGGTTCCCAGGTGTGAATTTTTCTTCCAGCTCTCCTACCCCACTAAAGAAAGAAGCATTGCCAGAAACAAAATGTGTTCCTTTGCACACTGGTTCATAAATGTTGCTGTGTAAATGCAAGTTATTTATTGAAGAGGAGCCTGTTTCCCCCCATTTATATTAATTTCAAAGGGGGTGTTTGCATTTCCTTTCTGTGTTACTGTAAAACAACTGACCCAAATTAAGAAACACAATCCTAGGCTGCAATCCTATTCACCAGGGGGTAGAGAACCATTGTTGTTTTGCTTTGCAGTCAAGGACCACATTCATTTTGGGGTTCATCCTATGGTACCCCCAGGTTTGCAGACACTGGTGGTAAGGGCCTGAGCAGAACGTGGGTCTCTCTTTCTACACAATACTTATTGCCCAAATGGGCAGCTGGAAGGGACTGGGAGCATCATCTAGACTGACCCCACCAAACACACAACAGTATATCTATATATGGCCTGATCCAGTTGACTGACCTTATGTTTTTAAACCCAATTTCTCCCACATCCCATACCTCGATCACTTCTACATGCCTCCGATTCTGAAGGCTGCAAATTGCTACTTTTATCATTTTATTCTCCTCCTCCCTCCTCCTCACCTCCCACTAACCAAGTGCAGGTGCCAAGTTACAAATCTGACAAGATTAACAATATTTTTAATGGCGTTATTGTTTCCCCCTCCAACTCTGGCAAAGGTTTATGTATTATGATTTACTTAATGCCCTAAAAAAGCACTTTGTGAGCCCACTTCCTGGCGTGTGATCAGCCTATCTCCTTTATTTGTTGAGAAGGTTGTATAAATATAGATATAGTTGTGTGTGTGTGTGTGTGTGTGTGTGTGTATGAGACCAAGAGCTTATAAATCAAGCTGCCTTGATCGATGAACATAAAATGAGCCCACGGGACTTTCTATCAAATATCGTACGTAGCATAAGGCAATTATTTTAAAGTAAATCTATAGACTTGCACTTTGCCAACTCTTAAATCGGCAAGACTTGCCTCACTGTAAATAATTTTAATCGGTTTAGGCGGGAAACAAACAATCACAGGAAGTCCTTGCACACTCCCTGAAAGTGATGGTGGCAGAAAGCATCCAACAGTCAGAGTCCCTTAAGGCCATTGGTTCAATCCCCGGCATCTCCAGGTCTTCAGGTTGGGCTGGGACAGTCTCCCATCTGAAATTCTGAAGAGCTCATGCCAGTCAGTGCAGACCTAGATAGACTAATGGTCTGACTTCTCTCTCTCTCTCTCTCTCTCTCTCTCTCTCTCTCTGTGTCTTTTGATATTGGAGCTCAGCTGGCAGAGTTGGGGCCAGACTATAGAAGGCCCTCAGTCCAAAAAGGTTGCAGCATGGAGTGCTTCTTTCCAACATTCCAGCCAGCCACACATATTCTATTCCCGAATACTCCATTTCATTTCCCCCAGATTCTGTGAGTGCTGAGCTTACTTAGTCCTCTTTGAGTTATTTTGTGCTCCCTACTTTTCTTTCTCTCTTAATTTTTGGTAGTTGTCCTGGCCTCCCAACCCTCTTCATACCCCACTCTTGTGCAGAGATGGCAGTGTTTTGGGTACGTTTGAGGATCCTCACTCAAATAATTGTGTTGTCATTAGTACATGGGATAGAATGAATATATTGAGGATTCTCGGCCCCTCCCAGGAAGTGCTCAGAGGCCCACAGGCCCCTTCCCTAAGTGGGTAATTTGAATATCAAAGTCATCGGAAAGGTTACCAGCAGTCTGTAAGATGAAGGGAAGGGATTATGGTGCTAATGAGGCAGATCAGCACCAATGAGAAAATAATAATCATCTTGTAATTAGAGCATCCTCTTTCAGTCTAAACATTGACCATAAATAACTAGCTCCTTCTTCATTATTTGGTTAAAGGGATACATAATTGATTATTCCCTAATATGGCTGATGGGGGACACACACTGGAGGGTGGAGGGGGGGAAGGGTTTTATTTTTAACAGCTGAAATTACACAATTAGTTTCTTTGCTAATGTACTGTACTTTATTTAGAGCACAGATCTTTCCATAGAATATATACCCTTGAGCTAGCTTGTGAAACCACTTTCCACAGATTGTAAGTTGCACTGAGCCATTTGCTTTTGTTAGGGAAGAATTTATATACTAATTAAAAGCTGCCACTTTCCATGTGGACATGGTAGTAGGGTGCTTTCTTGGGTCATTTGGGAATGATTTATTTATTATGGGTGAGATCCAACAAAGTGTGAGTGGGCTTATGGAGGAGAAGAGAACCCATAAATCCCATTGTCCAAGCAGATTTTCCTTGCGCAAGTAAGTAGACATCACTGGACGTTGCTTTAGGTGTAGATTAAATCTGTACAGTAATAGATCAAATATATCTTACTATCTTTTAATGAATCTCTTTTTTTATAACATTTTATTAATCTTCCAAAAATAACAACAAAAAGCATCATCAACAAATTTTTAAACCATAATTTTCGCTTGACTTCCCTTCCCTCCCCCTCTTGGTTCCATTGTTTAACACTCCTTCATGCACGTCCTTAAAACCTTACACTCTTATTATTTCAATTTTAAACCTTCTCCATCTTATTACAAGTGACTTTAAAAAGTTATACTAGTGTAAAAACTATACACAAAGCTTAAAAGATATGCATTAAACAATTGTCCCTTTTTTCAAAGTCTTTTTTCTTCCTTGGGTTTCAAGTTAACTGATTAGTCCTGCATAGTTCAATAGTTTATTTTGCCAATCTTCTTTATTTTCTTTACCTTCTTCACTCTTAGGAGCTGGTTAGTCTTAACCTGGCATCCACTCTTCTTGGCCTGGCATCCACTCTTAAGTATTGCAACAAAGTCTTTCATTCAATAAGTCCAACAGAACCTGTACATCTCAATATCGTAATTTCAATTTTTTTAAAACAACAATCATTTTCCACATTCCTTCCCAATCTTTGTATGTCTTCTCCCAGGCCTTTTTAATGATATTGCATTGCCACCCCACATATAATAACCTTTTATTGCCCTCCCTTCCTGTTTCATCTCTATCACAGTCAAGGCCTCCCAAATCATTTCTCTATGTTTTAATGAATCAACATGAAATATAAAAGATGGCATTTCATTTTTAAAAACCAGCTCCTTCTGTGAAGGAGGTCCAAGACTCTGGTCGCCATAAGCTTCCTCTGAAACATATTTGCACAGTTTTAATCATCCAATGCTTTATATGCACTTTCCCCTCCTCACAGGGTATCTTCAGTGCCCAGAATTGTGTAACTGACCCACTCACAGTTCTCTGCTTTAGTCCTCCCTCCCTTAAATCTGCCTCTTCTCAGCTTTCTTCACCGCCTTTGAGACTGAAGTAAAGTTTCCCCATAGCTCTGTCTCTGCTGGTGGCGCTGCTGCATTGGCTTATGCTTCTAAGGACATAATAGCATGAGAACATGAGAAGATTCCTAGTGGGATCAGACCACTGGCTCATCTCGTCCAGCATCTTCTTCAAGCACCTTGAAACCCACAAGTAGAAATTGAGTGCAATAACACTCTCCACTCCATTGGCACTATCTATGGGGGGGCATCTTTCAGGGGCCATGGGGGCCAGGGCCACCCAATGCTTTCAAGGAGGGCCCCACCCATTCCACTGTGTTCCTCAAAACGATGTGCCAGCAAGAAGCATCTTCACCTTGGTGCATCCTCTTCCAGGGATGCAGTGAAGGTAAGACTGTTGGCGGTGGGAAGATGGTGGTGGTGGACCAAGTTGGCCTGGCTGGGTTGGGGGGGTCTGAGTGTGATATCATATATGCACGACGGGCCCCCACAATGTTAGGGGCAACTCGGCGCACCTGCTCCCCTCCTGCAGTTTCCAGCAACTGGCATTCAGAAGCATTACTGTGTCTAAGTGGGGAGCATAGCCATCATTGATACTAGTCATTCCTAGCCTTATCCTCCCTCATGCCCATTGCTTGATATGAAAGCAGGGGCTGAGTCTGCAAATTTAGTCCACTCTTGCAGCCACACCCAGCCAGATGTGACCCCAGCGGTGGAGCAAACTGATTGGGCAGCTGGGGCAGCGCGCATGCCCTGTCAGTCGCCCTTGGGGCAGGGCAAGCCGGGGCAGGATGCTCCGCAGGGCCTCAGAGGAGTCTGCCTGCCTCCTCCCAGTCAGCCGCCCTACAACTGAGGAGGAGGCAACAGGTGAACTGTTTGTGAAGTGAAGGACATGAGACAGGAGTTGATAATGCAGGTGAGCTGTGCACAGGTGAGCTGCAAGCAAGCTGCCGGCCAGCTCTGTGGAGGCTCCTTTTATTGACACAATATGCAAACCCAGGGAGATACATTTTGGGCTGTGACCTTTACACATTGTCCAGTCCCGAGATCATGGGGTGGTACAAAGTTATTTTGGCACCTGTTTCCACCGTGTCATGTATGACGAAGGAGACAAAGGTCTCAGAGACAAAGGTCACAGACAGGACACCGCAGACTACTGAGACCGCTAAAGGTTAGACAGAGGGCAAGATGTTCAGACAGCTGTGGCTTTATCTGTGAGGGGGAGTTGCCCCACACCCCAAGCTCATGCGTGCAGGCAGCTGAGGCTGCCTGTGGGCGGGGAGTGTGCTCCAGACCCAGTGATCATTCCTACAGTTTGGGGCAGTGCGGAGCCTGCAGATGCTCAAACCACCGCGTCACTCCTAGCAGAGATGTGTGGCTCAGGAGCACTGCAGGCCTCGCAGTGAGTGCTGCCCGCCATTTTGTCACCCCCCTCAGCGGTGACATCCGGGGTCGACCGCCCCCACCGCACACCCCTTCCTCCGCTCCATGTGACCCAGCTGTGTTTTTGCTCTGTCATGATGGATCTAGCAAGCAAACAGCAGGCAGGTTTGTGGCTGGCTACCTCCTGACAACGCCATTCAAAGCCACTTGCACACAGTTCTGCCATGTAGCTCTGTACAATTAAGCCCCTCCATCAAAATCTATGGGATTTGCTTCAGGGGGGAGGCATGGAGATAAATGTCTACGGTGGGAGTCTTTATTTTGTTGGCTTATTTATTTGGGCATTTATATCTTGCCTCTTCTTCAAAAACAATCAAACTCCAGGTGGTTTACAAGTGCAAATATCAATCACTAAAATTAAAGTTGAAAAGAAGCCTAACAGCACAAAACAAACGGCAGGGGGAAAGCCATAAAAGAAAGAGCCAAACTTAAAACTTAACTACGTAAAAAGCGCATTAAAGTGAAATATATTCTGCATGTTACATTCCTGAAACTGAAATGGCATGTGGGTTATTAAAACACACAGTGCATAGCGAAATTGTGAAATACGCTCCCACAAGGCTTGGGAGTCTTTAAAAGAAGATTAGACAAATTCATAGCAGATATGGATATATCATTGGCTACTAGCCATGATAGCAGTGTTCTACCTCCACTGTCAGAGGCAGTACAGTGGTACCTCGGAAGTTGAACAGAATCCATTCCGAAAGTCCATTCAACTTCCAAAATGTTCAGAAACCAAGGTGTGACTTCCGAAGCCGCAGATGTTGTGTCAGATATTTGGGTTCCAAAGAAAGTTCGCAAACCGGAACACTCAATTCTGGGTTTGCAGCATTCAGGAGCCAAAACGTAAGGCGCGCAAGGCGTTCAGGATCCAGGGTATGACTGGAAACCACAAATTGGGAGAGTGCTGTTGCACTCAGATCCTGCTTCCCATGTGCATCTGGTTGGCCACAGGATGCTGGAATAGATGGGCTTTTCACCTGATCCAGCAGGGCTATTCTCTTCCTTGCCTCCATGGTCTTTTTGTTTTTCTGCTTCTCTCGCTGATCCACCATAGTTTAATAAATTATGGACTGTGCACAGATATCTCCTTCTCTTTGCAGTCACCATATATATAACTTTTACACGGGAAGACACCCGAGGACACCAAAACCTGCATTCCTGTACCCGTGAAAATCTACGAAAGCAAATATATATATATATATATATATGCTTTCGTAGATTTTCACGGGTACAGGAATGCAGGTTTTGGTGTCCTCGGGTGTCTTCCCGTGTAAAAGATATATAATCTCAAAAAATCAGGAAGTGTGTTGTTGTTAATTAAATTTATATACTGCCCTTCATCATAAGATCTCAGGATCATCCACAGAATAAAAGACAAGATGCAAGAGAAAAACACAAGTCAATAATTAAAACACAACAGCACTCTGGGCGGCTTCCAACAAAGATTAAAAATACATCAAAATGTCACACATTAAAAACTTCCCTGAACAGGGCTGCCTTCAGATGTGTTCTAAATGTCAGGTAGTTGTTCATCTCTTTGACATCTGATGGGAGGGTGTTCCACAGGGCAGGCGCCACTACCGAGAAGGCCCTCTGCCTGGTTCCCTGTAGCTTTGCTTCTCATAGTGAGGGAACCACCAGAAGGCCCTCGGCACTGGACCTCAGCGTCCAGGCAGAACAATGGGGGTGGAGACACTCCTTCAGGTATACTGGACCGAGGCCATTTAAAAGGCCAAAGCCTGGTTGAAGAGGAATCTTTTTCACCCGCCACCTAAAATATATATAACAAAGGTGTCAGGCAAACCTCCCTGTGGAGAGCATTCCACTAATGGGTGTCTACTACAGAGGGGGCCCATTCTCTTGTTGCCACCCTTTGGACCTCATGAGGATGTGGCACACCAAGAAGGGCCTCAGATGATGAATGCGGAGTCCAGGATGGTTGATATGTGGAGAGGCGGTCCCTGAGGTGTTGAGGTCCTGATCTGTTTTAAGTCTTTATAGGTCAAAACTTTGAATTGGGCCCAGAAGCTTATTGGCAGTCAGTGCAGAGTTATCTTACCTCATAAAATAACGACATGGAGTTCATTGGGACAATGCAGTCTACTGTAACCCATCGCTACCTACTGGTTTTCTTTTTTTGAAAGCTAAATGTGAAGTCAGACATGGTGCAGTATAAAATATTCATGTGACTTATTGACGCTGAAGGCTGTGGCTGATTTATTTGAGATGTTTGTGGTGAAGCATAACAATGATACAGCCTAAACACTAGCAGGGTGTTGAATTTTTAAGAGACTTAAACTTTGGAATCCATAGTCATTATTCTCCCTCCTGCTCACCTCCCCATGAAATAATACTAATGGATAAAACGAGTAAACTTTGTTGGACTGGATTATATGTTTTAGTTAGCAATGATACTGTTGACCTAATAAATTACTGTATTTTTCTGTGTATAAGACTAGGTTTTCTAAACCAAAAAATTAGGTTTAAAATTGGGCCTCCTCTTATACACAAGTAGTGCTGAGGGTGTGTTTTCTTAATTTGGAGTCCCAAAAATAGGGGGCGTCTTATACATGGGGGCGTCTTATACGCAGAAAAATACAGTATGTGGCATAGGGTCATAGAGTTGAGATGACCCAACCACCTGCTGATGTAAAAAAATATATGCTTCCTTTCTCTTGTGGTTTAAATTTATAGGTTCAGGTTCTGCACTCTCGAGCTGGGTCACCAAGTTGGCACCCATGTGGCTTTGGGTCAGTTGTGCACTTGAAAAACTTTCCTGGTGCCCACAGAGCATCTCAGCTCCTTCCCACTCTTAGACATGTGGCGGTTAGATTTTTACATTTTCTCTCTCTTGAAAAGTACCTAGACCTGGAGGTGGAAGTTGGAAGAGCATATATCTTCCTTACTTCCTCTTCCACCTTTATGTACTTTTCAAAGTTCCAATAAGCATCTGAAGATAAAATCTTGTTGTTATTTATATTTCTAAGCCACCTCTCATCCTGTACAATCACAGGGTAATGTACAAGTAGTAAGAAAATCTATCACTTCATGAAATTATGCCTGAACTATTGAAGTCAAGCCATCCTGAGTGAATCAACTACTGTGAATCAGGGATGGACAAATTAGTAAATTCGTGGGTTTTTCCAGTCTTAAATTTATATTGTTATCTATTTGCATTTTTTCTTTTTTGCCAACTGCCTCTCAGTATAATGAATTCCTGTAGCCCCAATTCCTACACCAGTGCTTCTAAATAGAAGTTGCTGGAAACTGCAGACGGGGAGAAAGCTCTTCTGATTAGGTCCTGCTTGTGGTCTTCTTATGAACATCTAGATGGCCACTGTGGGAACAGGATGTTGGACTAGGTGGGCCACTGTCCTTTCTCATATTCTTAATTTCAAGAATGTTCCACTGACTTTTTGTCAGAGGAAATAAGGCCCAGTTTGGCTGACGCTAAAGGAGTTTGATGCAAACTTTACTTGTGAACTGAGCAACTTACAACTATTTCATTGCCATCCAACTCCTGATGCATAATACCCGGAGGATTGTTCTTACATTTAAAATAAAATAAAAATAAAAATGGTTTTGATATATAGCCCCTTCTGCCAAAATCACCTCATTCAAGGCAGTGGACAGAGCTATTTCACTTAGTGAAGTATTACTCTCTTCCTGGAAATATCCAGTCAGGGAAAAAATAACTCACTCTCCCCTTGTGTTTTGTAGGCAATTGGTCTGAAAATTGCAGACATGAGAGAGATACCTTTAGGTGTGAAATCTGATTTTGGGGTGGGAAGAACTAAGAGATATTTTCTTCCCAAGTAAAATAATTTTCTCTGCTTACAAACTTGATACATAAGTCACAAAGGTGTTCTCTGTCCACCCTCCTAATCCTAGGCTCTTCCTTAAATTAAAAACATACCTTTCAGATTTGCAACGCTGCTCACACTCTCCGTCCCCCCCCCCGGTCTTTTCCTTATATGCTAGGCTTAGAGACATAGTTTTGTTTTTTTGCAGATAATTGTCTGCAGCATATATTTTTTTAAAATGGCTGGATCACTGACACACCACAAACTGCTTCAGAAGTTCTTGCTTTGATTTGTGCAGCCTCACAAAGATCTGCTTCAACCTGAACAAATTCCTCTGAAGGCACTCCATGTAAGCTGATCGTAGACTAAGAGTCCAGGGAATTGCTGCCAGCTGGTGGAAACAAAACTGGGCTAGATAGAGAAATTATCTGAGAGAGCCAGTGTGGTGTAGTGGTTAAGAGCAATACATTCGTAATCTGGGGAACCGGGTTTGCGTCTCCGCTCCTCCACATGCAGCTGCTGGGTGACCTTCGGCTAGTCATGCTTCTCTGAAGTCTCTCAGCCCCACTCACCTCACAGAGTGTTTGTTGTGGGGGAGGAAGGGAAAGGAGAATATTAGCCGCTTTGAGACTCCTTCGGGTAGTGATAAAGCGGGATATCAAATCCAAACTCCTCCTCCTCCTCCTCTTCTTCTTCTTCTTCTTCTTCTTCTTCTTCTTCTTCTTCTCCTTTTTATCTGGCTTGTTGCTATATTCACTGGTCAACTGATGTTCCCAGAAATGGGAATGCAAGTCACATCCTCCACTGCCAGAGCAGAACTGAGAATATAATGTTTTTAGAAATTTGAAGGTCATATGATAGAGGCATCATTCCTTACAGTGGGCCCACACTCATTCCACTGTTGCTTTTCTTGGCAACTTATCTATGTGGGTTATGATAGCAAAAGCCCGTTTGGCCAGAGAGTACTGCAGAATGAAAGAACTGAGAGTTTATATACCACAGGTTATATGATATCACCTTCAACCCTCTTAAAAAATTTTGTGCGTTGGCTTAAAAATTCAGCTGCCTTCACTTTTCTGGCTGTAGTAGTGTTGATATGTAGGTGAACTCTGAGCACAAGGTGTATAACCTCAAAGAATCTAATGCATTATTTCCTGAGAGTGCATACCACAAAGTTTGGCTCACAGAAAGATGACTCCCTCTGTTGCAAAGCATTTGTAGATAATGCAGCAGCCAGACTTATGATCCCAGCACTTGTGCTTGAGCATAACTGATATCTGCGTACATAACTCAAGGCATCATAAAGAAGAAGGATGTTTTTACAAAATTCATCAATTAGATAACAGGCCTAGGAAGCCTCTCCAAAGATTAACCAGATTAAGGAAATGTTAATTAACAGACCTTAGAATTGATCATCATTAGGGGAATAGCTCATGTTGTGCTCTCCATAGCTTGCCAGTTATTGCAATGTGTCAAATCATGGCCAGGTTCATAATTTGGGTGAATAATGGCGAAAGGATGCTAGCCCAGAGCCTTATAGCTACAGGAAATCATACTCAGAAATGCTTGGATGACAGTTAGCATTGAGTGGGAACTGCAACAAAATGTGGCTGCTAATCAGGATCTTGCTCTTGTTTCAGATTCCAGCCAATTATGTCCTTTTTCGTGATAATATAATCTCTAAATGACTGATAGAGAGGCATTTTACTCCCCTCTTTCCAGCTGCCACACCACATTCAATAGTTGCTGAGGAAGTGGAACCCTTGTTGTGATTTTAACCCCTCCTCATTTTTTAAAAAAGAATTGTACTGCAAATCTTGGGGTTCCCCCAAGCATGCTGAAAGCCCCCCCCCCCCGTTTCTCAGTGACCAGTCCTTTAGGCACCTTCCACCTCAGTTTGCTTCTTAGAGAGAGCAATGTAGGTTGGTGAAAGGTTGTTTGGACAGCTTCCATTCCTATAAATAACCATCGTTGGATATATTTTTTCCAAATGCAATTGGATTCTTCAGGAGCTTAGGTCAGAGTTCAAAGAGCACATGCTCAATCTCCCATGCTCAACCTCTGGCATCCCCAATTAAAAAGATATATATAGCAGCATTACAGCATAGCGCCATGTGCCTTGCAGATCCTTGAGATCCATGAGTTGAATACAGTGGTACCTCGGGTAACAAACTTAGTTCGTTCCGGAGGTCCGTTCTTAACCTGAAACCATTCTTAACCTGAGGTGCGCTTTCGCTAATGGGGCCACACGATTTCCGTTCTCATCCTGGGGCAAAGTTCTCAACCCAAGGTACTACTTCTGGGTTAGCGAAGTTTGTAACCTGAAGTGTCTGTAACCCAAAGTGTTAGCCGAGGTGGTAACCCGAGGTAGCACTCTAGTGTTAAGTCAGGGTTCCATTAGTGCAAGGATTCCAGCTTGCAGCCCCTCTCCCTCCATGCACCCCCTAAATCCCTCAATGCTCCTGAACAGATTTGGGGGTGGTGTGGGGCACATGCAGGGAGGGCGTTGGGAGAAGGGAGAAGTCTCATTGTGCTAGCAGTAATCCTTGCACCAATGGGGTGAGTTAGCTGAATACCAACCAATGTGTTTAAGATATCTCTGTGCTAGATTATGACCAATACATGTGTGTGTGTGTGTGTGTGTGTGTGTGTGTGTGTGTGTGTATTCTTACTGTATCATTACTACTAGAAGTAAAAAGGTAAAGGGACCCCTGACCATTAGGTCCAGTCGCAGATGACTCTGCGGTTGTGGTGCTCATCTCATTTTATTGGCCGAGGGAGCCAGCGTACAGCTTCCGGGTTGTGGCCAGCATGACTAAGCAGTTTCTGGCAAACCAGAGCATTGCACGGAAATGCCGTTTACCTTCCCACCGGAGTGGTACCTATTTATCTACTTTCATTTTGGCATGCTTTCGAACTGCTAGGTTAGCAGGAGCAGGGACCGAGCAACGGGAGCTCACCCTGTCATGGGGATTCGAACCGCCGACCTTCCTATCGGCAAGCCCTAGGCTCTGAGGTTTAGACCACAGCGCCACCCACGTCCCACTACTAGAAGTAGTAAGCAGCTAAATTTCATCATTGTTACTAGATTTCCAGAGTTCTGGCGTCTCAAAGGCAACAGCTATTTTTGCCAGAGCACTTGGATCAGAGAACACAATGAATAAGCCAACATAAAACTGACTGTGGAACTGTCCAGTTCACAACAGACAATTCTTTTGCTTGCAGCATAAATATTCAGCCAGAAAGAAAGAAACACATTCGATTTTTACCGGTCATGCTGACTGACACCCAGCAAGTAAACAAGCAACAGAAAAGCTGAGAAAATTTGGGATTTTTAGATATCCCTTTGGTTTCAGTAAACCAGTCCAAATGCGAGGGTGATATAAAGTCTAGCTCCAGGGTAAGAGAACTGGTCTGGCTTACAGAAAATAAGAGACTTAACAAGAAATGGCAAAAAAGTTATTTTTCTTTGGGTTTCATTAAATATAGTTTTGCTGTGATTTTCTTTCTTTGACAGTGGTTTAATAGCAAACAGCTCAACAAGGGAAGAGTAAAGACTAACCAATCTACCAGGTTGTGAGAAATGAGGAATTTTTTTATTATTATCTTTTACTAATGGGCACAAAATCAGGTCACCTTAAACAGGGATAGCCAATATGGTGCTCCCTAGAGACTCACATCAGCCACAGATATCATGGACAATAAAGGGTGATAGGTGTTGTAGTTCAGAGTTAATGTGGTGTAATGGTTAAAGTATCAGTCTGGTGTGCCAGCCCCTAAGTTTGCCCCTCACAGCAATTGAGATTGTGTCCTATTTAAATGCTAATACTAGGAACCTAGGAAGCTGCTTAATGGTGTGTCCAAACATATGTCCATATAGCATAGCTGCCAATGTTTCCCTTTTTTAAAGGAAAATTCCCTTATTCCGAATAGGATTCCTCGCAAGAAAAGGGAAAAGTTGACAGCTATGCCATATAGCTCAATACTTGGTGTCATTCAACTAAGTCTTATTCAGAGTAGCCTCATCAAGACTGAACGACCTTACCAACAAAGGTCCGTATAGTTAAAGCTATGGTTTTTCCAGTAGTGATGTATGGAAGTGAGAGCTGGACCATAAAGAAGGCTGATCGCCGAAGAATTGATGCTTTTGAATTATGATGCTGGAGGAGACTCTTGAGAGTCCCATGGACTGCAAGAAGATCAAATGTATCCATTCTTAAGGAAATCAGCCCTGAGTGCTCACTGGAAGGACAGATCGTGAAGCTGAGGCTCCAATACTTTGGCCACCTCATGAGAAGAGAAGACTCCTTGGAAAAGACCCTGATGTTGTGAAAGATTGAGGGCACAAGGAGAAGGGGACGACAGAGGACGAGATGGTTAGACAGTGTTCTCAAAGCTACAAACATGAGTCTGACCAAACTGTGGGAGGCAGTGGAAGACAGGAGTGCCTGGCGTGCTCTGGTCCATGGGGTCACGAAGAGTCGGACACGACTAAACAACAACAACAAGAAGTTAGGTCCATTGCTTTCAATGGGCCCATAATGAGTAAAAAATAAATACCACTCATTATCTGCACTTCAAAGGGGTTTCTGCCAGCTCTACCTACAAGTACCAAGGATTGAACCTGGGACTGTATGCAGACAGAGCCTACAGTCTAGCCACGAGCTATGGCCTTAGACAGCCAAAACAAGGGTCCAGGTTCTTAGCAATCCTAATTCAGGCATTTAGCCCAACAATAGTTCTTTTCTAGCAATGAAATCTAAAAATCAGAAATCATCTATTATGTGCAAGCTGCATAAAAAGAGCAACTCCAGTCTTTATCTGCTATTTAATTCATTTGATGAAGTGGAGTGGACTCCAGCATATGAAAGCTTATGGTGTAATAAATTTTGGTCTTTAAACCACTGTTGTTTTTCTGCGAGACTAACATGGTTACCCACCTTATTTATCTATTATGCCATATTGCTAGAAATACTTCTATTTTGGTTTTATCTTCTTCCTTTCTTTGAGACACCGTTAGCTATGCAAATCATTTCTTTTACCCCTGGGTTCTCCTATTTTCCTTCCAATTACATTCTTGATTTTTATTATATTTCACCTCCTAGAAGATATATAGGGTTGTACCCAGCAATGGTTTGATTCAGAGCACATCCATTGAAATTATACTTAAGGTACTTGTGTCCATTAATTCCAATGGGTCTACTCTTGAGTGGAAGTTAGCTGCAAACAACTCTTTTGTCTTTCTATTTTTTTATAACAAATCAACAACAACCTTACACCATTTTTTAAATTTTTAAATAACCCAAACAAATTTATTTTAAGAAGATGATGACCCATAACGCAGGATCAAGGTTTCTTCATAAAATTAGAGAATGAGAATCCTGAAGGTAATTTAGACAATTTATGCTGCAAACTTATACATCAGGGATGAGAATCTTGCAACTCTCCAGATGTTTTTGGACAACTCCCATCAGACTTCAGCCAGCATGGTCAATGGTCAGATATTTTGGGAACTGGAGTCCAATAACATTTGGAGGACCCAGGTTCTGCACCCCTCTTGTGCACTCTTACTGAGGAGTTAGTATCTTTGAACTCAATGGGGCTTACTTCCAAGGAGACATATATTGGGTTACACTGTTAGTTCCCATATTACTCTCTTAGACATTTTATATTGCATTGTGCTTGCAATGGTTGTGAAGCTAAGAGCACATGCCTGGATATTAAAGCACGAGGCAAGGGGGTGGAAAGCGAGGGGCGATGTCTCCCAACTTTGTAATTACCTGCTTCAGAATACAAATTTGCTTAGCTTGTAATGCCGAAGTGTATTACGAATCAAACATAATTCCCTTCAGAAAAATTCTCCAGTGATGCTTGTAATTGCTGACCCAGTTCCAAATCAAACTGAGAGGAGTTTACCCGTCACCGAAAGAACAGGGTGAGGAAGAGTTGATGTGAGAAGGAGAGAGACAGAGGGAAACATGCCAGAGAGACACACACATAAAAAAGGTGGCACAATACAAAGGGCAGAGATTCTCTCATGTTTTGTTGATGTCTCTCATGCTGGGGTGGGAAGTGGGGAGTGAGGGCAGTGCTCAGTTTAAAGAAGAAGAAAAAGCAACATGGCCAGAGCTTGTCTGTCCAGACTTTCTCTTTGCAAGGGGGGAAAAATTCTATCAAACTGGGATCTCTTTTCTCTACTTATGCAAACTCCGCAGCTTCTCAAAGGAGATGTCATTATTTTTTCATAATAAACAGAGCTGAGCCCTGACACTAAAATTATTTACTGAATCTCAGCTTTGGCACAAATGAAGTGGTGCAGAACAGAAGGTGGTCTGCACAAGAACTTGCCAGCCAAGACATTTGGTTGCAGTTCTTGAGTTTCATTACAGGGAAGTATCATGGAACTCTACATAGAGAGGTGTGATGGACTCTTGGCAAGGTACCAAGTCATGCGTTTTTGCTTTGTTTCTCGGCACACAACTCAGCTGTGACAAGCCAGTCAAGGGCTGTATCTCTGGTTGTGCGTCACAAACAGAAGCGAAGGCGGTTTTAGGGTGCCGCGGCCGGTGTGGTCACTGCCCTACACGGGGCACCCAAAAAATGCTGTGGAATGGAACAAGAGAGGCAGGGGAGGGGTGCGCACTGAACTTTAGCATCACACAGGGCACCACTGAGATCTGAGAGCCCAAAGTTCTCCACTGACAGAAGGTCCCATATTCAATCCTTGACATCTTCAGCTAGGGCTGGGAGAGGTCCCTGTGTGAAATCCTGCAGAGTTGCTGCCAGACAGCATAAACAGTTCTGAGCTAGATGCAGCAATGTTCTCACTCAATATAAGGCAGTTTCTCTGTTGCTAAATTGCTGTAGCTGGGGGTAGAGGAGAAAGAAGGCCAACCAGAAACAGGAAGGGCAGGAGGGCATTTGGCCCATGACCTCAAGCAGAAAGTGGAGCTTACTAAGGGTTGCCATGTGTCCTCTTTTTCCAGGGCACATTCTCTTTTTCCAGGGTAAAATTTGAGACAAATTGCATGTACTGTATTTGCTTTGAATGCTGTCATAGAGTCCTCTTTTTGCTCTTCAAAATATGGCAACCCTAGTACAGTGAGACACTTATTACTTTTTTGGCAGTTGATAAGTTTCACAAATGTGTGTGTGTGTGTGTGTGTGTGTGTGTGTGTGTGTGTGTGAGAATTGGATCAAATTGTGACACACACTCTCATCTGAGATCTGCAAATTTAAGCAAATAAGACACGTGATTGGGGAAAAGCCATACTTTTTTGTGAACTGATATAGATTTTGTCATATGCACAGCATTGACAGTGACATTGCCTGAAAGTGAGACTTTCTTCAGTAATTAGTGCACATCACAGAAATAGGCTGGAAAAGCATTTGTTGAAGAAATGTATTCAAATAACATCTCACTCTTGTTCGTTGATGCCTTATTTTGTTTTCACGTATCATTTGTTCACCGGGTGTGTTTATTAGGGCTAAGGGCCTCAGACATGGAACTAGGTTGGGCCTCCACAGAACTCTGAGAGAGCTAGAGAGAAATTAAATTCACCTTCCATTTAAAGGTGAACCAACCTGATTCACTCTTTCCAAAATAATATGCAGATCAAAACACTGCCATCCTTCAAAATGCACACTTCTCTGATTTTTTTAAATGTAGTTTTCCAGCCAAGGAACATGCACAAAAATCCATATACTAAAATGTGTATAAAAATGCTTGATGCTTGTGAAAATAACATCCAAAAGTGCTTTCTATGAGGGAAAGATGGTTTCCAAAAATGTGTATACAGTGTTACCTCGGGTTAAGTACTTAATTCGTTCCGGAGGTCCGTACTTAACCTGAAACTGTTCTTAACCTGAAGCACCACTTTAGCTAATGGGGCCTCCTGCTACTGCCGTGCCGCCAGAGCACGATTTCTGTTCTCATCCTGAAGCAAAGTTCTTAACCTGAAGCACTATTTCTGGGTTAGCGGAGTCTGTAACCTGAAGTGTATGTAACCTGAAGCATATGCGTAGAAAAAATGTGTTTGTTATAAGATATTATACTAAAATGCTGTCAGATTTTCATGAGGACTCCCCATTGTTGAGTAAAAGTCATCCCCTTGACAAGTTCCAATCACACCCTTGGAAAGAGGCATTATGGGCTGCCTCTTATACCTCCCAGGACTCTTATTAACAGGGAATATTGGCACTCGGTTCTGCTGGTCCTGCCAGCTCCAGAGATAATTAACACCCCCAATGATGTCTTTCAAAACTCTATTGACAGTTTGTCTCTGCCACTGTGATAGCTCCACAAAACAGCTTCCTGTTCCTGTACTTAAGCTGGGGCATCCTCTCTATGTCACCATAGGAACCATTCTTGTCTCTCACTGGTTCTGAAGTCCCCACACCCAATCCTTTGGGCCATTGCTTCAGCCCAGCAGCTAACAGCAATGATCATTGAGATGAGCAACCTCCCCGACTCCCTTCCTCTTTATGAAGTTTCCCAGCTGTCATCAAATGCCCCAGGGGATGGCCTGAAGGCTCATGAGACCACCAACTTGCTGAAGCTAAACCTACAGCCTCTTGATGGGAATTGCCATCTTCCCCGACCAGAGACAACTGCTACTGCTGTGGCTGTTGTTGGGGGCTGCCATCTTCCCCACCCTGAGACTCCTCCTCTTTCTGCTGTTGTGGCTGTTGGCGGGGATTGCTATCATCCCCACCCACCGCTTCTTAAAAAAACACACATCTCTGGACCCTGCCAATATGGCCAATTATCGCCCAGTCTCAAATCTTCCATTCTTGGGCAAGGTGATTGAGCGGGTGGTTGCTGAACAACTCCAGGCATGCCTGGAGGATGCAGACCACTTGGATCCCTTCCAGTCAGGATTCAGGCCTCATCATGGGACTGAAACTGCCTTGAGTCGAAACATTCTAGTCGAAGATCTCCAGCAGGCCAAGGACCAAGGTGAAAGCTGTTTCCTGGTCCTGCTGGATCTCTCAGCGGCCTTTGACACCATTGATCATTACATCCTTCTGGACCATCTAAAGGAGTTGGGAGCTGGGGGCACTGTTATACATTCAGAAAGGTATTTCATAAACCTTCCTGCCAAGAAATGTTGCAAATCTGATTAAAATTCTGTAGTCTTCATCTTAACGTTTCTGCAGATACCTGAGCTGAACAGGGATCTCCATAATCAGCTTGCTTTAGGCAAAATACACTTGGTGGCTTTTTGTTGCACTATCAAACTATACAAATGATTTGCTTTTTAGGGAGATTTGTTTTGAGATTCTCATCCTCTATGCTTTCTGGTGTCACCTTTTTTACTTCTCTTGAAATGACAGTAATTTTCCCAGTGTTGTAAATGGCATGTGACTAAAGTATATTTCATTGCCTTTTGTTGAACAACTCAAACATCAGATGAATTTTACTAACAAACCTGATAAAAATAAGACTCTGGTTATCACTCCACCCCCCCCCTCCTGATGTGAAGTAGCTTCCTTGGCTTTCCATTATAAAAGCATTTCTTAGATGCATATGATTAACACCAATTTTCTCCCAGTAGGTTCTTCTAAATCAGAAATCTGAATTGCACAGATTTACTGGAAACTCTGCATCAATATTATTACTTCCACTGAGATTTTTCGCTTATAGTTTTTCAAAAGATGGGATTTGCTGACACAGAAACA
Organism: Podarcis siculus; assembly: GCA_034642415.1. NCBI lineage: Eukaryota > Metazoa > Chordata > Lepidosauria > Squamata > Lacertidae > Podarcis > Podarcis siculus. Next base: position 11,446,027 of record JAXCMG010000039.1, read on the forward strand.
GAGCCACTTAGACCATTGTTCTTAAAAATTTAGCCTGCCTGCACATTATATTTATTTAACTACTCATTTCCCCCCCCCCCTTATTCTTGGGTTTCTTTTTCTCAGGTTCTTTTTCTGTTGCTTCTGTATTGTATCCCACCAGGAATCAGAAGTGCCAATTCACACAATGTTCGCATTTATTAGCAACACTAAACAGGATACAACACCAAATATAAGGTACTTTCCCTGCAGCAGAACGACTAATCTTCTGCACCGTTCTCAATGGGACGCATCAATTTGTTTAAGAATGATAGCACAAGAATGATAGGTTTTGGACTAGATGCAATGAGGAACAATTCTTTGACATTTCAAGACTGTAAGCAGCAAAAAAGTGAGCTATTTAACTAAGAATTAGACTCAGTTGCGAGGCAAACCATGTATAATCTTGGTAAGAATACACCAGGTTTGAGTAAGAAAAACCTGGTGGATGATGATATATCTGAACAAAAAAAAGAGAAAGAAAAAAGAATGTCAGGTCTGAAAATGAATAGGAGCAGAAACACCATTCATATTATTAAACTTAGAAAAGGGACATCTAATGACTGCTCTGCACAATAAGAACTTGAGAACTAGACCTATGCTGAAAAAATTACCTTGTTTCCACCCCAACCATTGTCCATCACTTAATGTGAAAAGCAATTGCATTTGAAAATTCTCAAAGGGAAGAGGCAATTTCAGTGAAATTCTCATGTGTGGGGTGCTGGTCTTTTGTTTTGCTTACTTTACTCTTGAGGGGACCTGGAATGTTGTGAGTGTCCTTTCTTTCATTCTGTAAATCAGCTGTCCAGGGGTCTGCACTCCACAGCCTTCCAAAGTGCCTGCACTTTGCACAGGGGAAACCTGTGGATTTATCCATTGGATAAATCCTTTCTGTGGAGCTTTTTCATGTCATGAGTTCTGGCAGCCAGGGAGGCTGCAGAGTGCTGGATAAAGGTTTACTGTAAAGAAAATGATGTGTACCATTCTTTTTCACTTTGTAAACTCAAAATTTGTCCCCAGGTAAAAACCCTGCTTCTAAAACAACAACAACAACACCCTGAACCAACTAAATAAATTTTCAAGTACATTGGAAGCTGCAGAGTGCTTAGGGGAATGCCTGTAGCTCTGCGGTAGAACATCAGCTTTGCATGCAAAAGGTCCCAGGTTTAATATCCAGATAGCTGAAAGAGACTTATGTCTGAAATCTTGGAGAGCTGTTGCCAGTAAGGAATCCTGAGCTAGGCGGATCATTAGTTTGTCAGATTATAAGGCAGTTTCCCATTGTGTGACTCATTGATTGTTAGTGGGATCATTGACTGAGTGTTAGTGGGAGTGGGTGGGGAAATCTAGATCCAGCCCCCCCCCCCCCGACTGAGTTAGATACAATTCTCTAGCAATATAGCCAGCTCAGTGACTGCTTCATTTGATATTTGGAAGCTAATTCTCTTGGGTCTGCAGTGTCCTCATCTGGTAAGGAGTTGGAATCTTGGACCATTCACAGCTTCTGGCCAGGGTTGTGCTTCAGGTCTCATTGCCTGCACTGTCACGGCAGTGAAATGGAAATTGCTGCAGTGTTTGTGGTCCAGAATAAAAATCAGTCATGTGAATGTGATCAGTTTATGTTCATGTCATTGTTTTAAAGTCCACAAATGATAAGGAATTAATTACTTTCTTTTTACATTGTTTTGACATTTCCTTTACGTCAAAATGAACGGAAGTTGCTTATACAGTTGGGTATGTTATTGTACTACCAACCTTACTGTATGCTTGTGAAACATGGACCACTTATAAACGCCATCTCCAACTCCTCAAAAGATTCCATCAACATACACATCACTTGATAAGACAGGCGATCTAATGCCAATGTACTGGAAGAAGCAAAAATCACCAGTGTTGAAGCAATGATTCTTCAACATCAACTTCGTTGGACTGGTCATGTTGTGAGGATGCCTGATCATCATCTTCCAAAGAAACTACTCTATTCCGAACTTAAAAATGGAAAGCGTAATGCTGGTGGTCAGCAAAAGAGGTTTAAAGACTGTCTCAAGGCAAATCTTAAAAAATGTAATTTAAACACCAGCAACTGGGAAACACTTGCCTGCGAGCACTCCAATTGAAGAACAGCCTTTACCAAAGGTGTCATGGGCTTTGAAGACCCTCAAACTCAGGACACAAGGGAGAAATGTGCTAAGAGGAAGGCATGCTTAGCAAATTCACACCATGATCCACTCCCGTCAGGAAACCAATGTTCCTACTGTGGAAGGACGTGTGGATCCAGAATTGGCCTCCACAGTCACTTACCGTGTTTATGGAAGACAATCTTACTCGGCTACAAATGATCGCCAAGAAGATCAGTTACATAAGTTATGGTTAAGTATTGGACAGTGAGATGAATAATATGGTGTTTGGTGGAAACTGAAGTGCAGCAGAATGGAAATGGTGCTGATTGTGATGAATACAGGCCAGAATGGAAATTGCTGCCTTCTTGAATCCCCATTGCGTTCCCCATCTCCTGAGTCCTCTTCCCAAAGTTCGAGCTTTGTCCCTGTGCCCCATGCCCTCAGTGTAGTACCCCCAACCCCCACATGTAAAGGTAAAGGGACCCCTGACCATTAGGTCCAGTCGTGGCTGACTCTGAGGTTGCCGGCGCTCATCTCTCTTTATTGGCCGAGGGAGCCGGCGTACAGCTTCCGGATTATGTGGCCAGCATGACTAAGCCGCTTCTGGCGAACCAGAAGCAGCACACAGAAACGCCATTTACCTTCCCATCAGAGTGGTACCTATTTATCTACTTGCACTTTGACATGCTTTCAAACTGCTAGGTTGGCATTAGTTCCAGGCTAATATGGGAGAGAGAGAAAGTAAGAAAGAAAGAAAACTCAGGCAAAGCTCAAGAAGGACTTGTGGAAGATTTGACTTTGCAACTTTGCTGTTGTTCGTTCCCTTTGGTATTATCTGAACCAAACTGAAGCAAATGGCTCCTTTCCATTACTTTGGTTCTCTGCCCTTCAGCTGTAGTACAAATTGAAAATGGAAGGAGGGAGGCGATGGGCGGGGAAACAGGTCCTTCCTTTCTGTTAAATAACCTTGCAGACTTTAATTTGAAACAAACAAAGCATTTTAAAGCACTGCTCCTTGGGGGATTGCACCGACTGTTACTAAATTGCTGAATATTTAACAGTCACACACATGCTCCAGACCCCAAGGTCTGTCCCCCAAATGATAAGCCCTTTTTTATTAAATGAACTTTAATTACTTAATAATTAGGCCTTCTGTAGGGGGAAGATGGGGATCTTGATAGGCTGCCAACCAGGCCGTAGGGCAAATCAGGCTTGCATGCCATTTTCCGATTAGAATTTAAAAGCAGGTGTACTATTCTCCGAGACCCTGGTTAGGAGACAATCTTCCCTGAAGGGACAAAGACACAATGTGAAGTTGAGCTGTGGAAGACTTTGTCTTGACAGTTGCATCAATTAACAGAGCAAATGCTGCAGAAAAAAAAGTCAAAAAGGGGGGAGGAGGAGTTGGAGGATGAGGCTCAGATGAAGCATGAGCAAGTCAAATTTCTGGATTTTGCAATTCCAGAGCATGGCGGTACATAGGAAGCTGCCTTTAGCCAAGTCAGAGAATTGGTCAGTTTAATTCAGTACTGTCTACACCAGGGAATGTGTGGCACTCCAGATGTTGCTGGACTCTTGTTCCCATCATCCGTGCCCTGACCATTAACCATGCTTCCTGGAGAAGATGGGAGTTGCAATCTAACAACATCTGGCGGCCAAAGGTTCTCAGTCCCTGGCAGTGGCTCTGCAGGGTTTCTGGTGGGGCATATTCCTAGTCCTCCCTGAAGATGTCAGGAATTGAACTTTCTGCATGCGAAGCATGTGTTCTTTTCCCAAGTTTGAGACCCCCTCCAGTAGCACCTGAAGGGAGACGTACAGTGGTACCTCGGGTTACAGACGCTTCAGGTTACAGACACTTCAGGTTACAGACTCTGCTAACCCAGAAATAGTACCTCGGGTTAGGAACTTTGCTTCAGGATGAGAACAGAAATTGCACAGCGGCAGCAGGAGGCCCCATTAGCTAAAGTGATACCTCAGGTTAAGAACAGTTTCAGGTTAAGAACAGACCTCCAGAACGAATTAAGTTCTTAACCCAAGGTACCACTGTACATGTTTCTTCTACAGGGATTGGCACAAGCTTCAGATGTGAGGACCGTGTGGAGGGTTGTATGAGCTTCCTCTTCTGCACATCGCTCCAGAAGGACACAAAGAGCACACACGAGAAGTGGCCACCTACAATGGAGCACAGGCCCATCTAGTTTTATAGCACCCTGTTTTCCAATAATAGCTTATCAGTTGCTTTTGAGAAGACCATAAGCAGGGTAGAAGGGCAACAGTCATCTTCTGTTCCTTGCCTCATTACGCAGAGGTCTACCGGTCTACCGGCTCTGAATATGGAAGCTGATTGCTATCCATATACCTGTATTCGAATATTGTAGTTCAGTAAAATAAAAGAGACACTTGTGTTAAGGTTTGCCAGAATGCCCCATTTCCTGACTTATATTTATTTAGTATTGCATTCCTCCAAGGGGCAAGGTGGCATACATAATTATCCATTTTGAGCTACGTTAGGCTGAGGGATTGTGACTGGCCCAAGGTCACCCAGTGAGCTTCATGACTGAGTGGAGATTGGAATCCTTTTCTCCTGGGTCCTTTCCCAACACTTTACACCACATTGGCTTTCCACTCCAATCTTCAATACAGAGATCCTCTTGGCGAAATAGCTTTTGTGTTTGTTTTATTATATATCCTATGGTTTCAAAAACACACTTTTGATTGACAAAGTGTTGTCTTCCAAGACAAATAATACATGTGCCGATATCAAGTCTTGTATGGCATCAAAACAAACATGGAAAATCTTACATTACAAATTCAGCTCACATCCACAGGGTATACTTCAATCTTAAGCATTAAGACAATTCTCCATAGTGGCTGCTGTGACAGAAGGGAGATTACTGTACTATTTTTAATAAATGATATAAATTGAGACCATACAGAATCAAACCCATCTTTCTTTGTTACCCCTCTTGTCATTCTATTATTATGAATTAAGCGCTCCTTAAGTGCTATCTTCCACACATATTGGGTCCAGGTTTCTGTGGTGTAAGGTGGTGCTTTTTCTAGTTGGAAACAATGGTTTGCCTCATTCCTGTCATGAGAAAGAAGTTTAACTCTTTATACTTGACCATTGGATTGATAGATTTTTTTCATCATTATCAAGGCTAGCATGGGATTGGGTACAAGATGTTACCTTGTAATGGTGAATGGGGGAGATGGGTCTAGAAATATTTAAGCAATATACACTCCCACCACATGTGGAGAAGCATTCCATTAAGCTTATGTCCTCTCCAGCATGAAGATGAGAAAGTGCAATTAACTCTTGAAAGGTATAGAAGTGTCCAGTGCCATCTTTAAAGAGACTTCTTGCAATTTAGCCAAGATGGTAACTCTGGAAGTGTATACTCTATACCAGCAATGTCCAACTGGTCGACCACGATTGACAGGTTGACTGTTGGGATGCTCCAGGTTGATTGTGTGAGTAAAAAAAGTGATTGCCTGCTTTCTCATGAGCGATCATGATGTTCCCCGCACCCTCTGCTATGCATTGTGAAAGTTTGTAATCACTGAGCCTCCCGAAAAAAAGCTCAACAACTATGGGCAATGACAATGGGTAGATCACTGCCAGTTTTATTATACTGGGAGTAGATCACAGTCTCTATAGAGTTGGGCGTGCCTGAGTCTATACTGACCAAAGTTAGCCTCCTGGTGTATATTGTACTCTAGGAGTCTTGGTTTGGTCAGAATCAAAGTATACACTTCCAGAGCTAACACTAAATGCATTACTTTTGGTAAATGAGCCACCATAGACGCTAGTGGACTATGAAAAATTTGTGTCTCGGGCTTTTTAGACTCGTCTACCCATGTGCTATCTGAAACCAAAGGGGCACATTGGTTGTCAAATTTGATTTTTTCCCTCCCAGCTTTCCTACCCCACTTCTACAATAATTACTTGGTAGTTTTATTTTCATTGTATTTTAAAAATGATCCCTAATATGGAATTCACCTTTTTCACAGCTGCCATGCATCTTGATGGATATTGTTCATAAACTACTTCTGAGGCATAGTTTCGTTCAAAAAATATGGTACAAAGTAAATAGGTTAACCTAATTTAGACTTGAAGAGCAATTAAGTGAAAACAAACCAGCAGGAAACAAGGGGGAAAGACACTTTAGATCTTCTTTTCAACTGGTGTTTTGTTTCTGTTTCCACAGGTCCATTGAGGTTTCTATCCCAGACAGACTCCGTCACAGCATTTACAGGAGACACAGTTTTGTTAAAATGCGAAGTCGTAGGGGAACCTATGCCAACCATCTACTGGCAAAGGAACCAAGAAGATCTGGTTTTGAATCCTGGTGATACCCGTGTGGCAGTTCTGCCTTCTGGATCTTTACAAATTAGCAGAATTCAAGCAGGGGATGGTGGGATCTATAGATGCCTTGCAAAAAACCCTGCCAGTTCAAGAACTGGAAACGAGGCAGAAGTCAGAGTTTTGTCAGGTAAGAAGCTTTAAAAATATATGTAAAATCACTCATTAAAGTTATAGCATTGAAGTCTGATTATATCTGGTTTGCAATGCAAATTTGCCCACCAATATGTGAATATCTTTAGAAGTGAACCCGTGAAAATTGACCTTTTTTTGCAATTTAAATTGTAAGTATTACGAGCTCATGTGCCTGTTTTGTGCCACTGTGGTCTCTTCACAAGGGCAGAGCATGCAACATGTAAATGTGACCTTTACAAAAGCAAATCCCATGAATACCGTCCCAGAGCACTGGGGGGAGGGGAAATGTCTTGCTTCAAGAAGAACCAACCAACCAATATATGGTGTTCTCAACTGCAGCCTTTGAATCTATTTCCCAGCTTCTCATGGGACCCTGGAACTATTCAATTTTCGTCTTCATCTCTGAACCACTATGTGGTGAAGGTGGGGTAGCGAGCTTTGTCCTGACCTACTACAAATAAATATAATTTTGAAGTCCTGGTGTAAAAACAATCAAAAACAAAAACTGCAGATCTGTTTGATGCAGATAAGAAAATATTGTTAGCCAGTATACGATATATTATTGGGGAGAGTCAATGTGGTCCAAATGAGGGAGTGTTGCAGTATGATATTGGATTTAAACCCCACTTCTGCCTGAATTTTGGGTAACCTTGGCACTGCCATTCACTTTGCTTCAGTACCTCCTGCTTAAAGGGGGATTAATGGTCTGGTTGCTTGTAGAATAGCTTTGAGAGGTGCCTGGGGCAAACTTACCTTGTGAAGCAAATATGCCACAGAAATAGTTGGCAGTAACAGGGTTCTTATCTCCAAATCTGGCATAGCAACACTGGTACATGTTTTGTGCTTCCTGAACCTATAAATTAAACGGAAGCACAGCTACCCTTGGAAATTCACACTTCTCAGAGCTCTTTGATTTCTCCATCCAAAATGTGTACACCAAAGTGCATGCATTTGTAAAGACAATGTACAAAACTACATCCTATTATGGGGAATTTGCCTGCAAAAAGGTTAATATTGGGCAAAGGTGTGTCTAAAACTGCAGACATTCAGAGAAATGTACACAAAATGCAAAAGTTTTGAATAGTCTTTTTTAAAAAGAAAAGTAAACTTCGTAAGTTGATAGCGAAATGGAATTCAAATATACTTGGTACTGAGCTGAAGACTGGGAAAAATAAGAATCTGAAAGAAACTGAAAGTGACAGATTCATCCATCCCTGTCCTTGCTAAATAAACTCTGAAATATAGGATGCTTTTATCTGAGAGAAGTAAAGTTTGACAGTTTCAGACTTCTGCTTTGTTTTCTGACGGGTTTCCCCAAAGAGCAATGGTTTTCAATGCACTAGCTAACTTCATTTGAAATGCCCCTCACTTCTTCAGGGCTGAGAAATGTCATTTGGACCAGGCAATCTGAATTGACACTTCCAAGACTTGAGGAGAAATAACAGTGGTGGGCCAACATGCTTTCAGCACTAGAGGAATATTTTCAGGCATAGGAAGAGAACAGAAACTAAGAGAGGCCTAGGGAACTTGATATGGCCAACTGGCCAAATCCCAGTCTCCCCCATCACCCAAATGCGACATATAGGTGTGACTACCCTCCTGTCAATCACTGGTGTCATAATGACACCCAGAAAATGACACCTGTCAAAATTCAAAGAAGGTTGCCAATCAACTGATTGGCGCTGGGAGGATGCCTTCAAAGAGGCTCCAATTAACTGCTGGTCAGCTGATTGACAGTTACAGGGAACCCCTTTAAAGTCCCCACAGATGGCCTCGTGTGCCAAATGGGAAGGTTTGAAGGACCTAATTTTCTCCATGGGTTGGAGGTTCAACCTGCCACTGATGCATTATTTTCAATTACCTCCATTTTTAAAAGCTTTTCATACAGGTATTTTTTAAAAGAAAGCAAACAAATAATTGAGGACCGTGCAGCTCTTTTGTGTAACTATTCCCCCCCATTTATTACTAACGATATTGCATCATCATTAGCGGAAGATGACAATGAGCCTTTTCCACTTTTTGTTTTCCTCGAGTCTTTTCTCTTTTGTCTCTTCGCTCCTAATGGAAAGAATTACAATTCAGAGACAATTCCAAGGCAATCAATGGAGCAAAAATGAAGAAAACCTTGTTAGTCTATTTCTTGTTTAACATTCTGGAGTCAATTGGCTTTTTAGATGATTCACTTCTATGCATAAAGGTGTTAATGGGGACGGGGGAGGGAGAATGGATGAGATGGATACAAAGCAACATTAAGAACAATAAAATAAAATTGCCATTCCATCTACAAAAAACACCCCCAACAAAACAAAATAAAACCAGAACAAGACAACAACAGGCTTTGCATATAAAGAGCTTGATGGTTGTTAAGCAACAGCTACATTAGACGAGCAGAAATTAAAACTTCACAGCTCCTTAAACACCACATAAAGCACCCCGGGTCCCAGTCAGCACTGGAAGACTTCATTCCCATTCAGGAGAACTGCTTTAGCATTTAAGCACAAAGGCATCATGAATAAATTCTCTGAGACATGTCTCAGTTATAGCGACCCTCCATACCGAAAGTCTATTTTTTTAATACCATATAGAAAGACATTATACACACCCAACAGGCCTGTTGGTGTGTGTGTTTATAATCACCCTATAAATCTTGCTCTGTGTTTGTGTGTGTCGTGGGAGGTTCAAGAAAGTGGTTAAGCTCACCCACACAAAACAGTCCTTTAAAGCAGAGTTGTTTTACTTGGCACACACAAAACACACACTCTATATTTACACACTGCATACAGGGTATACAAAGGCTTTTCTCCTGTCTGGTTCCAGAGAGGTTTCTGCACTTCAAAGTCCTTGCTGAACAAAGTCCACATCCGAGTTCTAAGTCAATTTGCAGAGAGTCCTGCCGCGACTCTGAGCCCTGAAGTCTGACAATTCCCCAAGTCTTCTTCTCAGATGAGTTCTTCTCAAAATGTTCCGATAACTCTGCAGCCCCACTTCTTTCTGATAATGACCAATGACTCGTGTCCCATGCTGTAATCTGAGCCCTTTAAACAGAAAGATATGTACCTAATCTGCCCAGTAATACTAATGAGGAAGTCACCAGATTCAGCCAGGTACATCTCAGGAATGAGCAAGCTATTTCCTCACTAATTGACTTAGAACTTGACTCCCACTAACACACATACCGCAACAGGCATTTTTCTACTGTCTACTAACAGCACATTTTTAGGCTTTCTGCTCTATGGGCAGCATAACCAATCCATCAAGAAAATCTCCATTACAATGAACGTTGATATTAATAGTATTTTGTATAGGGGTTCTTAGGCAGTTGCCATGGCCCTTTAGCACTTCTTGGCTGCCATGTTTTTCAAGCCAGACCACGGAGACTGCCAGTCTCTTTACTGAGCCAATTGCAAGCAGTGTCAGCTGGTGTGACATGGTCTTTCCTATTTTGCTTCTGATACCTAATCACAAGTGATTGTATGCCTTCTTACATTGCAAAGAAGACAAAGGCAGGGATGGGACCCATAGAATTCATTTTGTGCAGTATTACATGCAACCTATATCTTGCTAGGAGGAGAAGGAGGGAAAAAAATGAAAGATAGCCATCAGGCTGTCTCAGAACAATGAGCAACTAATTCAAATGGCAGTAGGGATGGGAAGGGGAGAAATAATTTTGCGCAGCTTTTATAAATAAATAAAAAATCTTCAGATAGAGAGGACAGCAAGACAGAACAAAGAAAGGCTGTGAAACTGCCTTGAACCAAAATTAGACTAATATGTTTGTTGCTCATTTCTAAGATTTCATAGTAAATCACTGGGTCCTAACCTGACAATTGCATATTTCTGAAGGTTCTTTTCTGGTTTCTGCATGCATTTATTTAACAGTCCTCCCCCCCCTCTGCTGTTTGTTTTTGAGATAGAATGTGTTCATGAACTGACCTTAACAGCTTTCTCTTTAATAATAAACAAAGCAACCCCACAATGTTTAACAGTGTGCTTAATCTTGCCCCAGATCCAACTGTGCTGTCTATAGTATAGCTGCAAGTCAAAGCACTTTTTTGGGGGGGGGGTGTAACATTTACTACCTAGTTGATCATATGGTTGAAAAACTAGGAGAGCACTTGTTCTCCCATTTAAAAATATACTAAAAAAGGTAAAGGTAAAGGTACCCCTGCCCGTACGGGCCAGTCTTGACAGACTCTGGGGTTGGTGCGCCCATCTCACTCTATAGGCCGGGGGCCAGCGCTGTCCGGAGACACTTCCGGGTCACGTGGCCAGCGTGACATCGCTGCTCTGGCGAGCCAGAGCCGCACACGGAAACGCCGTTTACCTTCCCGCTAGAAAGCGGTCCCTATTTATCTACTTGCACCCGGGGGTGCTTTCGAACTGCTAGGTTGGCAGGCGCTGGGACCGAGCAACGGGAGCGCACCCCGCCGCGGGGATTCGAACCGCCAACCTTTCGATCGGTAAGCCCTAGGAGCTGAGGCTTTTACCCACAGCGCCACCCGCGTCCCTTAAAAATATACTAGACAAACTTAATTGTCTTAATATGTTATACTTATGTACTGGATGTAATTTGGACCATAGTTGGAGTCTGGGGATGGAATCAAAGGCAGATTGCAGGTCCATACAGGCCACAAAGAGTTTTCCCTGTAGAGGTCTGGTGTACTTCTCAGCCCGAAAGGACAGCATTAGACGGTGGTCTGATGTTGAGTGGTTCTCGCGGAAAGCTGCCTGAGCTTCAGATAGTATATAATAGTCATTTAGAAACGTTGTCAATTTGTTACAGAGAAAGCGGGCATACAGCTTTCCTATAACTGAAAGCAGACTGATTGGCCTATAGTTAGGAGGCATATTTGGCTGGCCTCTCTTGAAGATTGGGACTACCATTGCATGTTTCCAGCTAGACGGTACTTTGCCCGAGTTATTTACTATAGTAAAAGTGCCGCCAGAAGAGGAGCCCACCAGTGCTGATTTTATATGATCAATTCAGCTGAGATAAAGTCGTTTCCTGGGGCCTTACCACTCTTCAGGTTCCCAATTAATGTATAGACTTCTTCCACTGTAACTGGCCATCAAGGTGTGGGGCTTGCTGAAAGGATAGGGCTATCAGTGGCTACTAGCTATGATAACTATGTTCTACTTCATACTTCTGAATACCAGTTGAAGGTGAGCAGAGCACTGCTACGTTCCTTTCCAGCTTGCAGGCTTCCCACAGTCATCTGGTTGGCCACTGTGAAAACAGGATGCTGGAGCAAGTGAGCTATTGGCCTGATCACACAGTTCTTATGTTCTTAAGCATTGGGCTTGGGTACTTTGTCCTTCCAACCCTCCTTTCTTAAGGCTACATTCAACTCAATCATACCAAATGGAATCTAGGGAGTCAAGTTAGTCACACCCATCAATCTCAGAAGGTCCACTCTGAATATGACTTATTTGGGATCAACCCATAGCCCATGTGAACTAGCCATTTCACTTGATGAATCCCCCTGAGAAACAACTCCCAAGTTCGCCATAAATTTAGGTCCCCCTCCCCTTTTTTGCTGTCAGTTCTAAATAGGATTCCACAACCAACCCTAGAACTTTGTTCCAATACAAGCATTATTCACTGTGAATGACAAGATAGGTGAACAAAAAGAAACACAGACATGACCACACATCCTTTGGCAGTGAGTCACTTTGGGATGAAATTGTTCCATGAACTCACAAGAATAATAGAGTTATAAGAGCCAGAATGAATAGCTGTCGGGAAAGAGCTGACTTTCACTCTGTCTACACAGAGCATGTTGGCCTGTGGCCAGGTGAGGGTTTTGTCCACTGCCGATTAAAGAAATTTGCACCTGTGTGATCAATCTGAGATTGATAGGATTGCTGTTCTTTGCTTAAGATATGCGAAGCACCGGCCTGAGTCACAGCAAGAGGCTTAAGGGTATCATGTAATTTGGAGCTGAATGTATTTGAAGAAGGAGATGATATTCAGAGGTTCCACAGCAGACTGAACTCTGTGTGCTTTGATGCGATGGTTGGCGGAGGTATCACCCAAAAGGTTACCTGACAAACGTGGGACTTTATTGTTTGCTTTAATTCACTTTGCAATGTGCAGGCTTGGAAAGCAATCAAAAAGAACAAGGAGCCTGTTGCTGGGTGTCTTGCTGGCTGTTTCAAAAAAAGCCCTCTTCACTTCGGAAACCTCTGGCCACACATACTTCCTAACTGCCCCACTCTCACTTCCGGTTTATCTTTGCTTCTCAGGATTTCATCTTTTGACCAGGACTCCTTGCCGTGTGTGTGTGTGTGTGTGTGTGTGTGTGTTTAATGAGGCCCTTCCTATTGTTTTCGACTCCCCTCAACACTTTCTGTCGGCCTCCTGTTTTCCCTTCCCCTGCCTTAGATCTGAGCACCTCTGCCAGAGACATGGCTTAGTTGAGGTCTTACAGAGTGCACAGCTCAGGAGTTAAACAGCTGCCATGAATCTCCACCAGCATCCCCAGGTGTGGTGGGAGAGACTCTGCCTGAAACCCCGGGGAGCTGCTGCCAGTCAGTGTAGACCAGTGTTTCTCAAACTTGGGTCTCCAGCTATTGTTGGACTAAAACATCCCTAGCTAGCAGGACCAGTGTTCAGGAATGATGGGAGTTTAGTCCAGCAATAGCTGGAGACCCAAGTTTGAGACCACTGGTGTAGACAGTGCTGAGCTAGGTGGATCAATGATCAGACTCAGTATAAGGCAACTTCTTGTGTACCCCTATTAGGGTCAGTCTCCACCACCTGAGGCACTGCAGGGATGCTGCCCAGCCTTGGAAGCAAACACTTATTGTCTCTCAGTGGATTCTTGATGCACCATGAGACAGGAGTGTGCCCAGCTGAATCATTCTTGAGGATGTGGTTCTGTGGTTCACATAAATCAGGCTTGAGTTCAAATAAGTCCATGGGTGTGATGACTCTCAGAGTCAGGTTCATGGCTATCAGCTTGGGTTAAGTATAAACAAAACTGGTTGACTTTCTTCAGGTGATTTCTATGGTTTTAAGCCTTGGGTATCATTCATGGCTAGGGCCATGACACTGCTTGCCCAGCACCTTGCCTGTGACATCAGGACAGCTGATCCAATCACTACTGTTTCCATAAAATCCCAAAGCACTGTCAATGGTATCTTCTAGACCAGGTGTGGGGAACCTTTGGTCTTCCAGATGTTACTGAACTACAACTACCATCAACCATGACAGTTGGCCATGCTGGCTGGGCCTGATGGGAGCTGTATTTAGCAACATTTGGAGGACCACTTCTGATCTAGATCATTTTTACCCTGCTGTTCAGTGAGCTCACATACAATTTGATAACAAAACATATAAATTGTTTTGTGGCTGTGAACTTTCCCTCTGCCAGTTGTTTCACAAATAGATGCAGGACAGAGTGAGGACAAATTGAAACAAATGAGATGGGTTACTAGAGAGAGGATCTTTTCAGTACTGGTACCTCAGAGTGATCTTCCTAGTGCCCACTTGATGACCTTTTAAGGTGCCAGGTGCATGCATTTTCATTTTTTTAAAATAGATTTTTTCTTGATTTTCCAACATAAATTTTAAACAATACACAACACAACACAATACATAAACAAACAAACATATAAACACGTATAATTTCATAACCTTTTTTTCATTAACCCTCTTTCACCGACTTCCCCATGCCTCCCTTTTCTGCATCCCTGTTTAGTAATTTTCTTCAGCAACCCCTCACTTCTATTAACTTTTAAACTCTTTTCGTTTCCTTCTTCCTTTACCCAATCATTTACAGCTGAAATTCAAAATTTTTTACATTACCCTTGACATTTTAGCATTCATTAACTTTATAATAGTTTTTAAGATAAGCTTTAAATTTCTTCCAATCTTCATCCACCGTCTCTCTTCCTTGGTCGTGGATTCTGCCAGTCATCTCAGCCAGTCCCATATAGTCGATCAACTTTGTCTGCCATTCTTCCAGTGTGGGTAGTTCTTGTGTCTTCCAATACTTTGCTAAAAGAACTCTTGCTGCTGTTGTGGCGTACATAAAAAATGTCTTATCCTTCCTTAATACCATTTGGCCAACCATGCCCAAGAGAAAGGCCTCTGGTTTCTTATGAAAGGTGCACTTAAGAACCTTCTTAATTTCATTATAGATCATCTCCCAGAAGACCTTAATCTTTGGACATGTCCACCAAAGATGATAAAAAGTACCTTCAGCTTCATTGCATTTCCAACATTTATTGTTGGGCATATGATATATTTTTGCAAGCTTGACTGGGGTCATGTACTACCTGTAGATCATTTTCATAATGTTCTCTCTTAAGGCATTACATGCCGTAAATTTAATACCGGTGGTCCATAACTGTTCCCAGTCAGCAAACATAATATCATGACCAATGTCTTGCGCCCACTTAATCATAGCTGATTTAACTGTTTCATCTTGTGTATTCCACTTCAACAGCAAATTATACATTCTTGACAAATTCTTAGTATTGGGTTCTAACAATTCAGTTTCTAATTTTGATCTCTCCACCTGGAAGCCAATTTTCCTGTCTTGTTTAAACACCTCATTAATCTGAAAATAATGAAGCCAATCTCTTACTTTGGACTTCAATTTCTCATAACTTTGTAATTTCAGTTTTCCACCCTCTTGTTCCAGAATCTCACAGTATTTAGGCGATTTGGATTCCATATTAAGCTTTTTCACCTCTTTGGCTTCCATTGGTGACAACCACCTAGGAGTTTTGTTTTCCAACAAATCCTTGTATCGAATCCAGACATTAAATAGAGCTTTCCTAACAATATGGTTTTTGAAACCTTTGTGAATTTTTACCTTGTCATACCATATATACGCATGCCAACCAAACCGGTTATTTGAACCCTTCCAAATCTAAAATGTCCGTGTTCTCAAGAAGTAGCCAGTCTTTCAGCCAGCAAAAAGCTGCTGATTCATAATATAATTTCAAGTCCGGCAGGGCAAATCCCCCTCTTTCTTTCGCATCAGTTAATATCTTAAATTTTATTCTGGGCTTTTTGCCCTGCCAGACAAACCTAGATATATCTTTCTGCCACCTCTTGAAACAGTCCATTTTATCCACAATCTGCAGTGCTTGAAACAAAAACAGCATTCTCAGCAAAACATTCATCTTAATAACAGCACTGGTTTCTCTTCAGATTACTCTGGTTTCTCTTCAGATCGTATAAATCTTTCGCCTTTTACTAAGGTGCATGCATTTTCAGTCTCTCCCCCCCCCCCCCCCCCCTTTTTATACATATATTTTATGGACGTCATTTTCTGTTGCTAGTCCTATTCTGGATGAGATTATAGTTTCCTTTTCTATTTTATGTTTTTTTAGTATTTACTTGTGAGCCACCCAGAGGGCACTTGTCATTGGGTGGCGTATAAACATTGGAAATAAATAAATAGACGAATGAATGAATGAATGTAAATAAATTAAAACACTATGTGTTTACAAACTGAAAGACATTACATAAAATGGGAGGGCGGTGAGAAAGGAAGGGGGGAATTGATTACCAATAGTAGTTCAAAAGTCAGCTGGAATGGAAACCGTTCAAAGACAGAAGGAACTCAGGGGAGTTCGTCTTTCAGCAGTGCTGTTCGGATGACCCTCTCCTTTCCATCGCTTCTGTGGCTTCAGCCTGCTGACAAATGACAGCTGAATGAGAGACATCTTACTGGGCCTGGGCCTTTCAGTGGAGTTGATGGAATGAGTCCTGCTTATTCGCTGCAAGTCCACTCTGCAGTGTATGGGGGAGAAAACAAACAGACACACACTAAACATGGGATAATGTGAAGATCTTGCTATGCATTCTTTGCCTGTGTAAGAGACTTAAAATATTTAAAACCACCAAATGCACTTGAGTGATAAGCAGCAAAGGCTTCTCTTTTCCTTCCTTCCTAGGCTTGTTACTTTTTCGCTTCATGTATTATGAATACTAATGACCCGGCCTTCACCGTGTGGTCCAAGGGCAAGGAACATGTGGAATCAATCTAGCAAATGAAAACAACATACAACATATGTTATGTGCAAGTTCTGCCTTCCAGCAGATTGAGGTGTTCTCAGATTCATAGAGATATAGGAAGCTGTTCAGATCATTGTTCAATCTTACTCAGTATTGTCTACACTGATTGGCAACTACTGCTCAGAGATTCAGGCAGGGCACATTCCCAGTCCTATGTGGAGATGCCAAGAATTGAACTTGTCTGCAAAGCAGGTAATGGTAAAGGGACCCCTGACCATTAGGTCCAGTCGCGGACGACTCTGGGGTTGTAGCGCTCATCTTGCTTTACTGGCCGAGGGAGCCGGTGTACAGCTTCCAGGTCATGTGGCCAGCATGACTAAGCCACTTCTGGCGAACCAGAGCAGTGCACGGAAACGCCGTTTACCTTCCCACCAGAGCAGTACCTATTTATCTACTTGCACTTTGACGTGCTTTCGAACTGCTAGGTTGGCAGGAGCAGGGACCGAGCAACGGGAGCTCACCCCATCATGGGGATTCGTATAGCTGACCTTCTGATTGGCAAGCCCTGGGCTCTGGTGTTTAACCCACAGTGCCACCCACGTCCCGTGTGCAAACCAGAGACTCTACTATTTAATAATAATAATAATAATAATAATAATAATAATAATAATAATAAATACCACCTCATTTTGAGAAGAAATACCAAGGCAGTTCACAAACACGCAAAAGCCAACAGCAGAATAGCAAGCAAAACTGAATTATAAAAATATAACTACCCATAATTAAAGCACGTAGTAGAACAATTTCATTAAAACATCCATAATTAAAATGTATAATAAACAAGCTCATTAAAATAACATAACAGTTAAAAATGATGATTTCTGCCCCCCACCCTTTCCCCTCCCACGTGCTCTGCCTCTTTTATAAGTTGCAAGCCTATGGCAAGAACTTGTCAGCATGACAGGTCCAGAAACAAAGGAGCCCCATGGTTTATAGGCAAAGGTGAACACCTTTTCAAAGCTACTCACAGTATACAGTGGTGCCCCGCAAGACGAACGCCTCGCAAGACGGAAAACCCGCTAGACGAAAGGGTTTTCCGTTTTGGAGGCGCTTCGCTAAACGAATGTCCCAATGGGGTTGCTTCGCAAGACGAAAAAATCTTGCGTCCCCCTGCGGGTTTTTTTCGCTTTCCCCCCCTTTTCCTAAGCGCTAAGCCGCTTATCAGCTGTTCCGCTGATAAGCCGCTTGACAGCTGTAGCACTAATCTGCTAAGCTGTCAATGGGCTTGCTTCGCAAGACGAAAAAACCGCTAGACGAAGAGATTCGCAGAACGGATTCTTTTCGTCTAGCGAGGCACCACTGTAGTATATACGAAATAAAATGCAAGGTAAAACAGTTTAGAGATACAAGATGTGGCTAAGTTGTACTTCAAGGAAAGCCTGAATAGATGTGGATGTATTGACCACATGGGGGGCAAAAATGGTTCACCGGGTGTCATTCTAATGTCAGGCAACTGGCAGCTGTTTGCACCCACATGGCAAGCTTGGTCTATGGAGGTGGTGGAGATAAGATTCTGGTCCACGGGCATTATCCAGCTCCCTCCCCATGTTCTTGAGGCACCAAAGCATAATGCTGTGTGTAGGTGTTTACCCAGTGTCCAAAGGGAAGGAATTATGTTAGGCAAGTGCTAGTCAGGTCCTGAGAGGCTAGCACTACATTCACACTTGATGAATGGCAGGAAATTATGTCAGAACTTGCAGTGAGGGAACATGTGATGCTTCAAAGGTGAGGAACACTTGAAAAAATATGAAATCAGTCGGCATACTCGACCTGGCTCTTTTGATGAAAATTATGGTGCTCAAAGACATGCATCTTCAACAACTATCTGGCCTTAGCAATCTTTCTGTCCACTCACATTGTTGTCTGCTTTCTTTATTCTTTTCTATTTCTCTTCTCTTTAGTGGTCCAAATTCAACTAAGCTTTCCCATCTCAAATTTCCTTTTGACCTGTTATCCCTGGGAGAGGACCATTACCTCTATGGGAAGGGAGGGGAAGCCTTTCAAATCATATTCCCTGTATAGGGGAGTTTTTAATGTTTAATGTTTTATTATATTTTTGTATATGCTAGAAGCCACCCATAGTGGCTGGAGCAACCCAGTCAGATGGGCGGGATACAATTAATATTATTATTATTTATTAATTTTCTGGCCAACCTTCCAAGGCTCTCTAGAGAGTGATGTGAGTGGTCAGAGGCAAAGTGGGCAGGGCATAAAACACACGTGCTTTGAGCAGTGGGCTACTTTGTACACAAACTCACACACATTTCTCTAGCTTCCATCCAGCAGCACTATCAGAGTTCAAGGGCACTTATGAGTCATGCAAAAACAACTGGGAGAAAATGTAGGGCTGAGGCAATATCTCCCTCAATAGCCCACACTCTGGGAGACTAGCAGAAAGTGCTGTGTAAGCTATTTATGCCAGAAAGTCAGTTGCAAGAAGATGAGCTAACTGGTCTCTTCTATGCCGGGAAGTCTGACACGCTAACTGTGTCTGTTTTTAAATTTGCACGTTTGCAGTTTGGGCAAAAAATCTGCACATGGTCGTAGTTTGGGGCAGACAGGACAGGAGGCGGGGGAAGGTAAAAAGTTCTGTTGCTCTTGCCTACATGAGTATGGTTCCGCTTTCTTTGCCTGCTTGAGTAAGCCTGTAAGAAGTTGTTTGTTGCATACTGTTATGTACTGAGTTGAATAGGATCCAAAATGCAGCAATCTGATTGGTCCTAGAACAATAGGATCCAGAATGCAGCAGTCTGATTGGTCCACAGGAGCCACCCAATCCAGCTCCAGGTGGAAGTGAATCCGCAACCTGACTGGCCCACAGGAGAATCCCTGAATTAGCCAATCACGTGCGGCCCATTGTGTAAATAATGTATATAAAACAGACATTTCGGGGGAACTTCCATTCCTCACTACTGTGAGCTGAAAAAAGAGCATGAAATCCACACTCAACTCCTAGTATATTTCACATACTATAAAAGGAAGCTATAGAGAACAAGGAGGGGCTCAGCCTTCGGGAGAGATCCCACTGCAGCCCCAGCACAGGTGAATAAATTCTGACTGTCCTCAGAGAACCCGGTGTCTGTCTTTATTGACTGGAAAAACCTGCAACAGGGCCAGTGAGGGGTGTGGGTTGGGGCGATAGGCTGTGACCTTCAGAAAGTTCTGGTGGCCACATAAAGAGGCCTGAAGAGGCAGGTTTCCAGGTTTGAGGTTTCCCATCCCTGCTTCATGGCTTCTCACTGACACCTGGTTGGACACCATGGGATCAGGTAGATCAGTGCTCAGATCCAGTATGGTGAATTGTGTTTATATTGAAAGAGGTATTACCACATATTAACCTGTCTTGGAGCCAGGAAGGCCAGCCTGCACGCCACAGAGAGCAGAGCGTATCCTTTTCTTCACAAACAAGGAAAAAATAATAACAAGCAGTTAATAATAATAAAAAAGGAGCCTGACTTTGCTCCAGTGAACATTAACTTCAGAGTTCATGGAGTATGAATTCAACATGCTTGATGGGATTAATGCAAAAAATAAATAAATAAAAATGTTAATCTAATATTTTTGTCTTGCCTCTGGTTAAAACAGCCATAAATTTGATAATGCATTTTTGAAAACACTCTCTGAGTGAGATCACAGTATGAATTTGATTATCCTTTTACCTGATTATTGCTTTATCCTGTTCCTTATCACATCATTTAGTTGGCTTTGTGGAGCCCGGCTTGAATTTCCATCATGAGAGCAGGGTGGGGAGGGAGTCAGACCTCCAGACAGGTTGCTCGCACTGCGGTTATACACCTTAATGCATTATATAAATTGAGAGATGAGTATCGCTTTAATGACGGATTTCTCTATCGTGGTTTACAGTAGGTTTCCTTCCCTAGTTGGATTAGCAACACAGCCCCCAAGGCCCAATGGCCAGGCATTCAATTTGACATTTCCATTCTGACAAGATAGAAAAGAAAAGTCCTGTTTTGCCTTTTGGTTTTTAAAGATGCACACAAATCTTCATCTTTTTTTCCATTTTCCATCTTTTCTTTTTTTTTACAAATTAACAAATATAAATCATCCTGGGAGGCTTTTTGTCGATAGATCAGGGTGAAGATGCTTTAAAGAAATAAAGAGCTTGTCATATTCCTCAGCCAACCCAAGAGAAGCAGGAGGGAACTCACTCATCTCTAACTGTGTTGTGCCTTTTAAAATAATATCACTGGTCTTGCCTCAGCCTGGTGTAGTGGTTAAGAGCGGTAGACTCGTAATCTGGTGAACCGGGTTCGATTCCCCACTCCTCCACATGCAGCTGCTGGGTGACCTTGGGCCAGTCACACTTCTCTGAAGTCTCTCAGCCCCACTCACCTCACAGAGTGTTTGTTGTGGGGGAGGAAGGGAAAGGAGAATGTTAGCCGCTTTGAGACTCCTTCGGGTAGTGATAAAGCGGGATATCAAATCCAAACTCCTCTTCTTCTCTTCTCCTGCCTTGCTAGTGCTTTTAGTCTGTTGTAGATTTTGAAATGCATACCATCCAACATTTCTCCAGTGAAAATAGGGATGTCCAGTGCTATTATTCTAGAAAAAAGGTGCCAGAACTCACCATGAATGCTTCCCTTGTTCTCTTGTACAGTGGTACCTCAGGTTACAGACGCTTCAGGTTACATACGCTTCAGGTTACAGACTCCACTAACCCAGAAATAGTATCTCAGGTTAAGAACTTTGCTTCAGGATGAGAACAGAAATCGTACTCTGGTGGCACAGCAGCAGCAGGAGGCCCCATTAGCTAAAGTGGTGCCTCAGGTTAAGAACAGTTTCAGGTTAAGAACGGACCTCCGGAACAAATTAAATACTTAACCCGAGGTACCACTGTAATGGCAATGGTGCCCACCTGAGAGGTACTGGAACTGAGTTCCGTTGAATTCTGACTGGGGGAATAAAGCCCTGGGGATGTCCTATTCCATAACCTCCAACATTTTCTCTGATGAAAATAGAGACATCCTATGGAAAAGCAGGACATTTTGGGATCAAATCAGAAACCAGGACGGCTTCTGTAAATCTGGGTCTATCCCTGGAAAATAGAAACACTTCGAGGGTCTGGAATTGATGGCAATTTGCTGCCAAGGAGTGTGGTGGAATCTCCTTCTTTGGAGGTCTTTAAGCAGAAGCTTGACAACCATATGTCAGGAGTGCTCTGATGGTGTTTCCTGCTTGGCAGGGGGTTGGACTCGATGGCCCTTGTGGTCTCTTCCAACTCTATGATTCTATGATTCTATGACTTTTCTTTTTTATTGGTCTAGGAGCAAAGAATCGGACTGTTTGCAAGACAGAGTTGAATCCTTTCCCAAAGGCCCTTTTATTCTTGCTAGTGTCCTGCCTCCAGCCTACTGTAATTAATATGTCACAATCCTACCCATCCCCTCTGTTCTGTATGGAAATGGTGATCAGGTGGAGTCACCCTGTTCACCCTGTGGCTTCTCAAACCACCAGCAGCTATCTGCAAATCGGGAGGGTGGCTCTGGGGTTTCACATCCTTGTAGAAACTGAGCAGACCGCAAAGGCACTGAGGAGCAAGTTACTAAGTTCCAATTGTAACCTGTTGCACGTAGTGATCTGCACTAGAGAGCTTTGGGCTTTATACAGGAGTATTCAGGAGATGGTAGGTTTTCTGTTTTAATCACATTTAGGAATGGGGAGTATGAGGCATTCTGTCTCATCAGTGTCATATTAATGGAACCTCGCTAGGTTGCTAGGATGAAGTGCTGCTTTGCAAAACAATGGAATCAAATTTGCACCAGCCTAATGCATTGTATTTGTTGATTATGTTTCAGTGGAAATTGCAATTGTGGCATGGTAGTTTGCCTTCAGCTAAACAAAACTGCCTGAAGCACTCCAACAGGAAGTAATTCGGGGCCACAAAGAAGGTTGTGCAATTCTCTAGCAAAATAAATTGTTGTTCCAAATGACTCCTTCAACTTTCATGGTTCTGTGCAATGTGACTCAAAGCGAGCAGTGACAAATCAGTCTCCCTTGTGAAGCACCATCCATTTATCTGGAGTAGTTACAGCCAAATTCCATAAAATACCCCAGCCCTCTCACACAATAGTAGACAATTCATCCTTTCAACGAAGACAAAAAGAGCTCCTGTTATTACACTTCAATTTGATTGCACATTAAAAACCTTCCAAATCTTTCTAGTGTTTTATTATACTGATGTAAAGCCTATCCTTGATTTAATTAAAGAATTGTGGGTTGGTGCTTTACTTCTCTGCCCCCTTTCTCAGTGTTTCATTTTGTTTTTTGCATAGCAAGGACATTCATTTAGGCAATCGGCAATGTAGGGAACAGGAAAGTTTTAATGATAATGACAGAGCACATTATGTTAATCAGAGGGGGGATCTGATATACATCTGGGGTCGAGATACTTCTGTTTTGAGCTACTTCTTCACAGAAAATATGGTAGTGACTGCTGGGTCTAGAATGATTGCTTGCCTACTTTTGAAAATTCGAAGAAAATGGGGGATAGAACCACAGAGTTGTTGTTGTTGTTTAGTTGTTTAGTCGTGACCCCATGGACCAGAGCACACCAGGCACTCCTGTCTTTCACTGCCTCCCGCAGTTTGGTCAGACTCATGCTGGTAGCTTCGAGAACACTGTCCAACCATCTCGTCCTCTGTCGTCCCCTTCTCCTTCTGCCCTCCATCTTTCCCAACATCAGGGTCTTTTCCAGGGAGTCTTCTCTTCTCAGGAGGTGGCCAAAGTATTGGAGTCTCAGCTTCATGATCTGTCCTTCCAGGAGCACTCAGGGCTGATTTCCTTCAGAATGGAGAGGTTTGATCTTCTTGCAGTCCATGGGACTCTCAAGAGTCTCCTCCAGCACCATAATTCAAAAGCATCAATTCTTCGGCGATCAGCCTTCTTTATGGTCCAGCTCTCACTTCCATACATCACTACTGGGAAAAACCACAGTGTTAGGTTACTGCTAAATCGTGTTTGTGTGTGTTCAATGGGGAGATAACAAAATAAAGTTTGGTTCTCATAACATATCTGTTCAGATGTTAATTAAAAATAAGTAGGGTGGGGGAGCTTCTTAGGTGCCTCACTTTGGATCTGAAATGACTTCTGATTCCCAGTCTGTACCAGATCCAGTGTTCTGCTTTCCAGTATATATGGTGGTTTTTCAGGGATTCCCCTCTTGTCTGCAAGGTGTGAACACACTTAATATTACATTTCTTAATCTGTGCTCTGGCTTCGCCAGTACAGCACACTGCTACAGATCTCTATTATGAGCAAGAGCCATCCCTGAACTATACTTTCTAAACTCTGATCTGTGTTCAGTATCCGGGCTGTCAACCAAGTGAAAAATATTGAGTTGCATAGCCATGGAAGCTTTTTGGGAAATTCCCCCCCCCCCTAAAATATGCATTTCACCAAACCTCATTTATTTATTTGTTTTTAGTGCAACTAGCACTCATGGTTAAAAAGGAAATATCAGATTTAATATTTTATTTTTCATTCCCTGTTGGAGGAACACACCAGAACCAAAACTCAGCTTTGTAAAATGCATGAGTATGCCATTAACTCTCAACCTCGCCGATTAAAATTGACCCTTCATTAATCACCAAAAGCTTTAGTTGCTGGATTTGCCCATTAAGCCTAGCATCAGGCTGCAATCCTGCACCCACTTACCTGGAGCAGCTGGACAAGGGAATGCAGGATGTGGTGATGTCATCAGTTGGAGCACCGGGGTTACTGATGAGTCTCCTTGCTCTGGCAAGAAAATAAACTCTAAGAGTTTAAGTCATAGCAATCTTTGCAAGCTTGTGTGCATTTCTAATTAAAGGCTTAAGGTTACATTTCAGTGGGCAGGAGATCTTTTGCTAAAGCTCAGTTTGTTTTGCAAGTTTAATCCATACATTCGGACGTAAGCATCACTGAGCTCAATGAAGCTTACTCCCAGGAAACTATACGTGGGACTGGAGCCATGCTGCTGGGAAGTTTATCATATGCTAGGACTCCATGAAAGTGTCACAATTTTTCATAGCATTTATTTCTACAGAAGCCTGCATTTCTGGATTCCCCTATGGGGGAATGTCATAATGCACTTGTATTTTAAAATTTACCACTACACCAGTGTCTGGTAGTAAGTTGCATTAAACTCAGTATGACTTATTTCTGAGTCAAACTCTGTAGAGTTACGCTTTCATTTAGTATGTAAATTGCTGTTCACTTCTCTGGATTCAAATGTTTATCCTGTATTTCATTTTCTGCTGTCTTTCTGCTCCCTTAGTCTATAGTGTGTGTGTGTGTGTGCACGTGAATTTTCTCTCTTGCAGTGAAACGGAAGATTTCCCACTGAGAATATTTAAATACTCCTCCCCGCTGCTCCTAAGACAAATGGTGTGATTATTAAGTAATAACCATTCCTTTTCCTTTCATAGATCCTGGGTTGCACAGGCAACAATTTTTCCTGCAGAGACCGTCAAATGTGGTAGTTGTCGAAGGGAAAGACGCTGTGCTGGAATGCTGCGTCTCTGGCTATCCAGCCCCAACGTTTACGTGGCTGCGAGGAGATGAAACAATTCCATTCAGGTACCTAGTTCCTTGGTTTATAACAATGCATTGGGAAGAGCAAATCTAGAATTCTGCTGCTCGCTTTTGGATCAGCTGCTTTGTCCCATGTGGGAACACCATTGCTGAAAGGAGAGAAAATTATACGTCTGCTGGACCCCTACACATGGGAAGGAGTGAACAGCCCTCCCACTGAATATAATCGATCATTCATGCTTATGATATTGTATAATTTCTTTTTAAATTGATATGAGCTACCGGGAACAGTGGAGAGGGTGGGATGTAAACCTTCTAAAACTAACAAAGACATCCTACCCATTCCCTTACTTTAAACCAAGTTTTCTTGCCAATATTCCAGGTCCAAAAAGTATTCATTGCTGGCTGGCAGTAACTTACTGATATCTAATGCAACAGATGATGATTCTGGGACGTATACTTGTGTGGTCACCTACAGGGAGGAGAACAGCAGTGCTTCAGCTGAGCTATCTGTTTTGGGTGAGTACAGAGAATTCTATATCTTTTGTGGAGTCCTTGGCGGTCTGAAAAAGTCATTTGCATCTGAAGGATTCACTGTGCTTCCAGATGGGTATTTATTGTGGAGGCTCACACAAAGTGTCCAGACTACGTCAATGGCATAAAAATGCTGGCTTATACTGTATCTTCTCCCCACCTTTAATACAATTTATACTTTCAAGGGCTAATCTGATAAGTGAAAAAACAAAAACCTGTTACTTGTTTGCTATATCACAATGACTGGTTTGCAAATTAACTGGAACACCCTCAGATTTCTTTGTTATCATTGGGTTTTCTTTCTGAATCTCAGTCAGGTTGAAAGACATCTTCACATGCCTACAATGCCATGAAAAACATTCAATTGTGTTTATTCTCAAATTGAATTCCAAATATTGTCTCTGTGGTTGGGTGATTTTTTAGCTCTGTCGATAAGATGATTTTCCTGTCTTTGCTTTCTTCCTCATTATGTTGAGCTTGTTGGGTTCCTTTATTGTTGTTTAGTTGTGTCCGACTCTTCGTGACCTCATGGACCAGAGCACGCCCGGCACTCCTGTCTTCCACTGCCTCCCGCAGTTTGGTCAAACTCATGCTGGTAGCTTCAAGAACACTGTCCAACCATCTCATCCTCTGTCGTCCCCTTCTCCTTGTGCCCTCCATCTTTCCCAGCATCAGTGTCTTTTCCAGGGAGTCTTCTCTTCTCATGAGGTGGCCAAAGTATTGGAGCCTCAGCTTCACGATCTGTCCTTCCATTGAGCACTCAGGGCTGATTTCCTTCAGAATGGCTAGCTGCACCTGACCTTGGCAGGGCAGCACTGACGACTGGACTCTGGCAGAGGTCAGTGAGGGAAAACATCCTGGGGAAGCATTGGACCAGGTTCAGACTCAAGCTCAACCCAAATGCTCCCAGAGGCTCTGGTGTGGCCCTCACCCCTGGATGGGGATCAGACAAAAGCAAGGCGAGTCCCTGGATTCCTTTAACGGAATACCCTTTGCGCATTGGAGGGGTAGGTATGACAACCTTCCCTCCACACCACATTGAACCAATGCCTAAATGCCAAACCTTACAAAGTTGTGATGATTTGCTATGCGGCAGGCGAAACCCAAGTGGCGCCAGCCAATCAGCCAAATGGGAAAATTCCTACCGGGCCCCTGTCCCCAAAACAGACGACCCAGGGCGGCATAGCAAGGTCATAATGAACCCTAAATATAGGGAGGGTGGGAGGGTGATTTGATGCACAAAGTGAAAAGAGGAGGCTGAACGCAATGTGCAGCGGTATATATAGGTCCCTCAGTTAATGCATGAAACGATCCCATTGGCGGCCAAAATTGCCCCAGCAACCGAAGGACCACCAATCGGGTTGTTGTGGCTATCCAATCGCTCCCACCCACAACAGCAGTGAGGGAAGTCTTGATTATCTCACTGCAACGTATGCTTTCTGGGAGGAGGACACGATTTGCCAAAATGTGCCATTATATACTCAACAGGATAGCATTCATCCCTAAGCAGAAACATAACTTTTACACAGTGAAATATACTCGGAGTCAAGAGTGGATTTCATGCTCTTTATTCAGCTCATCGTGGTGAGGAGGAATGGAAGTTCCCCCACAATATCTGCTTTATATACATTATTTACACAATGGGCTGCACATGATTGGCTAATTCCGGGATTCTCCTGTAGGATTCACTTCCATCTGGAGCTGGATTGGGTGGCTCCTGTGGACCAATCATACTGCTGCATTGTTCTAGGACCAATCAGACTGCTGCATTTTGGATCCTATTGTTCTAGGACCAATCAGACTGCTGCATTTTAGTTCCTATTCAACTCAGTACATAACATACAAGCTGATTTTTCTGAACCTTTGTGGTCCGATTGCATATCAGCTCAAATCCTAGCATATCCCTGCATCTGTGAATATTTCTGCCTCACCAAAAAATCCCCATTGCATGGATTCAGGGTAGGGATAGTGTTTTCAGAATGGGTAGATGGCATATTGGTCTGTGTGTGTTAGCTCACACAATCCTTTCATGTGTGTCTATGTTCCTCATTCAAAGTGCTGCCTGACTTGTTGCTCTTGCTTATCTCTGTGTCTTATCTGAATGCTTACTGCCATGCTGGTGCTTTTCTACCCTTCTCATCTAAGTGCTTTCTTGACTTGCTAGCTCTTATCCTTCCTCTTAATCTAACATCTGACTAGCTTGCTGGTACTTATCCTTCCTCCCCATCTGAATGTTTCCTGGCTTGTCAGTGCTTATAGTTAGGCCCCATGCTTGTATACTTGCTAACTTTAACATTAGCCCCTCGGCTTCCCAATGTTTGTCCATGATCACCATCTAGCAACTTCCTGGCTTGTTAGGGTTCATACTTGTAACCTTTCCCTCTATCTGCTTATTGCTTGCTGAGGCTTATAGCTTGCACATTAGTCTGCATCCTAGGATTGTTCTGTGTTGATGTGCTGCTTCGTTCCCTGGCAGAGCCATCCCTAGCATTAGGCAGAGTGAGACAGCTGCCTCAGGCAGCAGGTGGGTGGGGCAGCAGTTCTCCATCATTTCCCCCAAGTCCCCTAAGCTGGCTTGCAATACACCTCCTAAGCAAGCCTACTGCTTTCAGCTACTGTCAAGGATGTCACCCCACAGCCTGGTTGTTGTTGGTTTTTTTGGTAATATAATTTTTTATTAAATTTTCCAAACATTTTCACAATAATCTTCATATCAAATAGTTACATCCATAAATTGACTTCCCACCCACCCCCACTCCACAGTGTTTTTACTCAAACCTTTTCTACTGCATTATATCTTTATTTATAACACAAAGTTCCAGTGAGCCAGTGTGGTGTAGTGGTTAAGAGCAGTAGATTCGTAATCTGGGGAACTGGGTTCGCGTCTCCGCTCCTCCACATGCAGCTGCTGGGTGACCTTGGCCCAGTCACACTTCTCTGAAGTCTCTCAGCCCCACTCACCTCACAAAGTGTTTGTTGTGGGGGAGGAAGGGAAAGGAGATTGTTAGCCGCTTTGAGACTCCTTCGGGTAGTGATAAAGCGGGATATCAGATCCAAACTACTACTACTACTACTACTACTACTATTCTTCTTCTTCTTCTTCTTCTTCTTCTTCTTCTTCTTCTTCTTCTTCTTCTTCTTCTTCTTCTTCCTCTTTTACAATTATTTTATCGTTTTTCTGCTGCTGCTTTTAGCTCGAATCCTGCCCGCGATTTCATTTGACAATAGTATTTTTGAAAAATAGTCCATGGAAGGCCTCCATTCTTCTATGAAAAGTTCACCATAGCCAGTATTGAACTAAGATTCAGCTGCTAGTTTGGTTGGATTCTGTGCATGGAATGGCAGGGGGCAAAACCTTGTCCTGAACCCCAGGCACCAAAGTACCTTGGGGGTGGTCCTGCTTCCCAAGCTTTATGGTTATTCCCATAAATTCTTGACACATAATCTAAATGTTCAGCAGATTGCTAAGAGTTCAGCAGATTTCTCTTGTTTCTCTTCCCAACTTACTAATGCTTACCTGGAAAGGAAAGGGTCATGGCTCAGTGGCAAGCTGCAACAGGTCCCAGGTTCTATCCTTCACATCTCTAGGTACTAGAGCTGAAACCCAGGAGACCCCTGCCCATCATTGTAGACCAGGTGTGAGGAACCCTTGGCCCTCCTGATGTTGCTGAAGAATTTCCATCATCAGTAGCCATTGGCTGTGATGGAAGCTGTAGTATGGTGTAGTGGTTAAGAGCAGTGGACTCATAATCTGGTGAACCAGGTTCGATTCCCCGCTCCTCCACATGTAGCTGCTGGGTGACCTTGGGCCAGTCACACTTCTCTGAAGTCTCTCAGCCTCACTCACCTTGTGGAGGAGGAAGGGAAAGGAGAATGTTAGACGTTTTGAGACTCCTTCGGGTAGTGATAAAGCGGGATATCAAATCCAAACTCTTCTTCTTCTTCTTCAGCAACATCAAGAAGGCCAAGGTTTCCCCACTCATGATGTGGACAATGCAGAATTAGATGGACCAATAGTCTAACTTGGCATAAGGCCTGTGGATTGCTTTTGTTTGTGGGTTTATTGCCCTTTCATTTGCTGATACCAACATGGTGCAGCAACAGCTTGCTCCAATTTTTTGCAAATGTGCAAGGTGTGTATTTTCCACATGCATTTCATCTGTGCAAACATCATCATCATCATCATCATTTTATTTGTATGCCTCCTTTCCACAGTTAAAACAATGCTCAAGGTGGCTTACAATATGAACAGATTTACATAATTACAAACATAGCAAGGCAGTTGTAAAAAAAAATAAGACACATTGAAAACTACATAACCAAACTGAACAGTTTCCACATAAAAATAAAGATACAAAAAGTTAATATCAGTAACAGCAGCAAAACTCCCAATGAAACTTTCCCAAAAAGACCCAAGTACTTGCTGGGCAGCGGCCGCAGCAGCAGTTCTTATGAGCCCATTCAAGCCCCGCCCTAGGCCAGGCGGGGAGAGGTAGGAACAGGGCCCTCAGGCACTCAGCAGGGGAGTCCTCCCTGGGCATGCAACTTATGTTTCTGAAAATGAAAATTTTAATTATTCATCCAATTCCCAAACTTCACCTCCTGGTATTCCAGACGACATGCATCTGCCTTCACCACAGCTGTCCCCACAAAAACCCGCTTTAGCACATATATTAGTGGACCAGGGTGCATATATTTACTGCCACTGTCAGGAGGAATAGCCTTGACTGATTTTGTCTCTGGGTATCATCCAGGCATCATGCACGGCACGGCTGTGATGCAACATTTTGATGCCAGCGGTTACCACACAGAAATAACAGTACTCAGGGAAAAAATTGGAAGCACTGTTGTTTTCCGTGCCACCTGCTGAGCAGCAAAGCATACCACTTTGCCCCTGCTTTCGTCCTTGTGAAAACCTCTCTTTCTTCCTGCAAATGATTCATTAGCCAGTAAGCATGCTATTTGACAGAGATGTGAGGGGAGGGGAAAATGTCTTGGGTCTGGGATCAAAGAGTTGAGTTTGCCAGTGTGTCAGTTTTTCGTGGAATCAGAATTGTACAAACACTGCATTTAGAGAGGTGGTTTGTTTTTAATTACTGAACAATGCTGAGTTATCTTTGGGTGATTCCAAAAGATTTAAGGAACCACACAGATAATACTTGCTCAAACAGGAGCCCAATATCACTGTAATGCTTATTTAGCATTTGGGCTTTAAACCTTATGCATAAAAATGCTTTCATTAGTGAACAGAAAGCCCTTATTTGGATTAGAAGAGATTTGATGTGTGCACAACAATATCCTTTTATTAAGCCACAATGCAATGTTATGGAAATTATGCATGATGGAGGCTTTGAACTCTCTGGCTTTCGGTGCATTAATGTTTCATGGGTTTCAATTATTTCATAATGACAAAAGTAATTTTTGAGCGAGAGAGAGAGAGAGAGAGAGAGAGAGAGAGAGAGAGAGAAGCAAAACAAGTTGTTTTGCAAAACACTTTCTTTTTATTTGGCCTTACAAGCTGGTTAATGATGGAATGTGCATGATGTTTTGCAATTGTGGAGAGGAATCTTTGTTTGGTGTAGCACTCACTAGATCTAGATCTAGAGACCTAGATCTAGAGACTGTCAGGACTGTGAAAGTCTTCAAGGTTCCTGTGCCTAGGACCTTACCGGTTGCTTATCATCATTTCCTGTTAGGATAGCCATGTTCCTTGCCTTATAGAAGAATAGTCTTCTATCTGAACAGCTGTCAGCAGACAGTCCTCTACTTGAAAAGAGAATTTAAAATTGGTAGTGTTGTACAGTGAAGCTATTAAAATGTAAAAGAAAGAAAGAAATGTTTTTCTTTCTGTTTTCCCATTTCTTTTTAGTCCCAGTCAATGATAAAAATAGCATACAAACAAGCATGGATGTAGAAGACGGTTGCAAATTATCTCTCGTTCTCACTGCAGTTTGATGCATGTGACTATCGCTAAACAAAGACCTCTCCTTTTGTTTGACTCTTCCCAGTCAATGTCACTATTCATTGAATTTAAAATGTATGACCATTAAGGAGTTGTTAAATATCAGTTTAAATATTCAAGTCATCTTTTCATTTCAGAAACAAGTGTCTATAAACAAAATAGTGCATGTTATTTTCTTGTTGCTGTGCCATTTAGCAACTGTTCAACACTGACAAAGAGAGTTCTTTTGAGAAAGAGAGCCAGTGTGGTGTAGTGGTTAAGAGCGGTAGTCACGTAATCTGGGGAACCGGGTTTGCGTCCCCGCTCCTCCACATGCAGCTGCTGGGTGACCTTGGGCCAGTCACACTTCTCTGAAGTCTCTCAGCCCCACTCACCTCACAGAGTGCTTGTTGTGGGGGAGGAAGGGAAAGGAGAATGTTAGCCGCTTTGAGACTCCTGAAGGGGAGTGAAAGGCGGGATATCAAATCCAAACTCTTCTTCTTCTGTTTCTTCTGAATGAAGAGCTGATATTAGGGTGTATGCTTGCCCTAATTTGAGGCTTAAATCCCAAGTTTCTGAACTTGAAAGTGTCAACTTGCTTCTTGTAGTTGGTTTATCCGGTTCCTTTAGAGCTGGAGTGCCCAACATAGTCCTCTCTACAACTCCAGATGCTGAGAAGAGTTGATGGGAGTTGGCACACCAAGATGATTGGTAATCATGGGCTTTGGGACCTCGTGAACCATGAGTTCTGCTTCTAAGGGATCTCATGAACCATGAGTGATCCTCTCAGTAAGTAATTCCCAATACATTTCTTTCTGTAGAACCTCAAGTACACCCAGGAACACCATTTGAAAATCATTAAACTAGTTACTAGCAGATAAGCTTGGGAATGCTTTGTTGTTG
Source organism: Podarcis siculus (assembly GCA_034642415.1). Lineage (NCBI taxonomy): Eukaryota > Metazoa > Chordata > Lepidosauria > Squamata > Lacertidae > Podarcis > Podarcis siculus. The sequence continues at coordinate 11,478,612 of JAXCMG010000039.1, forward strand.
TTGTTTAGTCGTTTAGTCGTGTCCGACTCTTCGTGACCCCATGGACCAGAGCACGCCAGGCACCTCTGTCCTCCACTACCTCCTGCAGTTTGGTCAAACTCATGCTGGTAACCTCGAAAACACCATCCAACCATCTCGTCCTCTGTCGCCCCCTTCTCCTTGTGCCCTCCATCTTTCCCAGCATCAGTGTCTTCTCCAGGGAGTCTTCTCTTCTCATGAGGTGGCCAAAGTACTGGAGCCTCAGCTTCACAATCTGTCCTTCCAGTGAGCACCCAGGGCTGATTTCCTTAAGAATGGATGTGTTTGATCTTCTTGCAGTCCATGGGACTCTCAAGAGTCTTCTCCAGCACCATAATTCAAAAGCATCAATTCTTCGGCGATCAGCCTTCTTTATGGTCCAGCTCTCACTTCCATACATCACTACTGGGAAAACCATGGCTTTAACTATACGGACCTTTGTTGGCAAGGTGACGTCTCTACTTCTCAAGATGCTGTCTAGGCCTGTCATTGCCCTTCTCCCAAGGAGCAGGCGTCTTTTAATTTCGTGGCTGCTGTCACCATCTGCAGTGATCATGGAGCCCAAGAAAGTGAAATCTCTCACTGCCTCCATTTCTTCCCCTTCTATTTGCCAGGAGGTGATGGGACCAGTGGCCATGATCTTCGTTTTTCTGATGTTGAGCTTCAGACCATATTTTGCGCTCTCCTCTTTCACCCTCATTAAAAGGTTCTTTAATTCCTCCTCACTTTCTGCCATCAAGGTTGTGTCATCTGCATATCTGAGGTTGTTGATATTTCTTCCGGCAATCTTAATTCCAGCTTGGGATTCATCCAGCCCAGCCTTTCGCATGATGTATTCTGCATATAGATTAAATAAGCAGGGAGACAAAATACAGCCTTGTCGTACTCCTTTCCCAATTTTGAACCAATCAGTTGTTCCATATCCAGTTCTAACTGTAGCTTCTTGTCCCACATAGAGATTTCTCAGGAGACAGATGAGGTGATCAGGCACTCCCATTTCTTTAAGAACTTGCCATAGTTTGCTGTGGTCGACACAGTCAAAGGCTTTTGCATAGTCAATGAAGCAGAAGTAGATGTCTTTCTGGAACTCTCTAGCTTTCTCCATAATCCAGCGCATGTTTGCAATTTGGTCTCTGGTTCCTCTGCCTCTTCTAAATCCAGCTTGCACTTCTGGGAGTTCTCGATCCACATACTGCTTGAGCCTTCCTTGTAGAATTTTAAGCATAACCTTGCTAGCGTGTGAAATGAGTGCAATTGTGCGGGAATTGTGTGGGAATGCTTAGTAAAATGCAAAGGGGGAAAAAACCCCTCTTGAAGGATATTGGAAATAATCTTCCATATTAATTTTATTTAATCACACTTCAAGGACCTTAACGAAAGTTGTGATAAATTATGAGCCTTCAGACCCCATCCTGTGCCTCCTCCCTGCACTCAGAAGAGTTTTGCCCAGACTGGTCTTAAAACTGGTAGTTATAATTAGCTCTTAAATGGATCGGACATTTTGCTAACAATTACATAGAACAGATTCTGTTTACAGCAAAATTCATCATTTCACCAGGAGTGTGGCTCATGCTCGTAACAATTACCACGCACTGTCTGTTGCAATAAAATATATTTTACTAGAAGTTGTCAGCTTGGCAGCATCATAAAAATGAGATGGAAGTGGGGAGTAGGTGATTTATATCCACTATATTTGATACTCTCTTCTTTGTTTAAAAGGCAGGGTTGTAGTCTCCTCTTCAAAGAAGCTTAGTGGCTAGAGCCAGGGATTAGTGGCCTTCCAGTTCCTAGGTCTAAAATGGTAGTGGCTGGGGTGTATCATTGACTGCCAGGGCAATGGCTGCAGGCACGATTTTCAGTGTGTGTGCGTGTGTGTTTGCTGCTCATGCTGGCCTGCCGGTCCTGCACCACTTTATGAGGCTGGGATTATGAGGCTGGGATTCCAGCCTCGCAAAGCGGTGCAGGGCTGGCGTCACTACGGTGACATCGGTGGCGAGAGCTGGACTGTTGCAGCAGGCTTTGTTCACCATCTGCACCCCACCCTGGGCACCAGCAAACCATGCTACACCACTAGGTGGTGGTGAACCCTTTTCAGACGAAGGCCTCCAGTCCCTTGCAGGCACCTTTCTGGGGATGGGCATGCCCAGAAGCAAAGAGGTTTTCCTCTGTGGCAGCTTCTCTCTTGTGGGGCTTCCTACCCACAGAGCTGTATCTAACAGCTTCATTGTACAGCCTTTGCCATATTTTATTTTATTTGTATACCACTATTAATGGCCTTTTAGTTACTTCTGGCCTCCTTGAGTGGGTGAGATGTTTTAGTCCTACCTTTTAAAATGTAGGATCGTCTTTTAGATTTTGCTTTGTTTTGCTTTATGCTTGTTTTAGTATGTGTGTGTGTGTGTTTATTGTAAGTCGCTTTGAGTTACTTTCATAAAAAAGTGACTAACAAGGGCTTATCCCCACTTCCTCTTGCCTTGCTGCTTTCCTCCAGGAGAAACCGCTCTTTAGTGCTCAGAGCAAATGGCAATTCAGGTTTTGACTAATTTAGAGCTAAAGAGTGGGTTTTTTTCTGGGAAAGGAACAGGGCAAAGGGGAAACTGCTGAAACCCCTGCTTTCTAGACACTGGACAAGCAGAAGTGTTTGCAAGTGTGGATAAATAAATAAAAAACACTTTTGTACAGGGCAAAATTGATAGGTGACCAGGCAGTTTAATTTTTTGTGCTTTGCTCTATACAAACACAGAACTGGGAGAATCCAGGTTGGTTCTTCAACATCTGTGAGCATTTCATGGGAGGGTATTTAAATTCTAGCCTATAATTCAGCATTCTCAGACTGTACATCAAAATAAAGGAAAACTGTTGTGATTGCTGGACTCTTCTAAACAGGGTGTGCACCTTTGACCTGCACATTGTATCTCAACGTGGCCTATGCATCTTGCATGCCTAGTTCTTTTCCCTACCATGGAAGTCTTTTCCATGTTGGGAAGTAGGTTAAGTGCTCTCTTGTAAAATGTATTATTTAGAAAGCAACCTCTATGTGAGGAAAACAAGCTGCTCCTCTTCTTGTTTCCTAACAATGTTAACTACCCTATGGTAACTGAGAAAGATCAAGACTAAATTACAATGCCAATCAATGACTTTGCATTCTATATGCCAGGCATCAAGTGGTCTTTTGCTTGTCTAGGTTATCCTTACTTCCTCATCATTGGCTGACCTGCTCTGATGTCATGGAGACATCACAAATGTTCCAATGATTGGGGAAGCAGAAATCCACTGTTGAATCAAGCTTCTGTGGGCCAAGTTAGATATGATGCAGAAGACCTTTGCATTACAATATCCTGCGTTTATTTTAAAAGCCAAAGAAACTATGGGGATCTTCAATACTAATCAAGCCCATGAACTTGAGATTAGAGGGGTTAGCTTTTGACCTCATACAGTTTTCCCAATAGAGGCCTGACCCTGCTGCCATTGAGCTTGTCGTTTGAAGCATATCTGTACAATACTAAAAGAAAAGCAGGGGAGCTGGACTGAAGCTCTCAGATTTCCAGCTACACTGAAATTGGAGAATTCCACTTCACCTCTAAAGAGTAACCAATGGCCACAGCACTTCTCAACTTTGTCACGCTCATCTAGAACAAAGGAGACCATTTCCACACACTTCAAAGTCTGGGAAATTCTCACCCACATCCTGTGGGACAAATGAGGCTTGCAAGTAGAAGACAGGTGGATGGGAATCCTTGTGAATCACGCATAGTGGTGCTGCTTCATGCTGCTTTTACTGGCAATCTTCTCAGCGTTTGGCAAAGCGAGAAAATTGTCACTGAATTCTACGTCTGCAAAAGGTTCCAGTTTCTATTCTGCATAGGGCTGGGAAAGACTCCAGGGAGTTTCTGCCAGTCAGTATAGACAGTGGTACCTTGGGTTAAGTACTTAATTCATTCCGGAGGTCTGTTTTTAACCTGAAACTGTTCTTAACCTGAAGCACCACTTTAGCTAATGGGGCCTCCTGCTGCTGCCGCGGTGCCAGAGCACGATTTCTGTTCTCATCCTGAAGCAAAGTTCTTAACCCGAAGCACTATTTCTGGGTTAGCGGAGTCTGTAACCTGAAGCGTATGTAACCCGAGGTACCACTGTACTGAGCAAATGGACTGAGGGGCTGATTCAGTACAAGGCAGCTTCTTGTTTTTGAATGTTTGGCTTTGCTTTGTGTCATGGAAGTTTTTAGTCTCTCGGTGACTGCACTTGCTGCTTCAGGAACCCTTTCCCCCTCTGGTTCACCCATGTGCTGGATGTAGCTGTGTAATTTCTTGAATCACCTGAAAATTTCCACTGATGCTGCAAATGAAAACTAGCAGCCAAACAGTGAGTTGCTGATGGCACAGCTCTCGTCCACTTCTACTTAAAAAAAATAAGCAAATGGGGAATATTTTTCTCTTGAGCTGCACAGGAAGGTTTGCAATCATGTTGTCCACCCACCATGTCAAGCCTTCTTTCAGAGACTTATCATAGAAAAGTGCTTTCTGTACCCTTTTTTTATTTTTTTGCACATTGCTGCTTCACAAGCTGTCTAGACTTTCAGAGCACAAACATGGGAAGCACAAAAGGCTCATCTACAAAATAGCAGCAGTGAGTTAAAGGGGCAAATCTACTATTGTTTTATGTAAACAAGATATTTACCACATTTATATCGCCACCCTTTCTCCAAAAGGATAACAAACAGGGCATCTGAGAACAGAAAATGCATTTAAAATACATTCAAATAACAGTAATGTCATTAATTAAGCAATTGGAGTGGTTGTTCTTATATAATCCTTGTTTTCAGCAAAATGACAGCTTTGTCAAAAAGTGCAGCAAATGTCCAAATGTGCAGAGACAAGTACAGATAAATTTACTGATTAAAGATAGCATAATGCAGGTGTGAGGAATCCACAGTGTCATTTTAGGGATTGCCCACTCATCCTACACCTGACAGCATACCTGGTATCAGGTGTGGACAGGGCTTCAAAGGAATCATCTGGTGTCCTGAACCCCTGGCCCACCCAGCAGCAAGTCAGTACAGTTGTACTTTGGTTGATGAATGCCTTGTGACTCAAACATTTTGGCTCCCAAATGCCATAAACCTGGAAGTGAGTGTTCCAGTTTATGAACATTCTTTGGAACCCGAATGTCCAACATGACTTCCGCAGCTTCCAATTAGCTGCAGGAGCTTCCTGCAACCAATCAGAAGCTGTGCCTTGCTTTCCGAACATTTTGAGATTCCGTTCGACTTCCGAGGTATGACTGCATGTCAAGTCCAAAGTTCAAAGACCAGGGCTCAATCCACGCAAGCAAAGTCCAAAGGCCAGGAAACACAGTTCAGAGTCAAACCCGAAACAAAGTCCAGAGGTCCAGGAGCATCCACACCAAGTTCCAACTAATGTACGAAGTTGAGCAGATGCAGCACCTCAGCTCTGCTTCCCTTTTATACCTTGCATGTTGCTTGCAGCATCTGGGCTGGATGAGGCCTGTGACCCTCACCTGTTTTGAGCCTACTCCAACTGAGGAATCAGTCGCCTCCTCCCAGAGCTAGCAAGCCCCACCTGGCCAGCTGGGGAGCTGGTCTGTGGGCCCTTGCCTATCTCAGCCACCTAGAGCATACACCCTACTGCTCCCTAAAACTCTGAGCCTGCCTTGTTCATGGAGACAAGGGCCCCTCTGGCTCTGGAGACAGGCCCTGCTGTTCCAGTTCCTGCACACTGACCCCCTATCCCCTCGCCATCCTCTGTCACCCTATGAGTACTTCTGTCCCCATCTGCTTCTTGCCCTGGTGTGTCCCAGTCCTGGCTACACCCATCATCAGGATCCTCTTCCTCCTCCCCATTGCCCTGCCAGTTCATGACTTCTGGAGCTTGAAGTGGACTTCCAATTGTTCCTCTCCTTGCCCTAGGTGAGCTTCTAACTGCCCATCAGCTGATGGGCGGTAGAAGCAAACACTACGTAAGACCTAAGAACATGGTTATAGTCAGTGCCAACAGTGAAATTAAGATCTGGAGATTTCTTAAGAACACCAGCTGTCAGCGGGGAAGTCCCTGATGCAAATCTCAGCTGTGATCCCATTTGTTGGCCTTAGGCAAGCCATTCTTCTTTACCTTCAGCCTGGAGGAATATTGACTCTGGTGGTGATTTGATTTAGACCTGCTTCTTAACAAAAAAGTCTAGCGTAATCAGCTTACTGACATTTTAAACAAAGAAGTGTGTGGCTTTAAGCTTTTGTTCCTGAGGTTCCATGGTAATAGAAGAATGTAGAAAACCACATGAGAAAGATGGGGTCACATGAGGGCAAAACATGCAGTATTAGATGCAACCCTGCGTGGGAGCCAACTCCTAGGGGCTGAGGCCCCTTTGCCCCCCCATAAAATATTTGAACCCCCCCCCCAAAAAAGTTGACGGATATTGCTATTCAAATGCAATGGCAATATTTTTTAATTTTTTTGCTAACACTGAATTGAGATTGGGGGAGAGAAGCCCTGAATTGATACTGATATATATATATATATATATATATATGTAACTTTGTGTTAATGTAACATTTTTATATGTTACTGTGTATTTTTGAAATACTTTGTTTAAATTGTCCATTGCTGCTTCAGTTTACTGTACACTGCTTGGAGATACTTTTAATATATTATGCAGTACAGTGATACCTCAGGTTACATATGCTTCAGGTTACATTCGCTTCAGGTTACAGACTTTGCTAACCCAGAAATAGTACCTCAGGTTAAGAACTTTGCTTCAGGATGAGAACAGAAATCGTGCTCTAGCGGTGCAGCGGCAGCAGGAGGCCCCATTAGCTAAAGTGGTGCTTCAGGTTAAGAACAGTTTCAGGTTAAGAACGGACCTTTGGAATGAATTAAGTACTTAACCTGAGGTACCACTGTATAGAAATTAAGTAATCAAGTTGAATCAATCAAGTCTATGAAGTGCCTCAGGCTGAGGCAGGCAGATTTCATAAGAATTAAATCAGGGCTCAGACTGAACCTTGTGGCTGTTGTGCATCTCTGTCTACTGTCTAGTATGTCTCTCTAAACGGAGCTTAGGAAGTTCTCTTACTTCCACCTAGCTGAGTATCTCAGCTACAAACGAACCTCCCACTTCATTGTTACTTCTCATTCTCAAGCCCTTTTGTTACCCACTGAATTCTCACACAACATGTCAGAAAGTTTTCTGATGAATTCACCCCATGCTGGGAGAGGAACACGAGAATAATTTGTAGTTCTTGCTTATGGTAGCCCATCAATCCCCTCTGGAGCACTCAGACTGTACTGAAATTCACTAGGCAGTCGGAGATCAGGTCATGGTGGGGTCTCCTCCACCTATTTGCTGGTTCTCAAAACATCCTGGGAGAATTGGTTCAGGCTTGATTTATTAAAATACAGTGGAGTGCAGCACAGCAAGGATTTATCTGACAAGTGAGCTGGGTTAACAGAGGCCACGTGTCCTAGCAGAGGCAAACACTGGGCTATGGCTGAAAGAGAGTATTAAAATCGCCAAACCACCCAAGTGGGCTTAGCACTGTGCATCTGTATAATGAGATTAAGCAAATGAGTGTAAATTCAAAATGACAGACAACCCGTGACTTTTAGATTCGCCTTCTTTTTCCTCTGCCCTGATCAGATGCACAAATTAATCCACGCAACGTAAACTGATAAGCATCAGCATACATAAATGGGTGATAATTTAGTGATATGCCACATCATTATAATTTTGCATTGTTGCTTTATAATTTTGTGCTATAGTTATGTCATAAATAGAAAAAAAGAAAAAGATTGAGCATTGACTCCTTCCTGCAGTCAATGCCATTCTTGCATTCTTTTGCATATGCTTTTCACATGGATATATAAAAGTGCATTTACTCAGGATTTGCCAGTAAGATTATGCCTGCCCCTGGTCCCAAATCATATCTACCAGCCCAGTTTGCCTATGCATGCTGAACTTAACATGTAAGTAGAAAACTACTGAATCTGGTCTGTTAGTTATTTAAGCCTCTGGGTGCATGTACACTTTATGTGCTGAAATGTTTGTATTTGTACAAACACCAGTATCTGAATGTTATTTTCTGCAAAGGCAGTCACAAAATATGTCTGTTATTTCCAAGACAGCATGGACAGGATTCTAGGGTGATGGGAAGGGCTTTAATGTGGGATGTGGGTGGCGCTGTGGTCTAAACCACTGAGCCTCTTGGGCTTGCCGATTGGAAGGTTGGCTGGTCGAATCCCAACAACGGAGTGAGCTCCCGTTGCTCTGTCCCATCTCCTGCCAACCTAGCAGTTTGAAAGCACACCAGTGCAAGTAGATAAATAGGTACCGCTGTGGCAGGAAGGCAAGCAGTGTTTCTGTGCACTCTGGTTTCCGTCACGATGTCCTGTTGCGCCAGAAGCGGTTTAGTCCTGCTGGCCACACGACCCAGAAAGTTGTCTGTGGACAAATGCTGGCTTCCTCGGCCTGAAAGCAAGATGAGTGCCACAACCCCATAGTCACCTTTGACTGGACTTAACTGTCCAGGGGTCCTTTACCTTTACGTTTTACCTAATGTCAGAAGCACTGCACATACTGCTTCTGTATATATGACAAATTTAGGCAAAGGATGCTTAAGCAGAGATTGGCCAACTGAAGGGAAGTAGCAGTCTTGTGGAAGCAATATGACTGGAAGATGCTGGAGATGGAGGAGGAGTCTGAAAAGCCATGATTTCAGAGCTGATGGACTCAACTGCCTGGACCAATGTGTCTATCAGAGCAGGGGGTACAGCTGGAGGCAGCAATGCTCCTGAACAGCAGGTGCTGGAACCAAAAATGGGGAGTGCTATTGTGCTCGGATCCTGCTGGCAGGTTTCCCACAGGCATCTGGTTGTGAGAACAGGATGCTGAGCCATTGGCCTGATCCAGCAGCCTCTTCTGATGTTCTTAGTAAAGGTAAAGGGACCCCTGACCATCAGGTCCAGTTGTGGCCAACTCTGGGGTTGCGGCGCTTATCTCGCTTTATTGGCTGAGGGAGCCGGCGTACAGCTTCCGGGTCATGTGGCCAGCATGACTAAGCCGCTTCTGGCAAACCAGAGCAGCACACAGAAACGCTGTTTACCTTCCCACTGGAGCGGTACCTATTTATCTACTTGCACTTTGACGTGCTTTCGAACTGCTAGGTTGCCAGGAGCAGGGACCGAGCAACGGAAGCTCACCCCATTGCGGGGATTCAAACCGCCGACCTTCTGATCAGCAAGTCTTAGGTTCTGTGGTTTAACCCACAGCGTCTTATGTACACTCTATTATTCATGCACTGCCAGATTCTCACTCTCTTGTGCATTGCACACTGGTGTCCTGCCACTATACATGTTGAAATCAATGCAGCAACCCCCCCTGAGAATGATGGGTGTTTGCTGAAGTACCATTCCTTTCAGGATGAATTCTGCATATTATGTGAGTGTATTTGATATTGAATTCATGTTAGAGTTTCAGAAGGAAATGAATGTCAAATACATAATATGTATGTAAAATATGTAAAAACTCTCGCTGAGAGTAACAGCATGTTGTCTGTTCAGTCTGGTATCTAATCTGTGCATGGGAAACATGCAAACACACACAGCCTTTTGTATTAGTGAAAAGGACACAAAAAATGTAGTATATTAGGACAGATGCTTGCAAAAATGTGTATATTAGGCAAAACAGCCTATAGCAATGTGTGCTTTGGTAGATATGCACACCACAATTTTTGCAAGCGTTCCTTTTTCTGGATATGTCAACCACCAAGGCAATAGAATGTGCCCACCTGCAGAATTCATTTTGGAGGGATGCATTTGGGTGAAGTGAATACTTTTCATCCCCCAAACCCTGTCATCTTATCCTTGAATAATACCTTGGGGATGTAATCTCACATGGTAATAATGAATCTCACATTCTGTAACACTTGTTTTATGGTTGCTTTTTATTATGCTGAATTTCTTAATGACCATATGTATACTGTTTAAAACAAACTTGTGCAGAAGTGTGGCAAAATGAATTTAGGATTGGAAAAATGAGAAGACTAACACTGATGGATTTGCACTTCCCAATCTTTCTTCTGAGTAATCATTCAGGAGAGTTCACATCTGCAAGATTCCCTAGATTAATTTATTGCAACATCTCTACTAAACAGCCTCTCTCTGTAGACCTTAACAATGTCCCTTTGGATGTGTGGTGGTCAGGATTAGATACAGTATTCCAACCTGAGATAGTTCAGCCCAACGGAGTATGAGACTCTTAATCTCAGGCTGGTAGTTTTGAGCCCAGCATTGGGTAAAAGATTCCTGCATTGCAAGGCTTTGGACTAAATGACCCTCGTGGTCCCTTCCAACTGTACAATTCTATGATCCTATGAAGTGTAGCCATAGTTTTTTGTACTGGCATGATGATAGTTAATTTTCAATTCCTTTTCCCCAAAGCAATGCTTACAGAACTGGCAAGTCTGGAGTTTCTGGTCCTTTCATGTCTGCAGTTCTATTATTTTACCCAGGCATAAGCAATTAAAAATACTTATGAAGGTTTGAACACAAAGACACAGTCTTCCCTTATAAGTATATTGTAGGAGCATTAGTCACACTCAGCATAGGGTTTATGGGCAATGATTTATTTAAATATAGCCTGTTAAACCATGACTGTAGACCACTTATTAACCATGAATGTATTTTCTCCCAACATTCATGTATAAGAGAAGAAAACACGTACCTTCCATTTTTAACTTTTTTTTTTAAAGCAAATGAGCAGTTATGTTATGCATGAGGACTTGGGTTGCAATATTTCTTTCCAACCGATGTGGGGCAGCTGCCAAAAGTCCCAACCCATCCTTGGTACCTCCATTTGAACAATCTGACAGATTCAGAGGCAGGGGCGCCAACTTGGGCCCCAGGTTATGAGTGCCCAATGGTGCCTGCGATGTCATGTGATATTATGACGTCATGACGTCAAGCTAATCTGCACACCGCAGCAGTGTTTCTGAGGCCTAGCAGGGAGTTGGATGTGATCTCCAAGGCCTTGTGGGGCCTCAGAAATCATGCCTGAGGCCTTGAGAGAACTCTGATGCAACTTCCATGTTGTACCGGAAGTCACATCAGAGACTGTGCTGTGGGTGCTGAGCACCCACAATTTTTGTGGGTGCCTGGACCCCCAGGGCCCCCTATAGTTGGCGCCTATGTTCAGAAGTAAGGGACGTGGGTGGCGCTGTGGGTTAAACCACAGAGCCTAGGACTTGCCGATCAGAAGGTCAGTGGTTCAAATCCCCGCGACGGGGTGAGCTCCCGTTGCTCGGTCCCTGCTCCTGCCAACCTAGCAGTTCAAAAGCACATCAAAGTGCAAGTAGATAAATAGGTACCACTCTGGCGGGAAGGTAAACAGCGTTTCCGTGTGCTGCTCTGGTTCCCCAGAAGCAGCTTAGTCATGCTGGCCACATGACCCGGAAGCTGTACGCCGGCTCCCTCGGCCAATAAAGCGAGATGAGTGCTGCAACCCCAGAGTCTGTCATGACTGGACCTAATGGTCAGGGGTTCCTTTACCTTTACCTTTATGTTCAGAGGTGGCAGTGATGAGGGACCTCTAAGAGTTGTTAGACTGAGTAGTTGCAGTAGCACTGAGCTGAATAGCATGGCATGGCTCTGTATAACTCACTGCTACATGGTCTCACTCTGCACTTTGCAAAACTTTACCTCTACTGGGGGAGAGAGGAGGGAACCACAAAGGAACAAAAGTAGAGCCTATTGGATCATGCCAATGGCCAATCTAGGCCAACGAGTTACCCAAGCAAGACAAGCGTGCAATAGCACTCAGTTCCCAGGAACTGTTATTCAGAGAGGTACTGTGTCTGACCATGAATGCAGAGTTTAGCCCGCAAGGCTAGTAGCCATTGATAGCTTTGTACTTCGTGAATTTGTCTAACCCAGTTTTACAGCCATCCAAATTGGTGGCCATCACTGCCTCCTGTGGGGCTGAGCCTATCATGGGACCTTGATGACTACCTCTTGCTTGTACCCATCAAAATTCCAGCTTCTGGGTTGTATTTAATAAAACCCCTCACGTCCAAGCCATTGTGATAATTCATCTAGGACCTGCCAGAGCATGGATCACTGTGGCTTAGGGAATCTGAAGCAAACTCACCTGATCTGTACCTTTCAGGTTTCTGCACAGGTCAGATCCTGTCCTCTTCAGGATCTGGACTTACACTGACTACTACTAGGTAGTCCAAGGGCTACATCCTGAATCTCCCCCACTTTTAGTCATCTGCAAAGCATGGCTCCTGCCACATGGGTGGAAAATGGGGCTTCAAATGCCTGCAGGAATTATGGCATGTGTGGGGAGCTCCTCCCACCACTACCAATGGGAGATCAAGTTTGCATGTTCAATCCCCATAAAGGACAGCTGCAGATTTCTACATTTCAAGGGGCTGTACTAGACGTTCCTCAGTGTCTCTCAGTGTTTGAATGATTCTGTGATCATTCAAACATCCCATTTCCTCTTCAAGCATAAAGTACAAGATTTGGAAGTTTTATCATTTGCTTCTGCTGCACATTTAGCTTTCTTTACTCTTGTTCTCTTGTACGACGTGCAATAGATGGAGAGGTTGGTTTTTTATATATGAAAAAACCACAATCTCTTTGCAAAGACTGCAGGGAAATGTTTTAATACATCTGTGGGAATGAACCAAAGGTCTCTTCAAATTACACACTTGAAGTCAAGTTTCTCCTGAGGGGATGAAGTGAAAAAAGAGGCTCTATTATGTAATTAGTTCTGAAGCTCATGTATTTGAATTTGACCTAATAAAAGGAACCTACTCAGATTCCTGCAGGTTCTAGGTAGACATATGTGGCAGTGAGACAATGCACAGGGCATGTTTTATAGTGCCCCCTCATATTCTGAGTTATCTATGCGAATATGCATTTCAGCCGGCATAGTCCATCACTGGACAGCTGTGGTATCGTAGGCTATATCTTCACTGCAGAGTTAAATTGCTTTAAGAGTACTTCCCTCTCTTCAGAGAACTCTGTGCCAGGAGACAGGAGATCTCAAACATATTTTTAGCATATAAAAGAAGAGGCAGTACATGCCAGATCTTTATTTCTCTTAATTTCCCTGGCGAAGGGCCAGTAGGGTCCAAAATGCACTGAGATTATTTATTTATTTATTTTATCTCTAGAAATATTGATATACAGCAATTCATTTTTTAATAGAAAAATCTGAGCAGATTAGCATTTTACAACAATTATACATAAAAGCAATACAATAAAAACCATGTGGAAAATCTGAAAATCAGAAATCAGCTATTATGGAAGGTACCATTATCAACATCTCTCTCATCTACCTCCTTGATTTTTAGCTCCTTTTTGTGTGTGTGAAGTTTAAGTGCCCTTAAGGCTTGTTCATGTGCTGTACTGAACTCAGGTACAAACTGTCTTTACGTTTGTGCAGGTGTATGTGCAAAAGAGCATACAGTGGTACCTTGGTTCTCAAACACCTTGGTACTCAAACAACCAGAACCCAAACACTGCAAAACCGGAAGTAAGTGTTCTGGTTTGCTGACCTTTTTCGGAAGCTGAACATACTCCATTTTGAGTGCCATGCTTCCATTTTGAGTATTACGCTTCTGATTTGAGTGACACACTTCCATTTTGAGTGTTACTCTGTGGTTTTTGCTATTTATTTTGCGTTTTTGTTTTTGCGGCTTTTTTGTTTTCTTTTTGTGACTGTGTGGAACCCAGTTCAGCTACTGATTGATTGTGTGACTGCAGTACATTGTTTATTGCTTTCATTTTATGGATCAATGGTCTCGTTATTCATGTTAAATTGTAAAATTCATGTTAAATTGCTGTTTTAGGGGTTGTTTTTAAAAGTCTGGAACAGATTAATCCATTTTGCATTACTTTCTATGGGAAAGAGTGCCTTGGTTTTGGAACGCTTTGGTTTTGGAGCAGACTTCCAGAACGGATTAAGTTTGAGAACCAAGGCACCACTGTAAAAGGTTGATTTACACGGTTCAGTTAAAGTGTATGCAGGTACACAGACAGTACCCTTGCTGAAGATAACCCTTTGGCTACATTTCTTGGGGTATTTGGGGAGGAAGTGACCACAACATGGTCCTGAAGACACTAGCAGCTGGGAGGTTGGCACAGCACAAAGCGCATTTGCACTGCGCCAGCCCCCTGGCTTCTTTGCCCATCCGCTTTCTGTCCTTGGAAGCAGCAATGGCCCACCTGCAGTAGCTCCTTCCCACTTCTGTTTTTTGGCCTTGCTCAATATTAGGTGGGGAATTCCAGGTGGATCCCTATGCAGGGCAGATGGAAAGGGGCATGAAACTAATGAAACCATTTTGGTGAAGAGGAGATTTTTCACCCTCTGTTTTACCATTTAAAAGCTATTGGGTCTACAGATATATCTGGCATCACAACAGCAGGATGAAATAGCTGGTGCCACATTTGCACCAGAGGAATGGTACTAATGTGGGCATGTTAGCATCTTTTCAGGAGGTGAACACAGTTCTGCTCCTGCTGCTGGCAGAGATGGCAGCTTCTAAATGGTAAAAGAGAGAGGGGTAAGAAGGCCCCTTGCCCATCACCACATCCCCCATTTTTGTTGGGAGGCAGAATTGTGGCCCCAAAATGGCATTGGAACAGCTGTTCCTACATTCTACACCAGGCATGGGCATACTCGGCCCTCCAGATGTTTGGGACTACAATTCCCATCATCCCTGACCACTTGTCCTGTTAGCTAGGGATGATGGGAGTTGTAGTCCGAAAACATCTGGAGGGCTGAGTTTGCCCATGCCTGTTCTACACCTACAAATGGGATAGCAAATGGAAGGAGGCAGTTTATGGTTTTCCTTCAGTACAACTAGAACAATAAAAAATGACATTTGGATCTTTATAGATTCGAAAAGTTTGTTTAATCAGCGTCTTTTTCTTGTTAGTTGCAGAAAGACGAAAGTGGAGCATTTAATTAAACTGGATTGTGTTTTATTGTGTATTGTCCTCACTTGATTTCTAAATAGTTCTGAAATAGTTTTTGTTGTTTCGTGGGTTCAGGGGAGCAGAACTCATTTGTCTAGTGTGCACTTTAATTCTTAACACTTCCTAAATAGAAAGCATGGCAAAGCCTTTTATTCACAATTACTGGTAGCACTTGGGTATATTTGTTGATGCCAGCACATTTGTAACTGTTAAGGTGGACTAGAGACTCATTCCAAGTTTAATTCTCCTGCCTTGCTGCATCAACTTCATGCCAAATGCAGAGAGATCCTCTTTGTTTTTGTGTGGCTGTCTTGCTCCATTTCAATATACATAGTGCATAGGCTTAAGTCCAGGGGTAAGAGATGTTGCTGAGTGTTACAGTGTATATGTGAGTGTGTGGACGTGTTCAAAAGAATACACCCCTTTCCCCAGTTTTAATCACCTGTGCCAAATGTCCTTTGAATTCTGGCTTGGCTCATAAATAAGATCGAACCATTCCAATCTTTTTCTGCTTCCTTCCCATTTCTCAAATTGTAACTTCCTTCAGTAGAAATGAAACCATTCTTTCCAGTATCAGAAACAATTTGCATCTGAATGCCAGTTGCTGGGGAACACAAGTTAAGGAAACAGCTGGTGTGCTCATGCCTGCTTATGGGCTTCCCAAGGGCATGTAGTTATCCATTGCTGAGAACTGAATCTTGGGCTTGATAGGCCTTTGGTCTGATCCCTGTGTTGCAATGAGAACCAATCACAGAAATATAGACACAATATATAATAGAATAATGGTATCATTCAAAAAGTAGAAATACATCTATTGGAGTTCATATATACAATGTAACAGACTAGTGGCACAGAACGTCAAGCCATGTGTTCAAGAGAGGCATCAAAGGTCACTCTCACAATGGTTATTCAAAGGTGCCAACAGAAGACTTCTCAAAAGTCTAAAAAGTAAAGTTTTCTTAATAGTTTTACAACAGTTACAATGGAAGACGTCCCAAAAGTCTCAAGGACAGTGTTTCCAGAATGATACTACTGTTTCGTGATAGTCTTCATCAGCCAATATTTTTCACAAGAATATGTAAGTAAGATTCATGCTACGGATCAGTGCTATTCTATTATATACGCTCTAACAGTTATTAGCCTACGGGTTGTGTCTATATGTCCATCTTAGGTCTGATCCAGCAGGGCTCTTAAGTTCTTTCACTAATGGTAAATCTCTCTAAAACAAAGGCAGCTGACAGTTCAAGCTGCAGTTTAAGTAACGCTTCGATGCTCAGTTCTCCCCAACCCCAGAAGATCTAGGAGTTGGTAGAAGCACTGGGGATGCGAGCAAAGCTGTAGGTCAGATTCTGATGCAATGAAGGGGATGGGATTAGGGAGCAAAACCCCACTCTTCCTTTCACACAATGATAATCCCACATTGGGAAGAAGACCTAATTAGGCTAATGCCCCTGATTCTTATGCTGCTTGCCCATCCTTCTTTGTGCCCATCTCCTGCTGCTCTTTCTGCATGTGTGAAGGAAATGCCAACAGGAATTCTGACTTTTGTAATTCTTGAGAGAGCATTCTGTCTCTGCAGATCATGCCATTCTTGCAGAAGCTTAGTCACTCACTCTTTTTTTCAAGAGGAGAGGCTATACCATCCTGTTCTGTTTCATCATTTCTCCTGCTTAGCTCCACCATAGACCAAGATGCCCCATACAGAGATATGGGTAAATGCTTTATGTAAACGTCCGCAAGCATAATCTACAATATTGCCCCAACTTTTCCTCCATGGTAAGGAGCCCCATTCACCATGGCCTCCAGGCCTTGGAAAAATGCCTCCCTCACCCATACTTGGACCTGCCCAGAGTGTCGCTATCTGAAAGTTGTGTGTGCCTCATCTGTTTCCACTGGCTATGTCTATTCTTCACCCGCTAGATGCCAAGATGAGAATTTTGGCTCCTTCCTCGATTTTTGTCATCTGAATTTACATCTTCCTTAGTTTTCTCCACCCGCTTTCAGTGGGAGCCCTTATTTGGGTTGCATTTCAGCTGCACAGGCAGCCAAGAAAGTTGTTCAGCTACTCATCTTTAATTCGGTTTGTAAACAAATCCGCAGCCCTCTAATGCTTCCCCCCACCCTCTCCCCACCTTGAAGATTAGTGTGTTTATTGCAAGCCATTCCTCTTTGTCATTTCCTAATTTCCCATATGTAACGTTGGTAAAAAGGACAGAAAAGAAAAATGATCCCATTTGGGTAGAAGACAAAAGCTGACAAACTCTATCACTGGAGTTGGTATGCTTTTTCAAGTGCCTTTCTGCATCTCTGGTTTCATGCAGCCTTCACTGGAATAATTCTAAACAATGCCCACGTTGCAGAGAATTCATAGCTTAAAGAATTCACTGCATGGTGTACAAAGGGGTGAACCATCAAGGATTCTCCCCAGCCAAAGGAGTGCACATGGCAGATAGTCAACTCTTTAATGTCAGAGACAACACTTACAGTTGTTTCTTTAGCTCTGGATACCTACGCCCACTAAGCATCTACAGTGGTACCTCGGGTTACATACGCTTCAGGTTAAAGAGACTTCAGGTTACAGACTCCGCTAACCCAGAAATAGTACCTTGGGTTAAGAACTTTGCTTCAGGATGAGAACAGAAATCGTGCTCCAGCGGTGCGGCAGCAGTGGGAGGCCCTATTAGCTAAAGTAGTACCTTTAGGTTAAGAACAGTTGCAGGTTAAGAACGGACCTCCAGAACGAATTAAGTTTTTAACCCGAGGTACCACTGTATTCCTAGGTTTGCGTACTATGGAACAGTTGCAGCAACAGGGGACCACTCCTCCATCACCTTTTTATGAATCTTCCTCTGATGGGCTGCGCACATGTAGCTGGAGACTATGCCTGCATGGAAACTTCCTTTGCTCATCCCTTTTCCATCCCCTCCTGGTTCTGGGAGACAGTGAGGAAGCACCTGGTCCTTCACTTACCTGACCTGCCTCTTTTCCTGACCCATCCTGTGCTCCACCCTCCAGCTCTAAAGCTTCCCCTGTCTCTGACTCTTGCCTCCTGGCTAGTACAGTTCCCCACAAATCACTGACCCCCTCTCCCAAGTTAGACTCCAGCCTTGCTTCCAGCTCCCACTTGCCAGCATCCTGCTGGTCACACGAACTTGCTGTTGCTTTTATTTTTATTCCCTGTGCTTCTTGTGGTCTAAAGCAGGGGTGGGGAGTTCTATTTAGCCAAATAGCCCCATTTGGTCATGCCCAACCTCCCAGGGACTATATACCAGGGGTAGGGTGGGGGTCGGAGGCTAAAAGTTGGTAAGGCAATAGATGTGACACTTAGCTTTGTAAAATCTGAGGGTTTCTACACACAGCTCCATCTAGACAAGCAAGAGCTTGTTATTATAACCCAATGGTGCATTCTTGCAAGGCAAAAGCACTTGAGGGCAGGGGCAGAGCAAGGCTGGTGAAGGACAGAAGGTGTAGCCTGGGGCGAGTTCTAAGGGCCAGATAATGTTGCCTGGAGGGCCACATATGGCCCCTGGACCTGTGGTTCCATTGTCACTCTAATACAGTCAGACCTCTTGTTACGTTAGGTTAAGGTTACGTCTTTTCAGGTTGCGTCCCGCGGTGACCCGGAAGTACCAGAAAGGGTTACTTCCGGGTTTTGCTGCTCGTGCATGCGCAGACACGCAAAATGATGTCACGTGCATGCGCAGAAGCGGTGAATCACGACCCACGCATGTGCAGACATGGGTTGCGTTCCTTTCAGGTTGCGAACGGGGCTCCAGAACAGATCCTGTTCACAACCAGAGGTACCACTGTACATTAAGTATGACCAGTTTAATTCACTGTGATGTGGTAGTCCTGGTTGTCACACTTAAGTCCTTTATAAACCTCCTGCTCCCCCCCCCACAGCACAAAAGTTTATGATTAAGTCTCTCTCCCTACCACCACTACTAATGATAATAAAAGTAGGAAAACTAGAACTGTGTTTCCACATTTCCACATTAAATGTACATTAGCAGAAATGCTAGATACATCATAACGTCACACCATATGGCTGAACATTTCTTGGTCTAGTGCAGGGATAGCATTTAGGGGGCGGATGGTACAAAATCATAACATAGGTCCTCCTCCCACACTTGCCACAGCCTCATCCCATCCTATCCAAAGAATCTTACAAGGCATGGGAAAGTTTCTGAAATTAGATCACAGCAAAAATTTAAAAATCCCCCTGCCGCACCGGGTACTTTGGCTTATTTTGGTTTAACATAGCGTCCAGTCTGATGAGCAGTTCTTCAAAGCTTGTTGACAGTTTGTAGCTTGGGGTTGGTTCTAACACAGTCCTTGTTACATTACGTTGATTTTTTTTAAAAAAATATTCTGATGGATCGATGCAGCTGTTAACATTTTATCAACAGACCAATTCATCTGAAAGCTTTGTTCCCCCCCCCCCCAGGTCTTTTTCATTGCAAAATCATTGATTATCACCCCTAAGTCGATTTCCCTCACAAATTCATACTTGGCAGATGAAATAACCAGATGCCTTAAGTGTTCCACTTCTCCTGTGCCTGGAAACATGGGGCTGAGTGGTTTTTGACTTGACCTGTGCTTTCTAGGCATGTTTCCAAGCGGTTTTGCCTTTGCGTCACTGTTTTCCCCTGGAAAACCTGCTCTTTAGCATTAAATTGGAACAAATGGCAATCCATGGAGAATCAAATTGCCATTCCAATTCAGTCCTAAAAGTCAGATTTCCCCAGGGGAATGTGGCAGGCCAAATGGAGGTATGGATAAGCCCTAAGACACACACACACACACACACACACACACACTACCATCACGACCATAATTTTTCTTTGGATCAGGTCTCCCACATCTGCAACTTACCGTATTTTTCTGTGTATAAGACGATGCTTTTTGCTAAAGGGGGGGGGCAAAAATTGGGTGTCGTCTTATACACAGGTAGTGAATGCAGAGGGGGGATGTCTGACTAATGGCAGCAGCAAGCAGGAGATTGGCAGCGGTGATTGGGCGGGTGATTGGTGGCTGCAGCAAGGCCTGCTGGCGATTGGCTGTGGCAATTGAGCAGGCAATTGGCGGCTGTGGCAAGTGGATGGGTGGGCTGTTGGTGGCAGCAAATGGGCAGACAATTGGCGGCTGCAGCGAGGTGTACGATTGGCAGTGGCTGTGGCAAGCGATCGGCAGTGGTGGGCAGACGGGTGAACGATTGGCAGAAGTGACCTCCCCCAAAAAGCTAAACAACTTAATTTATTAATTTTGGGTTAAAAAAAAATAGGGGTTGTCTTATACATGGAAAAATACGGTACTTAGAAAGGGCCATTCATGAAATTGCTAATTGTATGAATGATGTCCTGTCTAGTTTGACCCTCACTAAGATGTCTGCTCTCATCATAATGAGGTTTCCACTTATGGGAAAACAATACTTCTCATGAATACAAGCCTTGATGGTTTGGTGTTTGTTTTACTGTAACTGACTTCTCTCTCTCTCTCTCTATATATATAATAATAAGCACCACTAATTCATTTAAGGGCTTTTCCCTCCTGATTGATTAGTCATCTTACTCCATGCTTCCGATTGAGAATTATTAACTGAACTTAGAAATTCAGCAAGCTCGGCAAATCTAAACAGTAGGCAGATTAGAAATGGATGCTTAACCTCCTGAGGCTCTTAGAGATGGGAATGGGCTGGAGAGTGATTGCCTGTCTGGCTTCAGTGACTGCAAGGGGAATAGAGTATTTTTCCAGTTCAATATTGTCAATGGATCATTCATACATATAAGGAGAAAGAAAATGGGTTGGCTTCCTGCAGTCATGTTTTCCTCTATGTGTTCTTTGTGATTGCGCTATTTGTATGCTACTTGCCAGCAATTGCATGTTTTGAAAAATACAACAGCAGCAAATTTATACAACAAGTAGGGTTGCCATGTGTCCTCTTTTTCCAGGTGATGTCGTCTTTTTCAGGGGTAAAATTTGGGACAAATTGCATTTATTTGCTTTGAATGACTCTGTCATAGAGTCATAACATCCTCTTTTTGGCTCTTCAAAATGCGACAACCCTATCCCGAGTAGCAAATGTGACACCCTCCAGATGTTTAAGACTCCAGTCCTGGTCACTGGCCATGCTTGTGCCTAATGGGAGTTGTAGTCCGCAATTGTACCGTGTTTGGTGCCTCAGTATGTAGAAAGCCCAAGTCCTTGCACTGGATATTTTTCCTCCCCCCACTCCTCAAGCTTATTATAGTCTATGCTGTATTCATCTGATCACAATGAAGATCAGTTCTCCCAGAAATTGATCATCTGCTACAGTAGATATTTGCAACCAGCAACACTGATTAGACACTGATTGGCCATCTGTCATGGATGCTTCAGTTGAGATTGCTGCATTGTAGGGGGTTAAATTAATGACCCTTGGGGTCACTTCCAACTCTACAATGCTATGAGTCTATCTCTTTCCCTATCCACTCACAACATGTGTTGAGGGGGTGTGAAAGGATCTCACTTCTTTTCCACAATTTACTCACTTCATTATTATGAATTTTAAAAATTGTGAGTAGAAAGTATTCAAAGTCATCAATATATGTTATGAACTTATAAAGAAGAAGAGACATCAACAGTATAGATGGATCACTGCTAGTCTTCTGCAGTAAAAGTAGCAATGGACACCATGGGAGCTCAAGGTTTATCAGTTTTATTTTGTCAAAAACTTGGATAAGCACGTGTCCATTTCACCAGAACGCAAAAACTAGGGGCCATCTGAAATCTGCCTTCCTGTAATCTAGGCCCCTGAAATGTCTGTACGTGGAAAATTTCGTGATTCAGGTCACAATGTTTTTTAAAAATAAAATAATATAGACCCTTTCCTTTGGAAAATTGATAAAGAAACTCAATAATCCTCAAGTGTTCTTTTCGCTGTGAGATGGTTTCTTAGGAAAGCTCTGGGCTGTGAAAAGAAAATTAAAGTTCATCAGCCAAGCTCTTAACCTTTAAACATGATAATTGACTTTTGGTACTCTCATACTTTAGTTATTATATCATTATGAATTATTTGTGTACCTAATACAGAGCTAGAAAATAACACTGCAGTAGTAAAAGGATCAAATTTTAAAAGTTTCATTTTGCTGAAGTAATTTCCCTGCACCTTTATAACTGAGCCCCAAGGGTAGGGAATCTTTGGAAGATTTTTATTAAAGAAAAAGAAAAGAAACTTCACCTCTGATTGCTCCCTAAATTAGGTGCCAAATAGATGATACATTCATCATATAGTCATCTCTTGCAGGCTTATTTCTCATTTAGAAATGGCAGCCTTGGGAGTGAGGCAGTCATAATCCCCCTCCTTCACAGTTGCTATGAAGAAGAAGAAGAAGAAGAAGAAGAAGAAGAAGAAGAAGAAGAAGA
>JAXCMG010000039.1:11501042-11558116 GCA_034642415.1 Podarcis siculus
GAAGAAGAAGAAGAAGAAGAAGAAGAAGAAGAAGAAGAAGAAGAAGACGACGACGACTCCTGGGAGATACAATCATGTGACAATTGTGTTATTCATTCATGGCTTCACAGATACCAACTGGGTTCCCTCCAGATGTTTTGAACTACAACTCCCATCATTCCCTGCCAGAATGTGCTAGCTGGAGCTGATATGGACTTCAAACCAGTTTGGGGTGATATGTCAATATATTGTCCATCCCATTTTAGGAGTTCTCTATGGTGCAATGGCTTCCATTGAGGCAACAGGGAACATTAATTTAAGAATACCTTGGGGAAGTAAAGAAGACTGTGAATTGCAAGCCACAAGGCAGGACCTTATATTTTCACTCACACTGAAATCTTAACATAAATTTGAATGCAGATTCACAATATCCCAAGTGTGAGGCATATCAAATTTTCATGAAATTATGAACACAGGCTGCCAGATCAGGCCAATGGCCCTTTCAGTCTAGCATTCTCTCCCCACAATTGCTGACCAGAAGCTTATGGGAAACCTGAAAGCAGGACTTGACCACAAGAGCACTCTCCCCTCATGTCACCAAGCAGAATCTGAGCACGAGGGCACTTTCCTGTCCTGTGGTTTCCAGTAACTGGCATGCATAAGCATTACTACTTCCAACTGTGGAGGCAGAGAATAGCCATTATGGCGAGTAGCCATTGATAGCCTTTACCATGAATCGGTTGCCCATGGAAAACCTGTAAGCAGGACATGGGCGCAACAGCACTCTGCTCACCTGTGATTCCTTGGAGTTTTGAGTTTGATATCCTGCTTTATCACTACCCTAAGGAGTCTGAAAGCAGCTAACAATCTCCTTTTCCCCTTCCTCCCCCAAAACAAACACTCTGTGAGGTGAGTGGGGCTGAGAGACTTCAGAGAAGTGTGACTAGCCAAAGGTCACCCAGCAGCTGCATGTGGAGGAGCAGGGAAGCGAACCCGGTTCACCAGATTGCGAGTCCACCGCTCTTAACCACTACAGCACACTGGTGTTCAGAGATATACTGTGCCTTGCCTTCCCCATTAATTTGTCTAATCCTCTATTAAAGTCGTCCAAGTTGGTGGACATTACTGCCTCCTGTAGGAGTGAGTTCCATAGTTTAAGTATGCACTGCATGACGGAGGACTTTCTTTTATCTGTCCTGAATTTTCTGCATTCAGCTTCATTGGATGACCATGAGTTCTGTGGGAATGTTGAGGAAAGTAGGAGAGGATATATTGATTAAATATTATCCCTCCTCACTCACACTAGTGAGCAGGCAGCAGAGCACATTCCCTTGCACATTGCTGGAAGCAAGTTGATGGATTCTTTGTTGTTGTTTAGTCGTTTAGTCGTGTCCGACTCTTCTTGACTCCAGAGCACGCCAGGCACTCTTGTCTTCCACTGCCTCCCGCAGTTTGGTCAAACTCACGCTGGTAGCTTCGAGAACACTGTCCAACCATCTCGTCCTCTGCCGTCCCCTTCTCCTTGTGCCCTCAATCTTTCCCAACATCAGGGTCTTTTCCAGGGAGTCTTCTCTTCTCATGAGGTGGCCAAAGTATTGGAGCCTCAGCTTCACGATCTGTCCTTCCAGTGAGTACTCAGAGCTGATTTCCTTAAGAATGGATACGTTTTATCTTCTTGCAGTCCATGGGACTCTTTAGAATGATTCTTTAGAATCATTTCAATTAAGCAATCCAGTCTGGCTTGTCCAGTCTGGATAGTTCCTGGTAAGTTTCCCATTTTATTTCCCTCTTAAAAATAATAACATGACAATCTTCTTTCAAAGTAAGAGTAATGTTTACTTACATTCAGTTCACAGTGGTGTTCTGAAGGCAGGCTTTATCTTGTGGTTACAGTTACGTTTGTAGAGAAAAGAAGTCTGAGCTAGGCCTCAGACCTTCTACCTGGTGGCTTCCAGCCTCTGGAAGGATGAACCATGTGCTGGCTAAGAGTCAGAAGTGAGGAAGATGGCAAAAGAGCAAGAGTCAAAAGAGGGCAAAGAAGAAGATGGCTGTGTGGCTAGCCTTTTTATATAGGGTCTGCTAGGGTCACACCCATCTATCTGGTCACACAACGGGGGAGAAGGCTCCAGAGCAGGTATGGCAGGAAGTCCTCCCTGTCTGGAGCAACATTCCCTTGTGTGTCCACTCTAGGCAACAGGAAATATTGTGTTTGACTGCTTCAGTGATGATGCATCCCACAAGTTCTAGTGCTCAAGACATGGAGAAAACCTTTTTCTTTATCCACTTTCTCCATGTCATACCTCATTTTATAAACTAATATAAATTGATATGAACATGGGCCAGCAAACATTAATATGCACCCCTGATTAATCCACTAGATGAAGCAAACAAATAATTTAAAAATCTGCATTTCAAATAGGTCTTCACTCCCTCTTTCTCTCTTAAACTTCTTTTTATTTTGGGTTCACCCAGTTCACTGCATTGAGTAGGGCTGAAAACTCATTTCACAGCCCGTGCAAGGCAGTAGGCAAAAGTGTTTCTCAATCAAATTTCTGGTAAAGACAGGAGAGACTGCCTTGCTTCTCAGAAGGTGTCACTGAATAGATCAAAACTGATTTGCCGAACACTGCTGCATTTCAAAAGACCATTTGAGAAAGCAATAACATGTAAATAATCACATAAGATGGACAGGGGCCATTCAGCTTGCATACTGAGAAGGTATTCACAGAGTGCAGGCATACTGGAATTTCTTAGTTGAAAAGAAATGGGGAAATGAAGGCTCCTTCTTATTTAACTATACACTTTCCTCTTATCATGCCCAAATCACACATAGCAAAGGAGGCACTTCAAATCCAAGTATAACAGAACAGAAGGTGGAAACTGCTTAGTGAACCCTTCCCTGCTATTTCTATGTAACTGAGAAATGACACTGGATATTCAGGACACGTGTGCAGAAGGTTGTTGTTGCTGTTGTGGTTGTTACATCTTTATGCTACCTACTACCTCAGGTCACCTCCAGACTGTCAGCATTTTGCAGGAGGGATTCAAGCACACTCCGGAAATTTAAATTTGTACAATTAAACTGGATTAAAATGCTCTATTGGCCCAGTGCAACATATCTTTGTTTTTTAAAGAGTGAATTGACTTTTTGCTGTTAGGGAAGTGACAGGAAAAAACACTGAAAAGAGTAGGATAAACAAATGATTACCAGGAAGATATATAACTGCTGTGCAAGCAAATCAAGATGAATCCAGGAAGAATGTTCACTGATGTCTAACTTTCCCATGAGGAAATCAGAATGAATATATAATAAAGACTGAACATAATCTAACGTCCACATAAGCTTTCTTCAAGCAAAGCAAATCAATAAACAGGTCATGTGTAGGAGCCCTCAGCAATAAAAACCAGCACAATATACCATATTGCCCCAAATATAAGCTGCACCTGCAAATAAGCCACACCTTTAAAATTCGGTGGCTTGGGGGAGGCTGGGGGGCCATGGATGGGACGGGCGCCATTGGCCCACACTCCCGGGCTGCTCCCTGGTGGGGGGCCGCACCGCTTTGCTGGCGGCGTAAGGTCGTGAATATAAGCCACACTTTAACTTTTCACAATTGGAATTTGGGGGAAGGTGTGGCTTATATTTGGGCTAATACGGTAAGTTTTTGTGAAGTTTTTCCAGATTGTTACTTTGCATGTTATTTTGGATGTTAGCATTATTATGCATTTATCTTCATATAAAGACGAAGCACTGTGCAAGGATTTGATCCACTGTCTCAGTATCCATCATAGAGACCCCTGACCATTAGGTCCAGTCGTGACCAACTCTGGGGTTGCGGCGCTCATCTCGCTTTATTGGCTGAGGGAGCAGGCGTACAGCTTCCAGGTCATGTGGCCAGCATGACTAAGCTGCTTCTGGCGAACCAGAGCAGCACACGGAAACGCCATTTACCTTTCCGCCAGAGCGGTACCTATTTATCTACTTGCACTTGGACATGCTTTCGAACTGCTAGGTTGACAGGAGCAGGGACCAAGCAACGGGAGCTCACCCCATAGCGGGTATCCAAACCGTGACCTTCAGATTGGCAAGTCCTAGGCTCTGTGGTTTAACCCACAGTGCCACCCACGTCAATGTATCCATCATAGTATCCCTCATTTTAGGAAATCGATAACTGTTGGTCATCCATCTTTTCTAACTAGTGCTCATCCTATCCAAAGCAAGGCCTGGCTAGCTATTGTGCACTCCTCTGCTTTAACTAGTGCTCCTCCCTCCCTCCCTCCCTCCCTCCCTCTCTCTTTTCTTTTCTTTTCAACAGCTTGTGTCAATCTGCAGTAGCTACTTTTAGATCTGCTTCTTCATTTGGGACACTTATTCACAACTGTGAACATTCAATTTTTGCATCAGAAGACAGAAAGGTTTGCTGCATTTCTGGTTTATTTACAAAAACAAAAGACAAAACCCTATCCAGTAGGTCTCAACCCACAAAATGGGTGTACTTATTGGAGCATGTGCATTTGAACCTTCAGGAAAACAATCTGCAGCAACTGTAATGAAAAGCAAATTCTGTTCCCCGTGATCTTTTAAATCTACATGGAAATCAATTCTGTGCAAATTGTTAGACCTACATGTGATGTATATAGGATTGTGCCTTAAGCTTTTCATTCCTTTTCACCACTGCACTGCAGGTTGGCTACGAATACAATAGGCTTGTGTGGAAGCAATATGGCTGCATAACCAGGAGGCTTATTTCAGTGTGCTAAGAACATTCTGCTCCTGCAAACAGATTTTGGGCAGGATCATTGTTGTGCTGAGAGAATTTGGGTCCAGTAACTGGAAAAGCAGGAATCGATTTCCATTAGCAGGAAAAGCATGTCTAGGAACTTAGAAATCTGTCTTGTACCAGGACAGACTATTTGCCCTTGTACATATGGGATGGTCTATCTGATGCTTTGGGGATTACAACTCCCATCAGTTCTGACCATGATCGCTGGGGCTGATGGAAGTTGGAGTCAGACACCATGATCTAGCTTGATACTGGACATCAGTTCTCCAAGCAGAGACAGGTCTTTTCCATCACTTGCTACCTTACTCTTTTAATTGGAAACACCTGTGGTTTTCTACAAAAAAAGCATGTGCTCTGTCACTGAGCTATGATTCCTTCTCAAATGGCCTATTTCAGTCTGAATGAGAACTCAAGACATGCTCTTGGTGATGCCCAAAGTGGCTGCAAGTATTTTATTCTAAACTCTCTCTCCCTTTTCCTAATTAAGTGCAGTCAGAGTGCCCCCAAATTTCTGCTCCATCCAATAAATGTGGATTAAGAAATAACCTTGCTTAGTAGAAAATATTTGCGTTGAGCATTATAGAGCAGAGATTTTCAGAGTCCCATCTACACTGTGAACACTAGCCTGCTTATGTTATTAATTGTATCTCTTTGAGAAATGGGGAAAGGGTAAGATGGCTTATTACTCCATTTTTCCTAGAATCACGAAGCAAATGAGCATCCCATTCCAAATCCATGGCTGATACTCCATTGGAGATTAAATTCTAGACATGGTGCCAGAAGATCTGCATTAGCTACTAATTCCTAGGGAGTGGTGTTGAAAGCATCACCTTGATGCGAGCTCTATTTTGGCATTGCAGAGCCTTAATCCTCATGAGAAATCAGCTTACCCAACTTGGCAGGCAGAGCTGGCATGTGGCATGGCCTTTGTTTCTTCTTGGCACTGGCTAGCAGAAAGGCAGCAATAGAGAAATGGAAGCATTTGTATTAAGAGAAAGTTGCATGCAAAACCAAGAAGATGCTGAAATAAATTTGTTGCAGTAGAAAGTCTGGTCATTGCCATAGTAATTTTCAAAGTCCCAGTGCTCATAGGTGGAATCAAGCTCTAAACAAACTCTCAGAAGAGACATTGAAGTTCTATGGAACTGTGGTTAGGAGATTCACAATTACTTTCAAATTTAGCTTGAAAATCATTTTGGAACCCTTGAGTCCAGAACTGCCTTAAATCTAGAGTACATCAGCCAACACTTAGAATATTAGCCATTTGAGGCTCTGGATTCCTGCCCCCCCTCCCCTTTTTGAAAGACAGCATTTTAATTTCCAATTTTGAAGAATGCCGTTATTCTGCATTCAAGCTCTTTAACTGCCATTGACTCCACCATCCACACACAGACACCTACATACATACCGCACATGTGTGTTAAACATGCTTTGAGTGTATAGTGTGCACGTGACCAAAAAGTGTTATTGCTTCTAGCCCACATTATGACATGTTGACACTCTAATATATTTGTCTTAGTTTTACATGTTTCAGAAGTTATATATTTCACTGCTTCCTAAACCTTCTGGCTTTTAGGACACACCTCATTGCAATCCTAAGAGCTTTACCCTCAGAATATACCTGTAAGCAGGGAGAGGGTAATGTGTTGTCAACCAACATCCCTGGTCATGCTAGCTGGGGCTGATGGGAGTTGGAATCCAACATCTGGAGGGCCTTCAACCAAGCAATATCCATCTCCATTTTAAAGATGGGGAAGTGGCTTCTGTGAGACAGGGACCCCTAAAAAACTCAGTGAGAGGCCGACCTAAGCCAGAAAGCATATGAGCCCAAACGCTCCATCCAGTGTCATAATGTAGCCTTACTGGAGTTCACCAATTGGGTCTGCGTTGCTCCGGGACAGGAGGAAGGAAGTCAAATGACACCGAGGTTGGTTCAAAGAAAGAGTTTATTCTGCTCTCCGGATAGCAGAAGGCACTTGTGTGGTGAGTCCACAGCAAGTCCAAAGAAATCAGAGATTACAATCAGTATATATATCCTCCAGGCACCCTCTCCCCCAGGAATCCAATCATGTCAGCCTATGTACGCAGGTTGACATCACATATGTTCTTGCTCTGGTATTCTTAACCATAAAAGGGTATTCCTTCCTGTACTTCTGACCATAAAAGGATCTTCCTCTTCCTACTCTTATCTTGGAGGAAGAGGTCATCATCTCCGAGAACACGCTCTGGTGTTGTTCCTGGACTTAGGTCTGTGCGTCTTTTGTGGTCAAGACATAAGATAAGGCCCAGAGTGTCATCCCTGTTCCACTAGAACAGCCAAGGTCATCCTTGCCATCCCAAACTGATAAAGGAGACGGCTCTGAGCACTTGTTTATACATTGACTCAGAACTCAAGTTAATGGATTTTAGCTAAGGAAAAATAGGGATTTTGGTGCGGTTTCAAACTGTCTGCCCAATCAGTTTTGGGTTTGGGAAACCCATTCCCTCATTAAGTTGTTCACTTTAAGCAAGACTTTTAGTACAGAAAGTGTTATCCTGTAATCCTGGCCCAGATTCAGTAAAGTAATGAAGTATATGTCTTTAGTCTTGTAGTTAAGCACCTAATTAAGTGCTCCAATGAATTTGATCCTGTACTACTGACGTTTATTAAGTTTAATTGGAAGGCTCGCAACACAGATTTTTTCTCTTCCCACCTACCTTGATTTAGATAAAAGCAGTTTTCTTTTATTTCATGAAAAACATAGTGTCACCTTAGTTTTCAAAAATAATCCTCCGTCTTCATTTCAGCCTCTGACCTGCAGTGGTGGCTGGTGGCCATTTGGAGTAGTAGAGCAAAAACGAGAGAGACCAGCTGTAGGCAGAGCCAGAGCCAATGTAAAAAGGTAAAGGGATCCCTGACCATTAGTTCCAGTCGTGACTGACTCTGGGGTTGCGGCGCTCATCTCCCTTTATTGGCTGAGGGAGCTAGCGTACAGCTTCCGGGTCATGTGGCCAGCATGACTAAGCCGCTTCTGGCGAACCAGAGCAGCACACGGAAATGCCATTTACCTTCCCGCCGGAGCGGTACCTATTTATCTACTTGCACTTTGACGTGCTTTCAAACTGCTAGGTTGGCAGGAGCTGGGACCGAGCAACGGGAGCTCACCCCGTGGCGGGGATTCGAACCGCCGACCTTCTAACCGGCAAGTCCTAGGCTCTGTGGTTTAACCCACAGCGCCACCCGCTTCCAATGTAGAGCCAGTGTAGGCCGAATCAAATAATTCTAGCTTTGTCTTCATCCTCATCACTGCTCAGTCCTACAGTGCCATCACTGACACTAAGGGAGGAGATTGCCAGCCAGTGCCACCCCCTGGGCTAGTCGCAAGTAAGGAGGTAGGCAGGTGAGGGAGGCTGATGGAAGATGTAACTTGGTGGGGGAAACTTTGTGGCTCTGTTTCTTCCCCTGCCCTTTTAGATATGACAGTCATGTTGTCATGCCACGTCCTCACGGCAGCCATTTTGTGTTATGCCGTACCCCACTAGCAGCCATTTTGAGACTGGCACCCACAGCACTTTCTCAACATTACAAATGCATCAATTGGCTGGGAAAGATTGCCGACCCCTGGTTTATTCAAATGGTCGACTCAGACTTTTGATATCCAGCGATGTTTGTTGGAGGTCTGAAAAAGGAGGAAGGATGTGGGTGAACAGGTTAGGGGAAATGCAATCTTTTTTTTTTTTCTCCACCACAGTCTGGAGAGATTATCATCCCAACTAAAATGAGTGTCAAATGTGGCCTTTGAGCCAATGCTGAAATGTGCTTATTTCACTGGGAAACATCCTTGGCCACAAATGATTGTTGAAGCAGGAATGTGTATGCAGCCTGGGCATGCACCAGGGCTTATCGTGACTCCTCATTTCGCTTTTATGGAAATATTCCCAGCTGCAGTATTGCCAAGTCTCACGTGGGCTGGCATTAAAAAAATATATAGATTTCAAACACCCTGAAAGGGATCTTATTGCAGCATCTGTAGTTGGTTTTATTAAAAGCAGTTTAAATTCCCATCCCCGGAGCTGTTTGGAATTATAGAGATGGGCTGCAGAAATTTACATTTTAATTGAGGCAGAAGACAAAATAGGGCACAGCACAGCATTCACACATTACAAGGGAGAATAAATAAGATATGTATCAGCTGGGGGAGAAGAAAATTCTGGCCGTTTTTCACTGCCTCCTGTGTTTTATTTTCAAAACGAGAAGCCTTGGTCTTTGTGGCTGTTTCCCTCATCAGCTCCTCGCAGCCAAGAGGCATCTGTGTTTTCTTGAGCAGGTTATCTTATTAAAATCTGGCATAAAATCTGGCGGCTAGATTGTATTTTGTTGTTGTTGCCCTCATCAAGATGCAACTGGAGAGAGCGGGGAAATATCTCATCATGCAAAGTGCTTTCCATATGCCAGTACATCTTGGCTGGGGAAATTGTGGCCAGCCAGACGTTGATGGACTCCCATCAGCCTCAGCCACCATAGCCAAAGATCAGGGATGATGGGAGTTGGAGTCTAACAGCATTTGGAGGGCCACAGGTTCCCCAGGCCTGCGCTACATAGATTCCCACTCTGCCATGCTCCTCAGCAATGGAATCCTAACTTATTAAACAAAGATCGTCTTTGAGTCCTTGAGAGGAATGCACATGGCTCTGAGAATGTTCTTAAATGTAAGTGATACTTGGACTGCCACCATGCACTGCAAGTAAGTGTGTGTGTGTGTGTGTGTGTGTGTGTGTGTTTTAAACAGAGGCAGAGATGGCACAGCTACTCACAAGAATCCTGCCTCTGTCAGAATTCCTGGCTTGAAAGTCAACATGCTACCTAAGGAGATGAGTCTCCTCTTTTCTCGTGATACCAGACTCACCTCCTTTTCCTCCAGTGGCGAAATGGCCACTACAGTTCCTAATGGCATCCTCTCTTCACCAGACGAGGAAGAGGCAATCTCTGGGATGCCCACATCCTCAGTAGTTTGGTGCAGGTCTGGAAGTGGTGGTGGGGAGTCATCAAAAAGGTTCTGTTCCATTGTCTCATTCCCCCTTCCTTCCCTTCAGAGTCATCTTCTTCAAATGCCTCCTACTCCTGGTCTCAATCAGAGTACTCCAAGAGGATTATGAGAGGGAGGTGAATTCAGTGCACTTTCTAGGACTTGCCATTATAATTTAGCAGATGGTTTCCATGTCTTCCTTTTAAACCAAAGTTTGCCACAATCTGAAGGGATGGCAGTCAACAGCTCAGCTGCTGCTTCTGTCATATAGAGAAGGGCAGAACCTGAAGAAGAGCTGAGGCTCTATGTTCATACTGTAGAATCACAGAACTGTAAAGTTGGAAAGGATCCTGAGAGCCATTAAGTCCAACTCTCTGCAATGCAGGTACAACAAGATGGAAGTACGAGACCCCTTATGAATCACACACAGCAGCTCCGTTTCACATTGAGTACACTGGCAATCTTCCCACCATTTGGCAAAGTGGGGAAATAACTCCCAGGTTCAGTCCCACTGCATCAGAGGCAACCCACTTGTGCAGATCCTCACAACTTGCAGCCCAGGGGGAAAGCCATTGCTGAATGCTGGAACATTTGAACATTGAACATTTGCATGCAGAAGGTCCTGGGTTCAGTCCATCTCCCTGTAGGAGAGAACCCAGCCTGAAACCGTGGAGAGTTATTCCAGTCTTTGCAGGCTAGATGCACCTATGGCCTGATTCAGTATAATCCTGTATCTTTGTTCCTATGCCTAAGTGGGAACAAAACTACATCAAGTCATAGTTCAGAGGTATAGTTGATAATAAATAAGATGGGTGCCCCAGATGGATGGATACAACCATTGGCGCTTGTCAGACATTCTCTACATGTAATTGCTCACCACTCCTTGACATCTGGTACTCTTGACCTCCTACTCTCCTGACAAGTTGTTTGCTGAGAAACTGAATAGCAGAAGTTAGTGAGTAGTCTGGGGGAGAGGGGAAGAAGACGAATAACTTGAATTAACTTGGAGACAGTGATTTGACCCTCGAGTATGAAGAGGCTGCTTTTTTTGGCAGAAGCATGAAGCTTTTGAATGTGTTGGGTGATGTGTTGGGTTTTGTTACCATTGAAGCAGGCATCCGTATGCAGCCTTCCAATACGTGCATGGAAACTGCAAGCACTTATTAAGTATCTGTAGCCCAGTGAGAGATGAATGAACAGAACAAGGTTGGTTTGGAAGCCGGCAGAGAACTGACATGTGTGTCTTCCATATGGCTTCTCTGGTTTTACCTGGATGCATGAGAAACAGGTGCTTCATTTGGGATAGCATCTCTGCTTGGAGAATTTGAGAAGCAATGCAGCCCCACAATTTCTCTGACCCTGACTGTTTTTATCTCTGCACTGGAAGTGTGTGTGTTTGTGTGTGTAAATAAAAACAAATCTCACAAAACAATCATTGTCCACATATTCATCTGGAAGGGATTAAGTCACTGCAATTATAAAATAAAATCATTTTCTTCCTTTAATCCCCCCAAGTTCTGACCTTTGTCATCTTTTGATCCCGGCAACTCAACCAATCCAGAGTTTAATTTTTTTTTTTTTAATTGACTGGCTGCTTGTGTTGGTATAGTTAATAGGAAGCACATCCCGGAGACGGTGTTAGTCAGAAGCATGGATTTTGGAGCTATCCTGGAAGTAGGGTCCAAATCTGCTGGCTTTTGGTCTAGTTCCCTCTGTGGTGATAAATATGTGTCTGAACTGTAAAGGTAAAGGTACCTCTGACAGTTAGGTCTAGTCATGGACGACTCTGGGGTTGCACGCTCATCTCACTCTATAGGCCGAGGGAGCCGGTGTTTGTCCACAGACAGCTTCCGGGTCAAGTGGCCGGCAGGACTAAGGCGCTTTTGGCAATCCAGAGCAGCACACAGAAATGCTGTTTACCTTCCTGCCGGAGTGGCACCTATTTATCTACTTGCACCTTGACATGCTTTCGTACTGCTAGGAGCAGGGACCGAGCAACGGGAGCTCACCCGTTGCGGGGATTCGAACCGTCAACCTGTTGATCGGCAAGCCCTAGGCTCTGTGGTTTAGACCACAGCACCACCTGCGTCCCTCTCGTGCCTGAACTGTACTACTTCAAATTTTGGTTGCTGGTCATATGGTGGAATACTCCTCCATAGAGAAAGCTGAAATAAAAACCCCAAGGTACCAGGAAGAAGAATATAGCACCCTGCTTACAAGTTGGCACTGAGTGTCAATGTGCTGCCCGGCCAAGTTCAATGAGTTGCTACTGATATATGAGTCCCTCTTCTTCTTCTTCTTTGGCTATCACTCGTAACCGAGTAAGATTGTCTTCCATTAACACGGTGTTCGGGTTTGAGATGAGTTTTTGGAAGACGTCTCTGTGTGAATTTGGGTAGATGGTGCTTTGCCATAAGTGTACTTATAGAAGGTGATGGAGATTATGATTAATAATAAAAGAATGGTAACAATCAAGACATTAATAACTTTTAAAAAACACACCTCCTAGGCTGGAAATCCTCCTCACTGACTTGCTAGTCTTACAAATGGAGTGGTTTGTTTGTTTGTTTGTTTGTTTGTGGGACTATTGAAACTTTTATGTCACTATCTGCAGTCTAAGGTAATAGAGCTGAGACACTGGTTTACCATTTCAGAGCTCCCTCACACAACCTGTTTATTGAGCATGAATTTATTTGTACAAAGCTTGCAGAGAGGTTATATGATGTCCAGTCTTTATTGAGCATTTGTTCTGATGTTATTTTTTTATGGGCAATTGAAAAAGAGAGAATATTTCCAATGCTAAAAGAAAAGTATTACTGTGGTGAGTGGCATAAAAAATAATAAAATTACAAATCCTTGTGTCTGTGAATACTTTAGGCCTGTGCTGAAACAATTGCTCCTTATTTACCACCCCATTTGCAAATGGTGAATTTGGGGCACCCGTTCTGGTGGGCAGTTTCAGGAGCCACAATTCAGCCCCCCAAAATTGGACTTTTTAAGGAGGAGGGTGAAGAGGAGCAGGGCTTCCCCTGTCCCTCTTTCTCTTTTGTAAACTGCTCAATAAAATCAGCCTGCTCTTTTATTTCAAAGCTGCTAGCTCTTTTATTTCAACTATTAAAAAACGAAGCACAATAAAGAGAGGAAAAGCCCCATCACTGATTCCGTAAGCCCCCTCAAGTCCCCCTAAAATGCTGTTTTATGATTCATGCCATCAGGGCCAGCAGCAGACTTCCATGCTCTCTTGGTCTGGTCTTTATTTATTTTCTGGATTGTAAAATCCTTAAAGCACAGGTATATTTGTGAATACAAGTGTGGTAATATCAATTGACCCAGACTCTGGGTTATTACTGGAGCCTTCTCCCATTCTTTTTCATTTGTCTATTAGTTTTTCATTTTATATCTCCAGGACCATATCCACCTGTTCAAGCCAATGCCTTTAAAAATAAAGGAATGTATTTCCACTGTTTTCCACAAATGCCAAGTTACAATTTCAAATAGGTTCTCTTTAAGATGATATGCAAATGTTAAAAGAATCAGATGACAATCCTTTCTTATTCACCAGCAAAATGAAAAGAAAAATGTGCTGGTATGGCAGGGGTAGCTTCCATTGCAGATTCCTTTCTAGGTCACAGACCACATGCACCAGCCAGATAATAATAATAATAATAATAATAATAATAATAATAATAATAAAAATTTATTATTATTATTGTTATTATTATTATTATTATTACTATTATTTATCCCCCGCCCATCTGGCTGGGTTTCCCCAGCCACTCTGGGTGGCTTCCAGTAAAATATTAAAATACAATAATTCATGAAATACTAAAAGCTTCCGTAACAGGGCTGCCTTAAGATGTCTTCTAAAAGTCAGATAGTTGTTTATTTCCTTGACATATGGTAGGAGGGCATTCCACAGGGTGGGCGTCACTACAGGAAGACCCTCCGCCTGGTTCCCTGTAACTTCACTTCTCATAGTGACGGAACCTCCAGAAGGCCCTCGGCATTGGACCTCAGTGTCCGGGCAGAACGATGGGGGTGGAGACACTCCTTCAGGTATACTGGGCCAATGATGCACACCCAGGCATCATTGAACTAGATGTGAATCACAGAATCATAGAATAGTAGAGTTGGAAGGGATCCTGAGGGTCATCTAGTCCAACACCCGCAATACAAGAATCTAAATGAAAGCTCTACTTAACCTCTATTTAAACATCTCCAAGAAAGGAGAGTCCACCACATCCCAAGGGAGTCTGTTCCACCGTCAAAGAGCTCTTATTGTCAGAATGTTCTTCCTAATGTTTACAAGAAATCTCCTTTCTTGTAACTTGAAGTCATTGGTTCAAGTCCTAACCTTCAGAGCAGGAGAAGACAAGCTTTTTCCCTCTTCCATGTGACAGCTCTTGAGATATTTGAAGATGGCTACCATATCTCCTCTTAGTCTCCTATTTTCCAGGCTAAACATACCCAGCTCCTTCAACCGTTCCTCATAAGAGGAAGATGCTGGGCATTTCACCTTGGGTCCTCCTCATGCTCTATCACTGAACTACAGCCCTCCCTAAGAGCTTCCTCAGTACCCAAAGGCAACAGCTGGACTGTGAGCCACTTCATAAGACCTTCCTAGAAAAGATGGCTGAAGAAAGCAGATGGGGAGAGGAGGAAGGAGAGGACCATATCAAAGGTGGCAAGGAGCTCCCCACCCAATTGGCTTTCATTAGCTGCAGGGAGACCTCTGCATTTGTTTACCCCCAAAGTTGTGTTGATATTGGTTCAAGAGCTCCATACATAGCCTGAATAAGCAATTGAAGTTTACTTATCCCTGTACCCCCAGGTAAGCTTTGCATTTTCCAAGATCACACACCTCCATGACCTACTGGTATGTCTTCTTTGATGTGCATAAATTGACAGGTTTGCCTATACCTAGGTTCCACCCATACTTATTGAAACCCCCGTTTGAATCATAGCACCTAGTGCTTGTTTTATGACTTTATGGATGCACCAATTTGTTTCGCAGCACCTTCCCTCTGTCCATTCAGGCATACCTCCTCCTTAAAATGATTGCTGTCCTTTCTGCAGAGTATCTGAGAACAGCAGTCCTTCAAACATTCGTGTTTCTGGCCTTTCCCTGAACATCACTATGAGGTCTTCCTTTGTGTCTTCTTATTTACCTCCTTGATGTGAGCTTCTTTCGAGACAGCACAGTGCGGTTAATGCACCACAACACAGGTTTTCCTTACAGCCAAAGCTGTAAGAGCAGAAATTAGAACATAAAAATAATCCTAAGGAGCAAATGCAATTATTTTGTGATTTCTTTTTTTTTAACTTG
Organism: Podarcis siculus; assembly: GCA_034642415.1. Taxonomy (NCBI): domain Eukaryota; kingdom Metazoa; phylum Chordata; class Lepidosauria; order Squamata; family Lacertidae; genus Podarcis; species Podarcis siculus. Next base: position 11,516,138 of record JAXCMG010000039.1, read on the forward strand.
GTAACATTAAAGTTTTAAAATAACAGAAAACTGCAAGGTGAGATTGAATGCAGCAGATAGCTATAAAGATTAATTGCACAGATAAGGTCTCCTCTCTTCTTATTGGTTTTATAATAGACACTCCTCAATGCCCTCTCTGAATGCATTCCGACAGCAGAAGGAAGAGCAATGGGAGATGGGGATGCAAATGGAGGGGCGGTGGGAAGCAGCATTTAAAGGGAGAAGAAACAAATTGCTCAAATTAAATCTCCCACTAAAAAAAAAAAAGGCATTTGAGAATGGAGGGTCTAATGTAGCTATGTTATGAAGGGCCTGTTTTCACTTTGCAAACAAAACTCCCAAACACAAATGCAACTAAGGGATACTTCATTAGATACTTGTCCCTTGGGTGACCTTCTTTTTGATGCAAGATTTTTTCATGGTACTACAGTGGTACCTTGGTTCTCAAATGCCTTGGTACTCAAACAGCTTGGAACCCAAACACTGCAAAACCGGAATTAAATATTCCTCTTTGCAAACCTTTCTCGGAAGCTGAACATGCCCTGTTTTGAGTGTTACACTTCTGATTTGAGTGCCATGCTTCCGTTTTGAGTGTTACACTGAGTTCTGTCTCTTTTTGCTATTTATTTTGCGTTTTTGTTTTGTTTTTGTGACTGTGTGGAACCCAGTTCAGCTACTGATTGATTGATTGTGTGACTGCAGTACAGTGGTACCTCGGGTTAAGTACTTAATTCGTTCCGGAGGTCTGTTCTTAACCTGAAACTGTTCTTAACCTGAAGCACAACCTGAAACTGTTCTTAACCTGAAGCACCACTTTAGCTAATTGTGCCACGCTGCCGGAGCACGATTTCTGTTCTCATCCTGAAGCAAAGTTCTTAACCTAAAGCACTATTTCTGGGTTAGCGGAGTCTGTAACCTGAAGCGTATGTAACCCGAGGTACGACTATACACGGTTTATTGCTTTCATTTTATGGATCAATGGTCTTGTTAGATAGTGAAATCCATGTTAACTTGCTGTTTTAGGGGTTGTTTTAAAAAGTCTGGAACAGATTAATCCATTTTGCATTACTTTCTATGGGAAAGTGAGCCTTGGTTTTGGAACGCTTTGGTTTTGGAATGGACTTCTGGAATGGATTAAGTTTGACAACCAAGGGACCACTATATCTCAAGGCACTTTTGGGCGAGGAAATAAACAGGTCAAGCCTAAGACAAAAGGGCTTAAACGCCTGTTTCCATGCCACCATGCGAAACAAAATAGTCCAGGTTTCAGAAAGACACATTTATTTAAGGTGTCCGTGCACTGCCTTTTCAATTGAGAAAATAACCACAAAGCAGCTTCCAGCCTGGAATGAAAGAAAAACAACAAAAGGTTATTTTGCGTGGCATCCAGCCAAGTAGATCTGCTGCCTCAAGGATGTCTGCTAGCCCAATGGAAGTTCCTCTCCTCACATGCACCTTCCCCAAATCTGCTCTGGAGAGTTGTGAGAACCTCCAGAACAGATGTAAGGGGCACTTGAGGAGAAGAGAGGGAGGGCAAGTTCTGCTGCACCACCAAAAGACCTTGGATAAGTAGATCTCCACTCTAGTCAGTTGGAATGCTAAACCATGCTTTGTTGTTGTTGTTGTTTAGTCATTTAGTCGTGTCCAAATCTTTGTGACCCCCTGGACCAGAGCACGCCAGGCACTTCTGTCTTCCACTGCCTCCCGCAGTTTGGTCAGACTCATGCTGGTAGCTTCGAGAACACTGTCCAGCCATCTCGTCCTGTGTCATCCCCTTCTCCTTGTGCCCTCCATCTTTCCCAACATCAGGGTCTTTCCCAGGGAGTCTTCTCTTCTCATGAGGTGGCCAATGTATTGGCCAAACCATGCTTTAGCATTACCCAAAGAAGCAGGCACAAGCCTTGGACTCATGTCCTCCCTCCTCCCTTTGAAATACTTTATTGTCAACTTGTATACAGTGAGATTACACGAGCACCCCCCACTCAGCTCTCTTAGTCTTAATTCCCCTCGTTTACTAACGCACACCCACCAAACCCGAAAGTCAGTTGCCCTGTTGTTATCTATTCATTCAGCAGCCTAACAGCCCATGGATAGAAGCTGTTCTTTACCCTGTTGGTGCGACTAATCATGCTTCTTTTTCTTCTGCCTGAGGGCAGGAGATCAAGAAAGTGCCGGCCAGGGTGTGAATCATCCCAGAGAATTTTCCTCACTCTCCTGAGGCAACGTTCTTCCACTATTTCATCCAGCGGATTCACGGGACAGCCCATAATATCTTGTGCTGTATTCACCACCCTCTGTAGGCACTTCCTATCAGTTGATGTCAAACCATGTACCACATCGTGATGTAGTATGAAAGGACACTTTCTATTGTGGACTGGTAGAAGGAGATCATCAAATGTTGATTGACATCGTTCTTTCGCAATACTCTGAGGAGATGGAGTCTCTATTGGGCTTTCTTAACCACCTGGGTTGTATTTATTTTCCAAGTAAGGTCTTCACTGAGATAAACTCCTAGGAATTAAAAAGGAATTTGCACTAGACATTTAAAAATATCTGAAGCTGGTTTATTGCCCATAGCTCATTCACAAACCAGGAATGGAAATGAGGAGCACATCATTTGTTTGAATAGGTTCCCGTTTATTAACTTTGCTAATGTAATGGAAAACAGTTGCTTACCACCTTTAGCGTATTCTCACCTTTGGACATACTAACTGATTTTTGCTTGCTCTTTGATATCTTTATGCACATAAAAGGAAGGGGAAAAGAAGCAGACCATTAAAAAAAAAGCAGTACTGCTGTGTTGAACTCCGAGACAATGTATTTTCACTTCTCTAGGCACCTATTTTTCACTTACTGACAACTTACTCTAATTGTATGATTTTGTACATAGTTATGTAAGTTTGTGATGGTTTTCCCCCTTCAGATATTTTTAAATGTCTAGTGCAACTTACTCTAATTGTCTGTATGATTTTGTACATAGTTATGTAAGTTTGTGATGGTTCCCCCCCCTATTTATTGTGAACTGTGGGAAGGGAAAATCTGTTTTTCTCTTAGTTTTTTTTCTTTTTGTTTGTTATTGCTATTACACAATTTTTAAAAAGTTTAATAACATTATTTAATTGAAAAGAAAAAAGTTTGAGTAGGAACAAAGTCACTATAAAATAAAGAATCAATAAGGCATCAGGAGAGGCATCAGGAAAAAGCATTAAAAAACAACCACCACCTCAGTCTTTGTGTACGAAATATTCAATAACGCAACAGCTGTTGAGGGAGCACTCTCAGATAAACCAAATGGTACATATGAAACTCAAACTGAGATAGAGGCATTCCTAAAATTCTCAAAAGTTAAAATTTTGGCCAGTTTTATAACTGGTTTGAGTGTAGTTGTAAATAATGCAATAATAAAAGATGGCAACATTGCAAGATCGTTAACTGACAATTGCAAAATGTAAGGAAATTTAAATAACCATGCAATAGTGTGCTCTTTAATTCTCTTTAATATTCTTCAATTCTCATTTTACTCTATGAAGAAAGGTTGCAGTGTTTGGAACATTATTGTTTAGAGAAAAGGCAAGTAAGAGGTGATATGATAGAAATTGATAAAATTATGCATGGCAAGAAGAAAGCGGCTAGAGGAATATTTTTCTCCCTTTCTCATAATACTAGAATTCGTGGAAATTCAGTGAAGCTGAATGTTGGAAGATTCAGTACAGGTCAAAAAGAAGTACTATCTTCCCACAACACATAGTTAAACCACTCTGTGCTGGTTTGGTCAAACCCAGCACCTGCCATCCTGTATCGAGCTCTGGGCACCACAAATAAAGAAGAAGATTGACAAGCTTGAAAGTGAGCAGAGGAGGGCAAGCAAGATGATCAAGGGTCTGGAAACGAAGTCTTATGAAGAACAGTTGAAGGAGTTTGGTGTGTTTAGCCTGGAGAAGAGAAGACTCAGAGGTGGTATGATAGTCATCTTCAGATATCTCAAGGCCTGTCGCATGGAAGATGGAGCAAGCTTGTATTCTGCTCCTCAGAGGGTAGGACCCAAACCAATGGATTCAAATTACGAGAAAGGACATTCTGGCTAAACATCAGGGAGAACTTTATGATGGTAAGAGCTGTAAGACAGTGGAACAGATTCCCTCAGAAGGTGGTTGGGTCTCCCTCGTTGGAGTTTTTTAAGTAGAGGGATTCTCTGTGATTCCTGCATTGCCATTGGGGATATTGGGCTCCCTTCCAACCTTACAATTCTACGATTTTATGAGTTGGCAGTAACATCAAAAAGTGTTCTTGTGCAACTTGCACTCCCCACAGGCATCTAGTTGGCCACTGTGAGACCGGATGCTGGCTCTCACAGGCTCATATGTTCAAAATGCCACAACAAAAGGGATGGGGGGAAATGAGAAGGAAATAATTCAGCAGACGAACAGAGTTTAATTAATTATTCTGCCTACAAAAGTGTTCACACACTATTAGCTATCTTAACAACCAGTTTTACAAATGACATATCCCCAAATAACATGTCTTCTTCCCTGTATTTTGGTTTCACAATGCTCTGCTCAGCATTGTGTTTCCTTTTGTTTTGACATTGCATTTCAGTTTGTGATGTCACACTTTGTTTTGAGATATCAAGTTGTTTTCCTACCACTGGCAAATTAGACCTTTAAAGAATCAAAACAAAACTTACAATGTTAAACAGAACTATAAGTCCATGAAGGTACTTAGGGCTAATTAAACTTATCAAGGGCTTCCTTAGCTATAACAAGCATATGTAATCTGAAATACAGGCGACTCCTCACTTACATTCCTGGGTACGGTGTGTATATGTGAAAACCCCTATACTGGGGAACACCATCTAAAAAGCCTGTAAATAACTTCTAAACCTCTATAAACTCTTGAAAAACCCTCCAAACATCCTTTCTCACACTCTTCACAGGCCTTAAAGGTTAGTGCAAAGGCTCATGGGGTTGCAGTTGCAAAGGCAGCTAGGATTGCAAGTTGTTTTCAGGCTGTTTTCAGGCTATTTTTGCAGTTTCCTGCTTTTTTCAGGCCGTTTTTGCTATTTCCGTGCCTTTTTGCAGATTGAATCAATTTATTTAATTATTTCCCAGTGCAACATAGAAACGTGGTTGCACGCAAGTTAGACGTGCATATGTGAGGAGACGCCTGAAATTTAAGCCACCCTCTGGCCTTCGCAAGCCCCACCATCACAACCTTCTAAACATTTGTTGTTGTTGTTTTTTAGTCATTTAGTCGTGTCCAACTCTTCGTGACCCCATGGACCAGAGCACGCCAGGCACTTCTGTCTTCCACTGCCTCCGGCAGTTTGGTCAAACTCATGCTGGTAGCTTCGAGAACACTATCCAACCATCTCGTCCTCTGTTGTCCCCTTCTCCTTGTGCCCTCCATCTTTCCCAACATCAGGGTCTTTTCCAGGGAGTCTTCTCTTCTCATGAGGTGGCCAAAGTATTGGAGCCTCAGCTTCAGGATCTGTCCTTCCAGTGAGCACTCAGGGCTGATTTCCTTCACAATAGATAGGTTTGATCTTCTTGCAGTCCATGGGACTCTCAAGAGTCTCCTCCAGCACCAGAATTCAAAAGCATGAATTCTTCGGCGATCAGCCTTCTTTATGGTCCAGCTTTCACTTTCATACATCACTACTGGGAAAACCATAGCTTTTACTATATGGTACTATATGGTCCATATAGTAAAAGCCCCGCCATTACAACCTTCTAAACATCCCAAGTTGTAGAAGGCCTGTAGCTCAGCAGTTAGAGCATCTTCTTCACATGCAGAATGCTCCAGATTCAATCTTCAACATCTTCAGGCAGGGCTGGGAGAGACCCCTGCCTGAAACCCTGATGAGTCACTGCCACTCAGTGTGGACAATACTGAGCTAAATGGACCAATATCCTGTCTCATCCTATGACGGCTTCCTGTTTTGTTATGTTCTCATAGAAGAAGCCATCTTCCCCATTATTGAGGTTCCTCTGGCTCTGTCAATGGGGGAAAGGAGAAATTTAGTGCTACAGTTTTAGCTATTATGGAACGCTGCGGAAACAAAATGTTTATCTCAATATTTCTGGCTTCTTCATTGCAGAGCTCTATGGAGGTGGGAAGAGGAAAAGGCTAATCTCCAGCAAGTAGCAGGGAGATTGGAATAGATGGAGAAATAGGCTTGTGTCAGAGGATGAATGGACTTGGATGGGTTTGGAGAAGGACAATACATTTCCTACTTCGGCAGGAAAGTGCCTGACTTATTCCAAACCAGTTCAAGGTGCACTGTGAAATGTTCGTGGCATCTGTTGTGTCAAATACCAGAGATGTGCATAGAACTGTCTACATAAGAGGTTCATCTTTGCTGCCTCTTCTTGGCATGATTTATGTTGGTTGCTGGACATGCAAATAGGTCTGAGTGTTAGGATATTTCCGTTCCTCCTTAAAAAGGGAGCAGGCTCTTGTGTGTCACAAGCCTGCGTACTTCCTGCTCACAGGGAGTTTCCGTTTTGTATATAGCTTTTGTTTTCTGGCTGTTTCCTCAACATTGAAGCAAGCAGTCATGTTTTCCTTTGTTCTGACCAACGATGAATAAAGCTGTAAAATATGCTCTCCTGGGTGAATCTTCCGTTGTGGAAACTCTGCGATAAGGGCGTACCTGAGTCCTGGAATGTGTCTGAGGCTCGTGTCGCTAATTGACCGATGCTGTTCCCATGGGAGACTGATGAATGTCTGCAGACGGCGTGGCCTGCATGATGGCCTTTGTCTCCCTGGCAGTATCCCAACACTGAGGTGGTATAATGGCCGATGCCACAAAGGCACCAACATCTCCCTTTAACCACCTGAGAGCAGTACTGTCATGACTAGGGCATTTGAAGGAACTTTCTGAATCTCACTCTCTCTCCAGTGAAAGAACACCGATTCCAAACTACAATCTTTTACCTTTCATTACCTCTTCTTCTTCAAGTTGTTTCACGTTCATCTGTGCCAGCAAAGCAGATTAAAAAGCGCCAAGGAACAAGACTTACATTATTATGGAACAGTATTCATCGGTGCTAGGAATGGATGAATCTGTCACTTTCGGTTTCTCCCAGTTTTCCAATCTTAGGTTCAGCTCAGTTAGGATTTTAGTGTGACTTCTTTGTATAAAAATTTGCCTAATGTAGACATTTTTTTTTTTTTTTTGCAAAGTAATGTTCCCTGATGTAATGCATTTCTGCATGCTATTTTAGAAATAACTTTTTCTGGCAGGAGAACTGCATTGCCACATTCAGAGACGTGAAATTCAAAGGACGGGTTTGCTTCAGTTTGTATGGGGAAGCGCAAATTAGTTAGGTTCACCTTTAAATGCAAACTGAATTAAATTTCTTACCAATCTGTAGCTGGTACCTCATCCCAGCCCCTTCCCATACTGGCTGAAGTTAATGGGAGTTGTCTGGAAGGCACTAGGCTGATGAACACAGTTATATAAGGTAATGGTTTTATTGCTGTTTAAGTGTTACAGTAGATGCCAACAGTGATTTTTTTAAAAAAATAAATCATAATCATAAATATCACATACCCATGAACAGCATGATGGCAACAAACAATAACAGCATCAAGCTTTGTAGCAAAGTTCTAACAAAATGTCCCTGAGGCAGCAAACCACATTATTATTTTTGAACAAAATTGCTTCTAATCTTGGCAGCTGCAACAGGACACAAAGCTACACTGTAGTTTACCTGCTTGGCTTTGTCATTCGGCAGGCACTCTCCTTTGAAGCAGATTGGCTGAAAATGTATTGTGTCTGAAGGCCTAGAAAGGAATAATTGTTTCTTCTTGGTGTTCAGTGGGCCAAAAAAGCCTTGTAATCCTGAATGTTCTCCAGTGACTGCTAAGTCTTGAATGGCTTTTTAGCAAAGTATCGCTTTTAAACACTTCTACACATCATTTGAAATTAAAGATCAGTGGGAATGTCTTCCTGCACATCCAAGGGAAAAAGAAGAGGTTGTCTGTGTAATATATCAGGGAAGGGGGAGAAATCTACACTTGAAGTGATGCCAGATCAGCTTGAACATCCATGCTTATTTATTTATATTGTGCCTCCATCCCCCCTCAGATCTGGGACTCGAGGTTGGTCGCAAAAAAATTAAAACAAACACAGATAAAACACCCAAAACTAAAACCATATAAAAGATAATATTTTAAAGCTCATTACAATAAAAAAACCTAATATTTAAAATCTAGTAAATAAATCTTCCGTCAGGCGTGGAGAGTCCTCCCCTCCCTTCGGTAACTTCAACAGATAAGAATTAATGAGCAGCTGATAGATTTATAGTCCTTTTATTACAGCGTCGCGGGTGGTGCTGTGGGTTAAACCACAGAGCCTAGGACTTGCCGATCAGAAGGTCGGCGGTTCGAATCTCCGCGACAGGGTGAGCTCCTGTTGCTCGGTCCCTGCTCCTCCCAACCTAGCAGTTCGAAAGCATGTCAAAGTGCAAGTAGATAAATAGGTGCCGCTCTGGCGGGAAGGTAAACGGTGTTTCTGTGCGCTGCTCTGGTTCGCCAGAAGCGGCTTAGTCATGCTGGCCACATGACCCAGAAGCTGTATGCCGGCTCCCTTGGCCAGTAAAGTGAGATGAGCGCCGCAACCCCAGAGTCGGTCACGACTGGACCTAATGGTCAGGGGTCCCCTTACCTTTACATGTTGTGAGCACAAATACACAGCTCTCCTCAAGGAGGGCAGTTGGCTAATCTAGTCTTCCTTCCAACTACTGCAGCATTTTGGGCGCCAACAGGAAGTCCCCCCTTCCTCTGACTCCTTTGCTCTCTGATACATTTGGACCTCCAAGTCCGTGGTGAGGGGGGGTCCCCCACGCTCTCAAGTGATGTCTCAGCTAACTCCCTTCTGGCTCTGTTGTCATTATCTCATAATTGGGTAACTCCCCCCCCCCAAGCTGTTCAGCTCCTGTCTCTCTCTTTGCTTCACTATACGCTGTGGACAAAAGGGGCGACTCTCCCCCCTCCAGCTCTCCATCAGAAAGAAGCTGGTCTGCCATGCAATGCATTCCGAAGTCCTTTGTTCATATATATGTATATTTTTTTCTTTTTCATTCATTACATACATCTCAGATTCTTAACATTTATTATGTATTCCTTCCTCCCTCCCCCCCTAGGCTTCCCCCAACTTCCACTTCTGGTTTGTTTCTCCTTTCACCCACTTTGCTATCTCTTAACAGAAAAAGTTAATAATAACATAACATCAAATATAAAAGTAAAAGTAAATACAACATAATATTTCTCTATCTTCTAAACATTTTCTAATACTAATAGTGTGGATGTTTATTTAAATCCTGCCATCAAGTCTATCGACTTTCTTTGTTTCTGCAAGTATTTAGTGTATTTTTGGTCTTTGTTGGAAGCCCCCCAGAGTGGCTGGGCTACAAATAATAAATTATTATTATTATTATTATTATTATTATTATTATTATTATTATTATTTAAACTGTTCCCATTCTTTTTCAAAGTCGTTGTCATCTTTTTCTCTTAGTCTGTCTGTCATTTTTGCCAGTTCTGCATAGTTCATCAACTTCTGTTGCCATTGTTCTTTAATTGGTATTTCTCCAGTCTTCCAGTTTTGTGCAATTAATCAACATTCTTGCTTCAACTCTTCCCCCTCCATCTTTCCATCAGAGAGAATCTGGTCTGCCATGGAATGTATTCCCCAGTCCTCATCTTCAGACTATTCCCTGACATCTACTAAAAACAATGCAGCCCTATTAAAAGACCTTTCCTTAAAAGCAGTCATTTCCTAAAACCCTGCCTGAAGTTTGTGGTGTTTTGTTTCGAAATCCACATTAGGTATTCATGTTTCTTCTCATACGCCTAGTTCCAGGCCCATTAACCATGGGTGCCTTTGCCTGGTAGCGCTGTGGCCCCATAAATACTGGGAATCTCATGCTAGAGATGGCTGCTGTGCTCTGTCTCACGGCCTGTTGACTTGTCGCTGCATAAGAAGATCAGAAACAGAGAAGGAGGCAGACTTTCTCTGCAGGGGATCCTTGTCTCTGCCAATTGGATCACCTGGGCATTCTCTGCACAGCTTATATTTCAGAGCAGGTACGGCAATAGGTTGTGACATGTGATCTAAGCTGTCACTGTTGGTTTAGATGGCAAATGCTCTATGATACTGGAGGATAATTTAATGCAGGATGATGAACTAGTGAATTGATATTTGGCAGCACAGTAGGAAAAGGAGACTGTCTTGCTCTGTTTTGGAGTTATCGCCTTAGGATCTTGGAAAGAAGGAAACTGAAAGGAGGCAGCCATGCAATAAAAAGGGCTGTTCTTGGTTATTTTAAAAAATAGTTTCTCGTCCATCTTCTTTAGTGCCTGTTCTGGTACCAGAGGTGTGTATGTTTGTGCATTTCATGAAATACCATCATTTCATTAGCCTGGCTCTAAGCCATTCAATTTAAAGACTTTCATAGATAGAGACTGCAGATGTGGGTGCTTTTGGGTACAATATTTCCAAATGTGCTTCCATGAGGGTAGGAGGGAATCCTCCATAAATGTGCAAATATAGCATCTTTCTTTCTTTGGTGACCACTCCTAGCCAAGTAAGATTGCCTTCCATAAACACGGTTTTAACAGTGAGTCCGTAAGTGACTGTGGAGGCCAATTCTGGATCCACATGTCCTTCCACAGTGGGGACATAGGTTTCCAGGTGGGAGTTGATCGTGGTGAGGGTTTGCCTAGTGTGCCTTCCTCTTAGCATGTTTCTCCCTTGCGTCCTGAGTTCTAGTGTCGTCAAAGCCCATGACACCTTTGGTAAAGGCTGTTCTTCAATTGGAGCACTCGCAGGCAAGTGTTTCCCAATTGCTGGTGTTTAAATTACTTTTTTTTTTTTTAGATTTGCCCTGAGACAGTCTTTAAACCTCTTTTGTTGACCACCAGCATTACGCTTTCCATTTTTCAGTTCGGAATAGAGTAATTGCTTTGGCAGACGATAATCAGGCATCCACACAACATGACCAGTCCAACAAAGTTGATGTTGAAGAATCATTGCTTCAACACTGGTGATCCTTGCTTCTTCTAGTACACTGCCATTAGTTTGCCTGTCTTCCCAAGTGATGTGTAAAAAATCACTTGATGGAATCTTTTGAGGAGTTGGAGATGGCGTTTATAAGTGGTCCATGTTTCACAAGCATACAGTAAGATTGGTAGCTTTGTAAACAAGCATTTTGGTTTCCCTGCGAATGTCCCGGTCCTCAATCAAACACTTCAATCAGGAATAAGCAGCACTCACCAAGCTCAGGTGAGGCTGGATTTCGGCATCAATGTCGGCCCTTGTGGAAAGATATAGCAAACATAGCTTATCAAGGAGTGGACTAAACTAATTCCTGCTGTGCTGCATTTGTCCATGCAAAGGAGCATCCTGAAACATCACATGCATGCATGCACAACACATTCTGAAGTGCAGGAGCCCAGAATTCTGCCAGCTCCCTTTGCCATCACCTTCTTGGGAGAAAAGCAATGACAAACCTAGACAGCATCTTAAAAAGCAGAGACATCACCTTGCCAACAAAGGTCCGTATAGTAAAAGCTATGGTTTTCCCAGTAGTGATGTATGGAAGTGAAAGCTGGACCATAAAGAAGGCTGATCGCTGAAGAATTCATGCTTTTGAATTCTGCTGCTGGAGGAGACTCTTGAGAGTCCCATGGACTGCAAGAAGATCAAACCTATCCATTCTTAAGGAAGTCAGCCCTGAGTGCTCACTGGAAGGACAGATCCTGAAGCTGAGGCTCCAATACTTTGGCCACCTCATGAGAAGAGAAGACTCCCTGGAAAAGACCCTGATGTTGGGAAAGATGGAGGGCACAAGGAGAAGGGGACAACAGAGGACAAGATGGTTGGACAGTGTTCTCGAAGCTACCAGCATGAGTTTGACCAAACTGCGGGAGGCAGTGGAAGACAGGAGTGCCTGGCGTGCTCTGGTCCATGGGGTCACGAAGAGTCAGACACGACTAAACGACAACAACAACAACAAGGAATATAAGCACCTCCTTATAAGTGAGTCAGAACATTGGCTTCTCTCACCCAAGATTGTCTACATTTATTGGCAGTGACTTTCTGGGGTTTTGTACAGCATCCACGAGTCTTTCCTAGCCCTGCTTGAAGATGCCAGGGACTGAACCTGGGACCTTCTGTAAGAGGAGCATTTGCTCTTGCTGAAGCATGTCACATTCATTGTACCTCGTTGAGCCGCCCTTAGTTCTGGGCCAGTTGGAGCAGCACTGATCGTAGTTGTTTTGCAGCTCCCAAGGGACCACATGCCCTCTTCATTACAAGTGCTGCAGGTCTATATGTCAAGAGCGATGAGGGCCCCCGTTCACTGCAGCTCTCATTGCAAGGCAGAGCTCCCCGCTGCGAGTGGAAGGTAAGGTAGCAAAGCGTACAAGAGTTCGATGAAGAGCAGCAGGAGGTAGTCATTAGTGGTTTGGGTCAGAAAGTCAGTTGTCCAATTTTATAAATAAATGCAACTGCAGTTAAAGGAATGCAAGAGCTCTGTGGCACAGCCTGAATGATCCTGTTCCATTGTGTGGCCTCAGAGGTATGGTAAGCAAATATGGGATGTTTATTAAAAGGAGCTCCTCAATAGGACTGGGCATTTTCATATTGAATATTAATACACAACAGCTCAGAGAGTATAGCAAGCAGTAGATTTAGCCCACTTTATTAGTGCAAACACAGCATATTACATTTTACACATGGGGGACAGATGCATGCTCTATTGTATTTCCCCTCTTCTTAATTAGCCAGTGTTAATAAGCTTCTACTGACATTTTACTTCTTTCCCTGCTTATTAGATTCTTGCTAGGCTTGAAATCATCCCTACAGGCAAACAAAATAAGATAAGAGAGGGGTGGAAAGGTGCATTTGAATGCCGGAATGCTCTGAAGCAGACAGGATGTGATTCCTCCCCCCCCAAAGATAAGCTCTGTTGAATTTGATTTAGTTTAATGGGAGACTTCATCCTGTGCTCAAGGAGCCAGAAGCAAACCACAGTTCCCAGATATCCTTCTGCTGGGAATTTCCTGTTGGCAAGACTTTAAGGACAGAGTTTGCCAATCTTTTGTGGGCACATTTGGATTTTTGAGTGAGTGCTCTGGGTGTTCCCCCCCCTCCCACATCACTTCTTACCCCAATTTCCTGGATCTTCCCCAACCCCTGGAGACAGGAAGAGAAAACGCACACACATTTTGCATCCCCAAGTTTATTCTTTGGAAAAGGCACTCCTCTGAATTTTTCACTGCAGTGCTCCCATCAAACAAATGTACATGTTGGAGAAAGATGCACACGTGTGTCTGTGTGTGTGTGTGTGTGTGTGTGTGAAAAGTCACACATAATGTTTGGAGAAATTGTGCACGAAATATGTGCATTAGTAAAAACTGCATTCATAAAGGTGTTTACTATGAGAAACTTACACTAAAATGCTAATAAATTTTCATCAGGATTTTTTTGGGGGGAGGGTGGAAATTGCTGAGGAAATGAAGAGCTGAATTTAAAATTGGGTGGGGGGAGATGAGAAATTGAGAAAAACAGATTTGCCTATGCCTCCCTGGACTTGGGAAGCCTTCTCTCAAACTGATTTTGAACTTTCTTCATAGTTTGGTTTGAGGAATGGGAGGCAGGAAGAACTCTATAGGAAAGATTAGAGATGGCACTGAGATGATAAGGAAGCTTTCAGAATAGCTGGATCATTTTAGTTGAGAAATTCTCCCCCCAAATGGACAAAGGTTCCAATGCTATCTGAGGTCCCGAACGGAAGGACTCCCTATGAAGTGCTGGGGACACATTTGTTACAGGTCTCAGATGTTTCTCTTAAAGCAAGATTTCGCAGTGAAAGGTGAGGTTTCTGCTAAGGAGAAACGTCTGAGGACTTTTGCAAGGAGCCCAAAGAATCCCTCATTATAGCTGGGAGGCAAATAAGGCAACAACTCAGCTGAAAACAAGCAGATCTGGATCTGTGCATGGAACTGTGATTAGGGATGGGGTGAGATTTTATTCAGTTCAAATTTAAAGTTGAATTCGCCCAAGTTTTGCTTTCTGAAATGCTATGTGAACCAGAACAGCCATCCTTCAAAAGTCACATTTCTTTGAATTTTGCAATGCAGTTCTCCTGCCAGATATTCGTATGAATACATATACTAATGAAAGCAACACATAAAAGGCGCAATATTAGAGAAAACTGCTCAGCAAAAATGTGTATGTTAGGAGAAATTGCACAAAAGTGTGTATATTCGAAGAAATTAACTCTAAAATTCTGATGAATTTTCACAAGGACTATAAATATACTACAGTGGACATGTGGAGAAATGAACTTAGGACTGGACAAATGAGAAGCTGAGACAAACTAGATCTGACATATTTGTTCATCCCTAGGGTTGACCCCATGGGAACCATGTGCACATTCCATTGGACTCCACTATAGAAGAAAGGTGGGATAAAACATATAAGAAACTATTTAAAACAAAGTAAATAACACCAGTGATTCATTGTGCCATTCGGTATTTTATCTAATAGGCATATACAGTTTTTTATTCAACAAATATTGCTGAAGGGGAACCAAGATGAGGTGGATCAATAAATATTTCTAAAAGGGAATGAAGATGAGGTTGATCAAATGTTAGACTGGGCGAATGCTTAAAGAAATAAATAACTGAGCAGACACATTCACCACACACAGAGATGCTGCCAATAATTCCTGTTATCTGAAAATGTCAAGCATTATTTTCCTAGCTGCCTGACAAGGGAAATCCCATTTTACAAAGAAAATATTACTGATATTTTCCGCAGTGGGAGGGTGGGTGGAGAAGAGGAGGAGATGTTTTCTTTTCACTTCAGTTCCACTCATCTCTGGCCATGTATTATTGATTGGGAGCCCTCTTTGGATTATCGCCATGCCTCTTGCTCACTTACTAAACCGTAAATATTCACCCATGCATTCCTGCAGACAATTTGTTTCTTTGCAGGAGGTTATGTGAAGTGGGCAAATATATACGTGCGAGAGAGGCTGCCTAGAAAGCAGTCTAGTGGAGATCTGTGCCCTCGAGCTCGCTTAAAATAAACACCTCGCAGCTCACTTCTGGGAAGGATAGCTGTGCTTCTTTTCAGCTCAATTTATATGAAAAGGCGTCCAGGTCCATTGTTTCTATGGTGGCAATACAAAAACCATTAACTCCAATATATATTGCTTTGTAAAAATGTTCACGCTGCAAAGTTGTGCTTGGTTGTTGGCAACAGATGGGAGAACAACATGCTTACCTTGATCCTCCAGGTTTACTAACTGCAACAAACAATACCTTGTACTGAGAATGTGGCCAGGGGGTGTCAGAGACTGGGCAGAGGAGGAATGGTGGAGACTGCTTGCCCCGCCTTACCCTTCCAGAGAAGGAGACAGTTCAGAATGATAACAGGGGTTTGAGGGAGATCACAGCTCAGAGGCAGATGAGGGGAAAAGCTGAGAAATAATGAGAGAGGAGGAGGAGGAGGAGGAGGAGGAGGAGGAAGAAGCAGCCAAGGGGCAACAGCTGACAGACACAGTGTCTTTCCAGAACCTCCCCTCTCCCAGAACCTGGCAAGCATCGAAAGTAGGAGAGCAAAGAGCTAAAAGGCAGAGGGCACTTCTCAGCACCTGTAGTAATGACACATGAGAGGGAGGGGGTGGAGACTCACTTGTGGCAACGCTGTTATTCCAAGAGCCTCTCTCTGTGAATATTGAATAAAAAGCAGTTGGTAAGAACTTTTCCTTGTCTTATCCATTCCTGGCAAACTGCCGTAGGGGTTGGATCCTCTGCCACCTGACGGGGGAGATAAAGTCCTCTGCTGTAGAGGTAGTCATCGTGACATCCTCAAGATTTTTTTGGACTCCAACTCCCATCAGCCACAGGCCCAATGGTGGATGGGCAGGGTTGGTGTGAGCTGCAGTTCAGTATCTTCTGGAGCGCAACACATTGGCGACTCCATTCTACCAATTATTTTCGCAGTCCAAGAGCTTACAGAGGAAATGAGAGACTTCTGACAGCCCTCTGACATTTTAAATCTCTGGTCCTCTCCACAAAGCCTTGTAGTGTACACCTCCCTGACTCCAAAGGAGATGTCCGGTCAATTAAAAAACAAAACTCAACTAGGGGTTTTATTCAGACATCCTTCCAAACCATGGCTTGCAGTAACCAAAGTGAATATCATGGCTTTAGCTTCCAAATATGTATATTGTGCTCTCTCTCTCTTTTCGTGTTTGAAGTCCTTCACATAGAACTGATTATTTCAGTAATCCTTAAAACCACTCTGAATGGTAGATTGGTAGCTAATGCAAGTAGTTTTGGCTCATGCTGTGAGAAAATAGTAGTAGTAATAGTAGTAGTAATTTTATTATTTATACCCTACCCATCAGGCTGGATTTCCACAAAAGTAACCAACGGATATAATGAATAAATAAAAATAGATCTAAAATATGATTTTTGTATCTGTTACTTGTCTGGAGAACTGCCTTGCAAAATTCAGAAAAGTGCAAATTTTGAGGGACGGCTGTGTTTCGGTTTGTGTGTTGATTCAGAAAGTGCAAATTAGGTGGGTTTGCCTTTATATGTGAACTGAATTAAATTTCTACCCCATTCCTTTTCTACAGCACCAGAATCTGGATTTGAGTGTAGGCCTCAGTGTTCAGAGGGTCTTGGCCACAGTACATTGAGTTTTCCTCTCCTTCTCCTTTAGCCCATCCTGTGCCTTAAATGTCAGTAAGAAAGGGGAGGGGAATCAATACAATTTGCAGGATGTCTCCCACTGTGCTTGCAGTTTATTAAGCGAAAGTCAAGCTTACTGGTGGAAAACTGTGGTTCAGTCTCTTTCAGAGAGCTTTTCTTTCTCTAGTTCTTGCTGTGGATTTAATAATTACTCATTTTCATCTCCTTCTCTTCTCTCAAGTAGGGGAAAAAATGGTTGCATAAGTCTTTTGATTCCATTTTTAGTCTTCATTACTTTTTACCCTGACTTTGGAGGATCCTCGAAGGCACCTTACAAATTATAAATGAAAAATCGGGATCTGAGTCTGCTTCCTCTTAAGGATGCTTGAAGAATTTCTTCAGTATTCTTCAATATTCCAGAATTTCTTCAATATTCCAATATGATCTGCCTAGTCTGACTGCCCTGGACTATTATTATTATGTTTTTACTAAAATGTATACACTGCTAGATTGTTTTTTTAAAAAAAAAGCCCAAAAGTCATTTACAAAGAGAATAAAACAATATTTTTTCCCATTAAGAACAGTTTTTTTAAAACAACAACAACAACAACAAACTATTGAAAACATTCAAAAAAATCAGAAATAAACTAAAAATAGATAGGAGGACCAAAGAGGTTTTTTGCTCCACAGAATGTGCATTTTCCCAAATTGTGGCAGGGCTTCACTTCAAACCTCCTGAGCTGGTTCGAGGACTGCTTTTTAATTCACACACTCCCCACTTAAATCTCTCCCCCCCCCCCCGGGCACATATTCAAAATGGGGTCAGAAATGTCCCTTGATGGAAGCCATTTTTCTTTTATGTACAGTGGCTAATGTCCAATGCTGTTCCTTCTCAGAGTAGACCCACTGAAGTTAATGGCCATGACTAACTTGGGTTAATCAATTCAATGGGGCTACTTTGAGTAGAACTTATTTGGATATGTATGTATGTATGTATGTACATCTGGTGGTGGAAACATTGTTCTCCTTCTGGAGTAGTTTGTCCAACTTTTGTCCCCATCCTCCACTCAACTCTTACCTGTGGCTCCTAGAAAAAGGTGGGTTTCAAATGCAGTAAACACACACACACACACACATTTCCTGGAGGGAGGATTCAGAAAACCAAATCCCTAGAATGACTTAAACAAATGAAGAGAATATGCAAACTCATTGCATATCCGGCACTAAAACTAGACAGCTGCAGCCTTCAAGGTGCTCCCAATTAATGCTTTGAAGAAGACGCTTGGTTGTTTGTGGTTATGATTAAACTTTACAATTAGGGTCCTGCTTAAATGCATATTGCTTGATTTAATTAGAGCGATTACAAAATGCTTAGCTCAAGAACAAGGGTATTAATCACTTTCTTTTCTCTTGATGCCAAGCTGAGGGGAAAGAAAACAAACTCAGAAAGGTTATGCGCAAAGCTCGCTTGGGAAAGTTAAACACAGGGGAAGTTCTCAAATCACCCTCTTGACAAACTGTGATCTATGCAGCTAATACTGTACAGAGAAGTGGGATTCTCAGCTTCAGTGGGTGGGCCCAACTTCTCAGCATTTTAAGGGAGGGAGAAAACGTTTCCATATTCACTTTTCTCTCCACCGTGGATAACTCTATACACCTCTATCATGTCCTATGTTACTTGCTGCTTCTCTAAATGAAGAAAATCCAAATGTTGTAAACTTTCCTCATGGGGGATTGCTCCAGGCTTTTGCTCATTTTGGTTCATCTTCTCTGAAATCTTTCCCTCTCTAAAATAAACTTTTTAAGGGGTGGTGACCAAAATTGCACTAGCCCGTTTTTGTTTCTCTCATACTCTCATTTTTCCAATCGTAATTTCAGTTCTCCACATTTCTATACTGGTTTGCCATTTATTTATTTATTTATTTATTTATTATCTATCTATATCTATCTATATCTATCTATATCTATCTATCTATCTATATCTATATCTATCTATCAAAAAGAGTCCATGTAAAAATGCTTCAACCTTTCAGTGTGAATTTCTCCCAATATACATATTTGTGTAGGTTCAAATGTCTCTCCCATCTCTCTTCTCAGCTCCTGCTGGCTTCCCTACTTGAAATAAGTTCAAAAGCTCCTGTGCCACCTTTTAATTTTAAGCACCAGCAGTCTGGCTTCATCCCAGTCCGAATGGAACCTATCCTTTTTGTACAGGCCTGGCTTGTCCGAAAACATTCCCCAGAACCCAGAAGGTTGTTGAAATATCTCCCCTGCCCCTCCGCGTCTCTCCCTACAAACAAGGTAGAAAATTTCAAGAGGCCATTTGCACGCAGTAAATTTATGCAAGCGAGTTTTGGCAGAGGGAAGAAATACTGAAACAAAGCCTGCTCAGGACCTGCCTTGTTGATCAATCCAGTTTGATCCCAATGAAAGAAGTGAATCTACCTTAAAAGTCTGGGGATTTTGCCTCATCCCAAATATGTGTGGTGAAGTGCACAGGCTGATGCCTAGCCCTCTTTTGCATCACCTTCTTGAATCGGCAACATGATTACTCAAGAAGTCGCTCCAGTCTTGTCAGTTCCGGTGAGAAGAGCACATAAGTCATGGCCTTTGTCAATAAATATGTGGCAGCTGGATTGCTTTAGTCTTGGCAAGTCAGAGTCTCAGTGGTGTTCATGCTGTGCCCTAACAAATTGTAATGACCTTGTAGAGTCAAGGGAATCCCTAAGCTCCTTTGCTCTGCTCCTCCAACCCCCACAGTGGAGAGGATACAAATACAGAGACGTCTTGTTAAACCAAGTTGCATCAGAACGATATTGCCAGAGTGGAAGCATGAATGAAAGGGCCACATTGGTGGAATGTGTGTAATATTTTGCCCCACAACATTGCTAAGAGGCTGTTGTTGTTGTTGTTGTTTTTAAGGCAATATTTAATTACCATTTATGTTCAGATTTCAATAACGTTCAACCCATCTCTCCAGTCTGTCTTCAGACAATATACCGGTATTTGAACTCCCAACATTGCGTTCCAAACCCAAAATCAACTGGGATGAGAGTTTGGATTTGGGACTCAGTTGGCATAAACTCCTCACCCCAACCGAGACAGAGTTGCACTGGTGTAAGCCTCTTTCAGAAGAATTTAAGCCACTGTAATTGTCAGGCTTCAGGGAATCAGCTGCCTCACCCCCTTGGCAGTAGATAAGCAGGACAAAGGAAAAGGAGTCTTCTTACCAGTTAGAAACTTTAATAAGAGAACAAAGAACACACCTTCTAGAAATGGTGGTGTTCTCAGTTAAGTTCCCTCCCCCCTCCATCCCTGTTAAACTACGTCACTCCTACGTCTTGTAATATGAGCTTGTAACCTCTGCACTTTCTGTTCTGACACTTTCTGAGCTCTCCATGACTTTGGCGAAGGGGGGCGGCTACTACCCAGAGACTGTGAATCTCTCTCTCTTCCAGTGTTTCTTCTGTTAGCTGTTCCCCACCCAGTATTTCCCAGCTTTTGCCTTCTGAACTATGCCCCTCTGCAAACCACTGTTCCAAATCTATACTGTCCTCCTGCTCCTGGGAAGATTCAGGGTCAGGAGGAGGGGGTGGCTCCCACCATTCTTCCTCAGTGCAGCCCTCCTCAGCACGGTCCCTGACAGTAATCCACTCCGCAAAAGGGGAGTTCTGGGGGAAGTGGTCTGGGGAAGAGAATATTTGCGCCTGTTCCAATCCCTTCTCAGCTCAGCCCTGTGATTTAGGGTCCAATCCATAAAACTCACCTGCTGACTCAGCCACCGGTAGCCCCTCTCTGAGGCTCCTGCATGCAGTTTGGAACAGTGGTAACTTACACTGGACTTCATATTGTTGTGAAGTTGTGCTGGCTTCATATTGTTAGATTTGCTCTGCAAAGCTGTGACTGCAGACTAAAACGTTCCCACTGAATACTGATGAGTGACACATTCCTATCTGTAGGACCCATTGATTTCAGTGGTGCATATACTACTCTGTTGTTCACTACATTCAGTTTCTCGGATCAGATTTTTGTCCCCTTTATTATTGGAAATTTCAGGTGACTCCTTGGAAACACAGCTAATACATTTATTGCAAGATTCTGATCCGAGTAGGTCCCTTTCTGTTGCCAGATTTCTGATAACAGTATTAGCCTATAAAAGGAAAAATGGATTACTCTATGATTATTGATTTTGCTTAAATAATATTGATTTATATTGATAATTTGATATTTTAAGCGCTATATTGTTCTTATTTTGGTGGAGTTTGGAGACTTGTGGTTTGAGATGTACTTGATTTAAACATAATTTAATTTGTTAATTTTGTCTTGTTGTACCTGTTTTGCTGTATGTATTGAATATGGGCCTATGGCCGTAATAAACTATCTATCTATCTATCAGTGGTGCTGGCTCTCAGGTAGCTGGGTATATGCTGTGCAGAGCAAGCTGATGTCAATGTTTATGATGGCAGAAGAACCAGAGGGAAAGTAGCTGGAGAGAACGTTGACACCCTGAAGTAAAATTATGTTTTTAATTCCACCACTTGCCACAGATAGTTGTACTTCCAGGAAATATGATGCTTTTAATACATACAAGACAACATAAGAGAAAAGGATGTCAAGGATATAAAATGCTCCTTATTAACCCACTCACTTAAATCTTTTATGTTTTATGTTAGGAAAACAAGAGATTTAGAGCAGAGCACTCAGGATGTCACATGGCGGCTAAACTACTTCCATGAGACCTGCAAAATATACATTCCTCAATAAATTCAGTAGTACATTTCTGTATGTAGATCACATAAATGGGTCATCTTAGGACAGCTGTATTATAATACGCCATTCTTTTCAAACTTAAATGCTTAGCACAGGGACACAGAAAAGGCATAACATTTTATGCCACTCAAGATAATAAAACAATTCCAAGTGGTTTACGTAGAGGCAATAAAAGTACAACAGTTCCCAAGTGATGTGAGTTACCCATTACTGTACAACTTGAAAGAGGCACAATTCAGGCATCATTTCATCAGTAGGGAATAATTCATTTCCTTTGTTCTTCTCATTACTACACAGGTTCACTCAGTCATGTATTGGAATACTCTTGAATTCTGCCTCAACTTGGAGAATGTCTAGACATAATTCTGGAACTTGTACATGCACCGTTTGCTACATTTTTCAGTTCATTACACTCATTCACACCTCACTCTGCATTACATTGTTAAAAATCTGCCACAAAAAATGCAACTCAAATATTCATATGACGGTACAAGCAGTATGACTGCTTGTACCATACATTTATTGCCTCCCAAGTTCATAGCTATTTTGTTTCTATTAGTCTCTGTCTCCTTACTTTCCTTTCACTTTCTTCCATTCTATGGCATCACAGCAGCCTAGCCAATGGCCTTCAAACACAGAAAACAGGGGGAAAACTGGAAATCAAATGGGAAAATACTGATGCAGAAATCCTTGTAATGCTAATATATTATGATCCAGGTTATGGTTTCTTTGAAGGAAGCAATCACCTAAATCTATGATGCTAAGAGCTTCAAATTTCATTGCCCTCACTGTTAGCAGCATTGCCACACAAATGAGCCCAAGGGACTTTCTCCACTGCAAAATCCATCTGGCAGAAGTTTAGGAAATCAATAAAATAGTATCCCTGCCTTCTAAATTTTACTAAAAAATGAGTAAGACCAGTTGTAGGTGCTGCCACATACTGGGATAATCTTGTTTACTTAATGTGGCAATTAGTCTAAGCAAAGGAAAAGAAATCAGCTCCTCCCCACCCCCTAAAAATCTGCTTTAATGCACAGCACAGGCAAGTGACATGTGATGAAATTATATTTCTTGGGGATAGGTGTAATCAATCTGATTACTGTTGTGTGCATTAGTTCTCATAGGCTTTAACATATAGTTAACATTTATAATTTAAAATCACCCAGTTTGATTTTAATTACATTTGCATTTATAGTCTCCCCTGTCATGAAGATTCTCTCTAGCTTGTACCATAAGAACAATAGAAAACCTCTGCTAGGACCATCAATTTCATTTCCCGCCCCCCTCCATAGTAACCAAGCAGATGGGAGGGGGGATTATTGGTTCGCTTTGTTCTTATTTTTACTATGTATTTTATGTTTCTTGACCCCCCCCCCCCGTCTGATTCCTCAGGTGATGCAAATGGAAGGTGCAGAATGGACCTGATGTCCATTCCTCTGCATTGCTGGACATGTCCAGAGATCATGCTGGAGTCAGGAGGCCCCTTAAGGCCCCTCTTGAGAAGGCAGCACTGGATCTTATTTAGAAGAGTCCTTTAATCACCCTTTCTGTCAAAGCTGGGCTGTGTGAGATTCAGCATAGCATCCCACTAACCAGCACCAAATGAGAAATTATCTGCATCAGAGTTTATGTTGTGACAGAGCCTAGTTTACTCACTTAGGGAGCAGCCTAGCGTACAATTAAGCAGGCTGACTTCCTGTTAGTTTCATGGAGCGGGATCTGAGCATCCTTTTTGTGTGCTGCATGGTGTCTTTAGCGTGGAGGAAGATTTTCAGCTGAAT
Source organism: Podarcis siculus (assembly GCA_034642415.1). Classification (NCBI taxonomy): domain Eukaryota; kingdom Metazoa; phylum Chordata; class Lepidosauria; order Squamata; family Lacertidae; genus Podarcis; species Podarcis siculus. Next base: position 11,539,408 of record JAXCMG010000039.1, read on the forward strand.
TCTACAGTCGGCTGCTATTATTGGCTTTCTTGGGCTATGTCACTCTACAAACTATTGGCCTTCGTTCTAAAGAAATGTGCATGCATTCCAATCCTATTAAACATGGCGGAGCTGAAGCACACAACTAATTACATGGTTATTCATCTCAGTAGGTGGGAAAGCAAAGATGTTCATAAGCCTGAGGCTCTTGCAATTTGAAGGCACAAATTAAAGAAAGCTGTGATTTAATATTATGCTGCTGATTCACAGTGAGATCCTCGGCATGCATGTTGAGAAATACCATTGAGTTAAATATGATTCCCTCCACAGTGAGTGTGCTTTGGATTGTTGTTGTTGTTGTTGCTTAGTCGTTTAGTCATGTCCGACTCTTCGTGACCCCATGGACCAGAGCACGCCAGGCACTTCTGTCTTCCACTGCCTCCCGCAGTTTAGGCAAACTCATGCTGGTAGCTTCGAGAACACTATCCAACCATCTCGTCCTCTGTCGTCCCCTTCTCCTTGTGCCCTCCATCTTTCTCAACATCAGGGTCTTTTCCAGGGAGTCTTCTCTTCTCATGAGGTGGCCAAAGTATTGGAGCCTCAGCTTCAGGATCTGTCCTTCCAGTGAGCACTCAGGGCTGATTTCCTTCAGAATGGAGAGGTTTGATCTTCTTGCAGTCCATGGGACTCTCAAGAGTCTCCTCCAGCACCATAATTCAAAAGCATCAATTCTTTGGCGATCAGCCTTCTTTATGGTCCAGCTCTCCAGCTTTGGATTAGAGTCCAACATAATTCTATGCATATGACCCAGAAGGAAGTCCCACTGATAAACATGCATTTACTCTTAAGTCAGTTTGCAGAAGATCACACAGTAGACTGATCTTTACTGATCATATGTAAGTTGGGGAACCTGTGGCCCTCTAGATTTGGGTGGGAAACTTTTCCAGTCTCAGAGCTGCATTCTCTCATGGGGGATATTCCAAAGCGGCTTCATGACAGTCATGGGTGCCACCAGAGGCAAAAGTGGATGGAGCTGGGGGCAACCATGTATAGCTTAATGTGAGTCAACACTGTGATGCTGTAGCAAAAGAAAGCTGATGCTATTCTAGGCTGCATCAACAGAAGTATAGTGTCCAGATCAATGGAAGTCATAGTACCACTCTATTCTGCCTTAGTCAGACCACACTAGGAATACTGTGTCCATTTCTGGGTGCCATAATTTAAGAAGGATATTGACAAGCTGGAACATGTGCTAAGGAGGGACGCCAAGATGATCAAGGGCCTGGAAACCAAGCCTTATGAGGAACGGTTGAGGCAGTTGGGTATGTTTTCCCACCAAGTCAATGACTCCCATTGTTTGTGCTTTCAGTGCAGTTTGGGGACCTTGTTTTCTGTTTGTGCTAAAAGGCATCACCCTTGCTAAGCAGGGAAGCATCACCAGCCTTGGGAAGCTACAGTGTTTGCAGAAGTACAAAAACAATATTTGGGGGAACCCCATGAGGCAGAGACAGGCATGGTTCAGCAGCCATGAAATGTTGGATGACTGTTGTGGGGTGCGTAGGTGGAAAAGGAAATGAAATATCCAGTAAGAGGGCGAGGTGGTTGTTGTTGTCTGCCAGCCAGCCATGAACTACTGCCAGCCCACCCGCCAGCCAACCCTCTACATTACAGCAATTTATTATATAAAGATAATAGAATTGTAGCATTGGAAGGGACACCAAGGGTCATTTAATCCTACCCTCTGCAATGCAGGAATCCTGACCACAGCTGTCCCTGTTAGAATTACTGCTCCATTGCAGTCATGGGATTTTTGTCTATCATAGGACGGTGCATGTTTTGACTCCACAAAGTGGGAAGTGACAGAGACAGGATGTTTGTGTTACTGTGTTCCGTGAAGTGGGACTATTGTCCTTTATTCTTCTTCTCTTTGCTGTCTGATGCTCGAGAGATAGGGAGCCATGTTGCAGTGCTCTGTGTGTGTTTATATGTAAATAAAGTAGATTAGCCAAAATGCTGAGTTGCTGAGGTCTGTTACGCAACTGCGAAGACTCTGCGGATCCCTAAGTGTGCCAATGTCTGTTGGCATTGGTCGCTGTGATGTTCGGGCTGAATAAAGCTTTTGAAGCTCTCAAAAGATTGACCAGGAGGGAGAGATCATGCCAGTCAGGCATGTGTCTCTGCCAGAGTCCTACTCGAGTGTAGGCTGAGCTCCTGACAGTCCCTGGGTGGCCTCAAACCACTGACCTTCTGGTTAAGAGCCAGACACACTGAACAATTTATATGTTATGGTTCACATCAGTCAGTATGAATATTCCTTTGAAGAGGCAGGTGAGTTATTAAAAAACCATGTTTGAAATAACTCTCAACGCGGAACAAAAAAAAAAGCATAGAGATATATTGTAGGATTAATTTTTGAAGATTTGTTTTCCTTTAATGGTATGCAGTTAAGTGGTTGCTTCCTTAAACTGCAAGTATTTCCCCTCCCACCTTCAGGGGACCTGGTTGAGAAGAGGAAGGGAGGGGTTCTCAATACAAGACCTCAAATGGTAAGATTTGTTAATCGACACCTGAGAACTAGAACCTCATCTATAAATCAAGATGCAGGCATTCTGTTGGGTACCTTGAAGTGCCTGAGGAAATGTTAGCTTTATGAATAAATGTAAGCACATTCATCTTTGAAATTCTTCCTCTATGAAGTCTGGAATCACAGTATGAAGATGAAACAGTACATTTTGCACAGATAAATAGCTAGATGCTAGACATTTCAATAATTCAGTATGATTGCGGAGTACATAATCTGCGGGAAACCAATAACGCTCCACTTAAGAAACTACTCAAAAACCTCCTGAAAATCTTCAATAAACATTTTATTTAGAAACGGCTTTGAATTTATGTTTTCTGTGTTTCTTCCTCTTTGTTTTTGTTTTTGTTTTTTTTGCATTACTCAACAGATTTGCATGGAAGACTTTCTAAACAAAATGTCAACTCTGCTTATCCCATACGCAAAGTTGTGACTCTCTATGCATTGATGGTAATATAATTGCTTCTGCCAAAATTCATTCCAGCCATTTGGAGATTGCACAAAAGGGCATGGACAAACATGAACAAAAGCTGTTTCCAGCAACGTCTCTATCTGTAACAATACGACGGCAACATTTCCAGGAGCTCTTGGAGCAAACTGACTTTCTAGATCCATTCCAGCCAGGGTTTAAACCTGGTTTCAGCACAAAAACTGCTTGGGTCGCCCTGTATGGTGACCTCTGTTGGGAAACAAGCAGGGGAAATGTGTCCCTTTCAATTCTCCTCAATCTCTCAGCAGCTATCAATACCATCAACTAGGATCTCCTTTTGGAGCGGCTGTCCCAGTTAAGGGTGGGTGGCACCATTTCAGTTAACTTGTGAGATCTCCTTCCTTGGGGGGTATTTAAGCAGAGGTTGGATGGCCATCTGTCATGGATGCTTTAGTTGAGATTCCTGCATTGCAGGGAGTTGGACTAGATGACCCTCGGGGTCCCTTACAGCTCTACAATTCTATGATTCTATGAGGGCAGCTGAGATGATGAAGGGTCTGGAAACCAAGCCTTATGAGGAACGGTTGAGGGAGTTGGGTGTGTTTAGCCTGGATAAGAGACCGAGAGGAGAAATGGTAGCCATCTTCAAATAACTAAAGGGCTGCCACATGGAAGATAATAATAGTAATAGTAGTAATAGTAGTACTAGTAGTATTTATTTATTCATTCATTCATTCATTCATTCATACCCCACCCATCTGGCTGGGTTTCCCCAGCCACTCTGTTGGCTTCCAGCAAAAGATTAAAAATACATTAAAACATCAGTCATTAAAAACTTCCCTAAACAGGGCTGCCTTCAGATATCTTCTAAATGTCAGATAGTTGTTTATTTCTTTGAGATCTGGTGGGAGGGCGTTCCACAGGACGGGAGCCACAACCGAGAAGATGGAGATATTGAGTCAGTATGCATTTTAAAATGCTGAAATAAAATTGCTAACAGATGTGGAAATGTAGAGAATTGAATTTAAATTGAATTGAAAAGAAACGAGAAGGCAAGAGAAACCTAATGTGACAGATTTGATCATCTTTACTTCTGAGTAGACACGGTTAGGACCACAGCTTTAGCTGATCAAATTTTGAAGCCAGTGCTAGCAGTTATGAACAAGACACCTTTGCAACCATTCTTTTTATTTTCTATAGCTTAATGGTGTGGCACTCTCCCTCAACCCTTTTTTTCATAAGAAATGCTGGACAAAGGTTATAAGCAAAATGGTGGGACCCATTTTATACTGATTGAAATCTCTCCTTCACAATGAGAAGACATGAGGACTTGGGCAGTGAGTCAACATACAACCTGGCCGGCTCTTTATCAGTAATAGTCAAAAGGGAAAGCTGCAACAAAAGATTTACATTCCGAGAGTTCCAGAGATCGGTTATGCAGCAAACATGTGCCTGAAGGTAATATATACAGAAGAATAACATTTGAAAACATACACAACAACAGCTTATCGTCCAGGGGATGGGATAAAAAGAAATATTCAGCAAGGTACAGTGCCTGAAATATGAGACCTTTTGAACAGGTTTATCCCCTGTGACTTCTCAGCAGGGGAAAACTTATTATAGACCACTGATCTGTTGCATAAAGCTATCAGTTCAGCCAGGAAGTGCTAAGGCTTACACTGCAAGTAGCAAACTTATAACACTCCCTACAACAGTTGGAGTGCTTAGCTTTTTTGGACTTTTTACCTCGCCTGTCCCAGACGCTTGCATTAAGCGCTTCTCAAAAGAAGCATTTGCAATGCCAAGGAAAACACAGATATTTAGCAATTAAAATTGGTGTGCTTCTTTGTTTTGCTTGATACGTGCTATCTCTTCAAGTACCTCTCCACCATCTATTAAAAGGAATCTGAGCCATATTAACCCAACTTTGTGGTCAACCCTAAGCCAAGGAGTGGCAATTTATTAGGCAAAAAAGGCCAATATCACAGATAGATTGTTACAGGAGTTTCTTTAATTGGCAGCCAGATCTTTAATTGGCAGCACTTAAACAAGAAAATTCATAGAATTGTAGAGTTGGAAGGGACCCCAAGAGGCATCTAGTCTAACAACCCCCTGCAATGCACAAATCTCAACTAGACATGACGGATGGCGACTCAACCTCTGCTTAAAAACACCCAAGGATGTTTTTATATGAAATATTAGCACTATCAATAAAACACCCAATTAAAATCGATTAAAATTAACCTTATAAAGATTGCAACATGGAACATTAACCTTTCTGGATAGGCTTACCTAAACAGAAATGTTAGAAGACATCTGAAGGCAGCCCTCTTTAGGGAAGCTTTTAATGTTTAACAGACTACTGTATTTTAATACTTTGTTGGAAGCCTCCCAGAGTGGCTGGGGAAACTCAGCCAGATGGGCGGGGTATAAATAATAAAAGGTAAAGGTAAAGGTACCCCTGCCCGTATGGGCCAGTCGTGTCCGACTCTAAGGTTGCGCGCTCATCTCGCTCAAGAGGCCGGGAGCCAGCTCTGTCCGGAGACACTTCCGGGTCACGTGGCTAGCGTGACTAAGCGGCATCAGGCGAGCCAGCACCAGCGGCGCACACGGAAACGCCGTTTACCTTCCTTCTATAAAGCGGTACCTATTTATCTACTTGCACTTAGGGGTGCTTTCGAACTGCTAGGTGGGCAGGAGCTGGGACCGAATGATGGGAGCTCACCCCGCTGCGGGGTTTTGAACCGCCGACCTTGCGATCAGCAAGTCCTAGGCACTGAGGTTATACCCACAGCGCCACCCGCGTCCCTAGGTATAAATAATAAATTATTATTATTATTATTATTATTATTATTATTATTACGGATGCTGCAAAGAGAACATTGAAGGTGTTGTCTTCCTGATGCCAATACACCGGGAGTGTCAAAGTGTGGGCTCAGCACTGCCACACTAAAAGATCAGTTTCTTAAAAATGGTTAAATTAATATTATGTGGCATCTGTAACACTGTTCAAAATGGTCAACTGGTCAGGTATGGGGTATGATGATCCTGCAAGTAAACTTGTTGCCACAAGGATTCTGAAACGGCAGGTATGTAACATGCTTACTGTAGTAAGTACATGCAGTAAGTAACATGCTTACTGAGACAACTTGTACTCTTCCGGTGGTGAAGAAGAGAGCACGTGTGCCTCACTCCACCATGTAATGTGGATTTTCCACATGGTGGGATGCGCAGAGATCAGGTTTGCACAACCTGTCTTCCCTTTTTGGTGTGTGTGTGCAGAAGGAATCTTGTAAATCAGACATGAGTACTTGTGGGATCTTCTGTCTTAGGTCCCAGAACAACTTAAGCATCCTTGAGAATCATATACTATACCTTGATTAGGGGAGGGGGGCCTTTTGCCTCAGGCTGACCCGGGTTGCTTTGCTATGTGGCAATCACAGCTTAGTAAATTGTTTTTGATAAGCAGTAACTCAAACGTCTGAAGCAATGAGAACATTTTGCTCCAGAACCAGCTCCACGTTTGCTTTATGCTGCCAGTAATTCTGACATGTGCACAGTTGTGAAAGCATACTATTCCATTAGGTCTTGATACCCTTGCCTTATTGACCTAGAGTAGACTGCAGCCAAACCAAAAGCATAGTGCTGGTAACCATGTTGCATGTAGATGCTGGATCAATACTGAATATAGGAGGGTTTTGTTTTGCCTCCTGTCTGTGGCTTGTGTGTGTGTGCATGAATGTGTGTGTGCCTATCTTGTGCTTTTATCCATTATTCTGCTTTTGATTTGCATCAAAGAGGGAATTTGGGAGATCTGCATTATTTAGTGTGAAATATCTTAAGCTATGTGATGGTGTTTCAATGCTGCAATGATTAGTTTTGATGCCAGTAGCGGATGTTGTGTTGGGAACAAGAGGTCTCCACTGTGAGGAAGGATTGAGTAACTCTATAAGGGCATAAATAATAAACATTTTGATATTGAATTGAGTTGTTTTCTAGCCAAGGGTGGGGAATAGGAGAAAGTCAATGCATCAGAATTTCCTGGGTTCTTAATTGATGCTTCAATCCAGGAACACCAATTGTTTTACGTGAGGTAAATGTGTATTCTCTCTTAGGTGAGATTCATGTAGAAGTCATTCATTTACATGTTTTCACAACTGAAATAGAAAGTCAAAATGGTTCCTCTGCTCTGGGTTGTAGCTCATTTTTAAGCATTTTTTTAAAAAAGGCCTGAGATGATAGATAGATATAGATAGATGATATAGATAGATATAAATAGATAAATAGATAGATATTTCTATGCTGCTTTTTATTCAAATAAATCCCAAAGAGGCTTACAAACAAAAAAGAAAAATAATCTAATGGAACTTCACGAATACAGCATAAATCTCATAGAATACTTAACAAATCATCAGTAAAACAATCCCAAATAAAACAATTACCATCTATGTAACACTATTAGCAAAACGACTAAAGAATAAGCTAAACAAATATCATATTATAGGATTCACAAAGTATGACAGCATTCCTATCTATAAAACAATATTAACAACATTAACAAAATAGAAACAAAACAAACAGACAAATGCATCAAAATACACCTGCACATAATGTTCCTGGCAGGATCCTTGAGATGGAGGCGACCAGCACAAAGACTTTCTCCCCTCACATCCTTTCTGCCTCTATGACACTTCCAAAATGGAATACCAGAATAAGAGCAGGCTGCAATTTGGAGGTTAGGCGATACTCAGATGCTGAGGGCAGGAAAATAGTGTTTCCTTAGGAATTATGTTGGGAAGAGTCATAGCTAAGTAGCAATGCATAAGAAGAGTCCTGCCGGATTAAGCCAGTGACCCACCCATATACCATCCTGTCCTCACAGTGACCACACATGTGCCAATGAAAGGTTTGTCAGAGGACATAAGCACAACATTGCTCTACTTATTTGTGGTTCCCAGCACCTGATATTCAGGGGCTTACTTGCCTCTGAGAGTGGAAGGATAGACTCATATGATTGTAGGGTTGGAAGGGAATGAGGGAATGAGAAACGGAGAGAAACCTAAACTGACATTTTTACCTACCCCTGCACTTGAACATTGCTTAACAATCCTGGTCAAAACATTTGCTCCTGGCAAATCATGTCCACAAAATTTCTGTGGGTCTCATGTCAGCTTGTTGTTGTTGTTTAGTCGTTTAGTCGTGTCCGACTCTTCGTGACCCCATGAACCAGAACACACCAGGCACTTCTGTCTTCCACTGCCTCCCACAGTTTGGTCAAACTCATGCTGGTAGCTTTGAGAACACTGTCCAACCATCTCATCCTCTGTTGTCCCCTTCTCCTTGTGTCCTCCATCTTTCCCAACATCAGGGTCTTTTCCAGGGAGTCTTCTCTTCTCATGAGGTGGCCAAAGTATTGGAGTCTCAGCTTCAGGATCTGTCCTTCCAGTGAGCACTCAGGGCTGATTTCCTTCAGAATGGACAGGTTTGATCTTCTTGCAGTCCATGGGACTCTCAAGAGTCTCCTCCAGCACCATAATTCAAAAGCATCAATTCTTCGGCGATCAGCCTTCTTTATGGTCCAGCTAACACATTATTCATGCTTGTCACAGTGATGGATTTTAAGTTGATATCTACTTTGTATTTTAATTGGATTTATTTTTATTTTAAAAAATGCATATACTTTTATGCCATTGCTATATACTTTACTTATTTACAAATGTTGTGTACTCACTTTTGAAAAGATTTATTTTTTAAAACTGATTTCGAGTTTATTAAATTAAATAATTAGGCTTCAAGGAGAATTTATTTCAAAGCATTCTGTTGGCCTCCCTCATCTATTAGGGAAGGAACAGACTCAGTCAGACGCTTTGTGCTAGATCAACCAAACCAGGTGAGAGTCAAGCAAGCAATCCCCTTGTTTTGCAAGTTGTCATTCAGCCCAGTTTTACCTTTTAAGCAGAAAAGGTCCCCTCAAATCAGACCTCCAGAGGCAATCATTCTTTCAATTAAAAAAACATTTTTTTATTTCTCTTTTTAAAAAGCTATAAAAATTGTATTTTTAAAAAATTCTCAGACTTTAAGGAATCTTAGGCTTAGTATTTAAGGAATCTTGAGATATTTGAATCTGCAGTAATCATTAGGTTCTTGAGAGCAACAGTGTTGAAGAAACTCAATGTTCAAACTAGGATGGTTTTGCTTGTTCTTGTAGCTTTTAGATATTAACAGAGGTGACAGCCAGGAACAATGTTTATTACACTTCCATAAGCCCTTTCTCTCTTCCCCACTTTCCTCCCCGCCAAGCCCTTTTATAAATAATCGATAACCACAAACTAATCCAACAAATGCTCAGGAAAAGTGGAGTTCAAAAGAGCATTAATATGGATACTGTCGTAATTGTAAATAGCGCTCTCAAACAAGTAAGGTGATGGATGAGATTTGCTTTCTGAACCTCTGATTAAATTCATCAATGAGTTCAGTAATGGGACAAATGCAGCTGGAAAGTATGAGAGCCCTGAGGCTGAGGGTGCTACTACTGGCAAACAAAACAGCTCCCTAGCTGGTGATTGAAATTGAGCTTAAGAACAGGTTTTACCAGTATTTCATCTGGCTTATTTCAGTCGTTGGGAAAACACAGGATGAACTGCTCTGCCAGAATGTGGCAGCTAGACTGGTGACTGGGAGTAGTGGCCAAGACCATATAACACAGGTCCTGAAATACCTACATTGGCTCCCAGTACGTCTCCGAGCACAATTCAAAATGTTGGTGCTGACCTTTAAAGCCCTAAATGGCCTCGGTCCAGTATACCTGAAGGAGCATCTCCACCTCCATCGTTCAGCCCAGACACTGAAGTCCACCTCTGAGGGCCTTCTGGCAGTTCCCTCACTGTGAGAAGTGAGGTTGCAGGGAACTGGGCAGAGGGCCTTCTTGGTAGTGGCACCTGCCTGTGAAATGCCTCCCCACCAGATGTCAAGGAAATAAACAACTATATGATTTTTTAGAAAACATCTGAAGGCAGCCCTGTTTAGGGAAGTTTTCAATGTTTGGTGTTCTATCATGTTTGTCATATTCTGTTGGGAGCTGCCCAGAGTGGCTGGGGAAACCCAGCCAGATGGGTGGGGTATAAATAATAAATTATTATTATTATTTAAACTTTTTGCCTTTTTATACCAGCTGTTGGGAATCAGAAGTGGGGAGAAAGCTGTTGGACTCAGGTCTTCCTTGTGGGTTCTCCATAGACTTCTGGTTGGCCACAGAACTGGATGGAGGACTAGGCAGGCCTTTGTCCTGATCCAGCAGGCCTCTTCTTATGATCTTGTGTCCCAGCAGTGGTAAAAAAAAACAATGTCTGCACTAGAAACAATGGCATTGGACCTTTGAAGGTTTGGGGAATGAGCCAAAAGTAGTTGCCTTCTAAGAAAGTCCAACAGAAGAAGAGGAGGAGGAGGAGGAGTTTGGATTTGATATCCCACTTTATCAGTACCCTGCTGTTGTTGTTGTTGTTTAGTCGTTTAGTCGTGTCCGACTCTTCGTGACCCCATGGACCAGAGCACGCCAGGCACTCCTGTCTTTCACTGCCTCCCGCAGTTCGGTCAAACTCATGCTGGTAGCTTCGAGAACACTGTCCAACCATCTTGTCCTCTGTCGTCCCCTTCTCCTTGTGCCCTCCATCTTTCCCAACATCAGGGTCTTTTCCAGGAAGTCTTCTCTTCTCATGAGGTGGCCAAAGTATTGGAGTCTCAGCCTCAGGATGTGTCCTTCCAGTGAGCACTCAGGGCTGATTTCCTTAAGAATGGACAGGTTTGATCTTCTTGCAGTCCATGGGACTCAAGAGTCTCCTCCAGCACCATAATTCAAAAGCATCAATTCTTCGGCGATCAGCCTTCTTTATGGTCCAGCTCTCACTTCCATACAGCTGGACCATAGAAAAGGCTGATCGACCCTAAGGAGTCTCAAAGCGGCTAACAATCTCCTCTCCCTTCCTCCCCACAACAAACACTCTGTGAGGTGAGTGGGGCTGAGAGACTTCACAGAAGTATGACTAGCTCAAGGTCACCCAGCAGCTGCATGTGGAGGAGCGGGGAAGCGAACCCGGGTCACCAGATTACAAGTCCACTGCTCTTAACCACTACACCATGCTGGCCACAAGAAACCAAAACCATATCAGTTCTTTAAAAGTCAAAACCGTATTGTATTTCTGAGTCGCTTCGAGTTGCCATGGCAAAAAAAGTGACTAATAAATTTAATAAGTCACCACCACCACCATCATCCTTAGGAGAAGTTTTATACTCTTATGTACCTGATTATCCCCCCCCCCCAAAAAAAAACCTCTTTCCTTTATTGGGATGGTGGATTGTGATGGGCAGTACCATGGAAGGGGCATATGAAGAAAGAAATCGCAGAGTACAAGTTGGAGCATATGGGGAGTGGCTTTTCAAATTGGCTAACCAGAAGCTTTGAGGAAGTGTGCAAGGAGGAGCTGGGTGCAACAGCACTGTCCCAGCTATTGGTATTCAGAGGCAAACTGTCTGCAACAGTGGAGGTAGAACACAGCTTTCATGGCAAGTAGCTATTGATAGTTGTAGTTCTAATAGCTCCTGACACGAATGTCAGCAACAAGTTAAATGTTAACCAGTAAACTTTGTTTGATGAAATCAATTATGCACTTGTTAACAAAAAATGAAAGCTCTCCCAAGATCATAATAGCCTACTTAGTATGCATTTTACCAAGCTGTTAACTGAATAGTACAGCTCAAGCACTTATAATTTATATAGATATATTTTCAAGTACTTGTTCAGAACAGTTGAATAGGAGGTACTCAGAACCCAAGGAGAAACCCAGAGGGTATGCCTCTCGGTATGTTTTCATTTGCACAATCTAGGAAGAGGTTCAAAAACACTTCTTAATGCATTCCCTACATCAGATTGTTATTGAATATCGAGAATAATGATATAGCACAATTTCATTCTTTCAAATAAAAAGAACACCATCCAACAACTCCAGCAGCAAAGAAAAGTATTCCACAAATGCTTCAATGTTTAGATGATGGCTACTGAATTGCAGTTGGAAGGGCATTTCACACAGGACTAAAGGCTGAGCTTTGTGTTGGTGTCAAATGGACACTGCCAACTTGGCAGACAACCAGCAATGCTCTTACGAATTATCTAAGGCAGTGTTCCCCAACCTTGGGCCTCCAGCTGTTTTTGGACTACAATTCCCACCATCCTTGACCACTGGTCTTGCTAGCGAGGGATGATGGGAGTTGTAGTCCAAAAACAGCTGGAGGCCCAAGGTTGGGGAACACTGATCTAAGGGATGCTCTGGACCTAAGTTGTACAAGTCTTGGTTGTTGTTGTTTAGTCGTTTAATCGTGTCCGACTCTTCGTGACCCCATGGACCAGAGCACGCCAGGCACTCCTGTCTTCCACTGCCTCCCGCAGTTTGGTCAGACTCATGTTTGTAGCTGCGAGAACACTGTCCAACCATCTCGTCCTCTGCTGTCCCCTTCTCCTTGTGCCCTCAGGCTTTCCCAACATCAGGGTCTTTTCCAGGGAGTCTTCTCTTCTCATGAGGTGGCCAAAGTATTGGAGCCTCAGTTTCAGGATCTGTCCTTCCAGTGAGCACTCAGGGCGGATTTCCTTCAGAATGGATAGGTTTGATCTTCTTGCAGTTCATGGGACTCTTTAGAATGATTCTTTAGAATCATTTAAATTAAGCAATCCAGTCTGGTCCAGCACCATAATTCAAAAGCATGAATTATTCGGCGATCAGCCTTCTTTATGGTCCAGCTCTCACTTTCATACATCACTACTGGGAAAACCATGGCTTTAACTATACGGACCTTTGTTGGTAAAGTGATGTCTCTCCTTTTTTAAAAAAAAAAAAAGCAGAGACATCAAATCTTGGTAAATTAATACAAAGACCTTGAACCTGGCTCAGCAGTAGATGAGCAGCTGGTGCAGATGTGTTAACAGTGGCGTCACATGTTGCCAACCGTGTGCCCCCATCACGGCCTAATTAACCATTAAGCAAAATAAGCATGTGCTTAGGCCACCAAGGGAAGGGAGGCTCCGCAGAAATTTCCCATTGCTGGATTTCTTTAACATTAACTGCTCAGCTGAGCATTCATTTTCTCAGCTGGGGGACATCAAGAATCCCAACAAAGCAGGCTACATGCCTTATCTCTACAAAGCATAGAAGCAGCTACGTTATGCAAGATTAGTTTCGAGGATCGGATCAAAGCCTTTGCAATTAGAAAAAGCAGAAGAAAAATATTCAAATAAAGTGGAAGTATACAAAAAGAAACATTATTTTCCAGGCTCATCACAGCTATCTGCCAATCACCCATTCCCACCACCCTTCTGAGTAATACCCCTCCCCACCTTCTCACTATATAGAAGGATCTGGCAAGTTCTGTTTCAGTGTATCTGAAGAAGTGTGCATGCACACGAAAGCTCATACCAAGAACTAACTTAGTTGGTCTTTAAGGTGCTACTGGAAGGAAAAATTTTTTTTTTGTTTTGACTATGGCAGACCAACACGGCTACCTATCTGTAACTGGAATTATTTTCCATCTTACTGTAGGTTTTGTTTCATTTTTTAAAAAATAAGACTTTATTTTATGGTGTATTATTGTTTATATTTTGATTTAGATGTATATGGAGGCACCAAAATCTTTTAAGTGCTTGTTGTTGTTGTTTAGTCGTTTAGTTGTGTCCGACTCTTCGTGACCCCATGGACCAGAGCACACCAGGCACTTCAGTCTTCCACTGCCTCCCGCAGTTTGGTCAAACTCATGCTGGTAGCTTCGAGAACACTATCCAACCACCTCGTCCTCTATCGTCCCCTTCTCCTTGTGCCCTCCATCTTTCCCAACATCAGGGTCTTTTCCAGGGAGTTTTCTCTTCTCATGAGGTAGCCAAAGTATTGGAGCCTCAGCTTCAGGATCTGTCTTTCCAGTGAGCACTCAGGGCTGATTTCCTTCAGAATGGATAGGTTTGATCTTCTTGCAGCCCATGGGACTCTCAAGAGTCTCCTCCAGCACCATCATTCAAATGCATCAAATCAAATTCAAATTCAAAAATGTTTATTCGGCTTTACGCCCATCATGAAACACAACACAACAAAACAAATAAAATAAAACAGCGGACTCGTACAAACCACAAGTAGTATAACACAAGCAATTCATAAGAAAAGTTTAAGATTAAGATTAAAAATTTTAGGCACTACACTAAAATCAATATCTGATGTCATTATAGAAAATTCTTATAACTATCAATAATCAGCTAACATCATTCAAATGCATCAATTCTTCGGTGATCAGCCTTCTTTATGGTCCAGCTTTCACTTCCACACACTACTGGGAAAACCATAGCTTTTACTATACGGACCTTTAAGTGCTTAGGGTCTACTAAAAGGTTTTAGTTTGGCCCTGTCCCTCTTCAGCAGCTGGCTTGCCATATTCTGCTTGCCATATTCTGCACCAGCTGAAGCTTCCAAACGAGACTGGAGAGCAGGTCCACCTAGAACACATTGCTGCAAACCAGTCTCAATGCTATCAATGCATGGACTACAAAGGTCAGGGTATCCCTATATAGGAATGGCTGCAGTTGGCCAACCACACAAAGCTAGAAAAAGGCTGTTGAAAGTAGAGAGGATAGAACTCTGTGGAACTTCACAATGTAACCATCGGGGTGTGGGGGGTGGGGAATAACCACCCAGTGCTGCTCTCTGAAAACAGCCTTGAAGACAATTAATTCATTAATGCTTTGGAGAATATGCTTTGATTATACTCAAGGTACTACATTATTTTTGGGACGTGGGTGGCGCTGTGGGTTAAACCACAGAGCCTAGGACTTGCCGATCAGAAGGTCGGCGGTTTGAATCCCCGTGATGGGGTGAGCTCCCGTTGCTCGGTCCCTGCTCCTGCCAACCTAGCAGTTCGAAAGCACATCAAAGTGCAAGTAGATAAATAGGTACCGCTCTGGCGGGAAGGTAAACGGTGTTTCCATGCGCTGCTCTGGTTCACCAGAAGCAGCTTAGTCATGCTGGCCACATGACCCGGAAGCTGTATGCCGGCTCCCTCGGCCAATAAAGCGAGATGAGCGCCGCAGCCCCAGAGTCAGCCACAACTGGACCTAATGGTCAGGGGTCCCTTTACCTTTACTACATTATTTTATATATTTCTAGGATTATATCCCACCAAAGGTTATTTACTGGCAGGTACAGCAATTTGTTAAGATATTTATATACCACCTGCTATGTGGGCCTTTCAAGATGGTGTATAGTAGTACCATAATATACAAATATAATTAAAATCATGTCCAATCAAGCAGGCCGTGGCCAGCATCAATTATGCTGTTCATGAATCTCAAGTAGGTCCAGTCAGGGCTTTGTTCTTAAACTGATAACCCAGAAAGGCAATTAAGAAGAAATATAAAAGTAGTAAATAAATAGCAAATATGCACATCATCTAAAAGTTATGAAAGTTAGCTTTTTTTAAAAAAGTACTATTGTTTCCCCTCCCTCGTTTGCTAATTAAGGCAGTTTGCACTGGTTAATCAACTAAGGTTTATTTAATCAGCATAAAGGGCCAGTTAGGATAGTTTTAGTACCATCACGTTTGCACTTTATTAAAACTGAAAAGAACATCAAGCTTTTCAATGCTGAGAAACAGGCCTTTTAATTTATTCGCTATGAGATGCTGGCTGTTGTCCTTTTCCTTTTGCGGCTGGTATTCGTTCACTTGATTGAGCAGTTGTTCTGTCAAGCCTGCCTTCCATGTTCTACATATTGATATGGCGGGCTAGATTAATTCCTAATGGCTCTACAACATTTCTCTGTAGTGTAATGGTCTTCCTGAGAGAACTATAAAATGTAATGTGAGGTGGGGGGATGTTTAATAAAATATATAGAGCATCAAATCTTCGCCATTCTTCTTCAAGATGTTAGAGGAGTGTTTTGTATGTGCTTTGGGAGTTGTCTTCCTTGGTAACGTCATATTCTGGCACTTGAATATCTCAAAGTACTTACTAACTCCTGATCAGAAGATTGTACTGTATCTTTAAAAACAACTCTGTGCATGTTCAACTGTGCTGTGCATCTCCAGATTCAGTTGGGGAGAGAGCATGGAAACCTTTTTCTATGATATTCTTTCTATTTCTAAAAATCTGCTTGTGTATCCACTGACTTTCAGATGTTTACGTACCATGGTAAGGGCATGTCTGTGGGTTAAATCACAGAGCCTAGGACTTGCCGATCAGAAGGTCGGCAGCTCAAATCCCCGTAACGGGGTGAGCTCCCGTTCCCCAGTCCCTGCTCCAGCCAACCTCGAAGTTCGAAAGCACGTCAAAGTACAAGTAGATAAATAGGTACTGCTCTGGTGGGAAGGTAAACGGCAATTCCGTGCACTGCTCTGGTTCGCCAGAAGCGGCTTAGTCATGCTGGCCACATGACCCGGAAAAACTTTCTGCAGACAAACATCAATCCCTCGGCCAGTAAAGCGAGATGAGCGCCACAACCCCAGAGTCG
This sequence comes from Podarcis siculus, assembly GCA_034642415.1. Taxonomy (NCBI): domain Eukaryota; kingdom Metazoa; phylum Chordata; class Lepidosauria; order Squamata; family Lacertidae; genus Podarcis; species Podarcis siculus. Next base: position 11,555,927 of record JAXCMG010000039.1, read on the forward strand.
TCCACGACTGGACCTAAAGGTCAGGGGTCCTTTTACCATTTTAAGAGCATGTCTGATTCCCCACAGTGAGAAAACAGGTATAGGGAGGAGCACTTTTGGCAAAAATAAAGAGGTGGGGAGGGGAAGGGGCTAAGCACCCCCCCCAATTCCTCAGTAGTATCAATCACAGCCAGGGGTGGAGGAAGGGGTGTGTGGTGGGGGCGGTCCACCCGATGTGTCACCACTGAGGGAGTGACAAAATGCCAGGCGGCACTCACTGCGGGGCCTGCAGCGCGCCCAAGCCACGCGTCTCTCCTGGGAGTGACGTGGTGGCTTGGATGCCCGCACACTCCGCGCTGCCCCAAATGGTCCACCTGCCGCCTCTCCCTCAGCTGTAGGGCGGCTGAGTGGAGGAGGCAGGCAGACTCCTCGGATGCATCCTGGATCATCCTGCCCCGCAGGCAGCTGGCCCCGCCCCTGGGCGCAGGGCACGCGCGCCGCCCCAGGTACCCAATCAGTTTGCTCCGTCGCTGATCACGGCATCTTGATGTTGCTTTTGCATATATAAGACAGGTGACAGACAATGTTAGTCATGCTTAGAGTAGAGACTCTGAAATCAATACACTTAATTTATTGTCTGAGTATGACAAACTCTGGGTGTCATCTAATAACTGCTATGAATTTTAAAATGTGCATTGGTGTGTCACTTCGCCTTACTGAGGTGCTTTTGAAGTGGGAACATAGTGCACAAGTTAGCCAATTGCAGATAATAATTTGCAAATCCTGTACAATAATCATTTGATTCTTCATTAAAACAGATTTATTTATGGATAAGTGTCCTAATAATGCCAGCATTTTATTTATTTATTTTTAGTGAAATAACAGCTTTTCATTTCTAGTTAAAACATTCTGCCCTCCAGCAAGTTTTAGCTGAAGGGCACTGTAGAAATACTTTGTCGTGGTTTCATACTGGAATAGAGACAGTGCAGTGGATTTAAACTAGGGAAACTGAGCTGAAATTCAGCCACACAATTTCCTGAGCCAGTAGCTATTGCTCAGTCTGATTTACCTCACAACATTGTTGTGAGGATGAAAAAATGCCACACCTTGAACTTCTTGGAGGAAGGTCAGGATAAAAATAATATAAACTAATAAACTAATGTCAGCTTTTAGAGACATGGTGACGATTAACACGATCCTGCTTATTTCTGAGGCCATTTTGGTACTCATGCATAGCTGTCAACCGTCCCTTATTTGGTGGTACAGTCCCTTATCCCAGCGCCGTGTCCCGCTGCTGTCCCTTATTGATGATGTCCCTTAAATTTCCTGGGTTTCAAAGGAAACAGCTCCTCTCCCTCCCTCCCTGCTGGCCAGGGAGGAGGGAGGCTCCAACTGTGTTGCTTGGCTGCGTTGCTCACCCAATAAGGAGTCTGAGAACGACTGGTGGGTGGAGCTTGCATGCCTTGTGCCAATCAAATCGGCCGCGTTGCCTGGGGACTCACCTTTGCTCAGCACTTCCCAGTGGAGAGGTGACGGTGGTTGCATCCCCTTTGCTGAGTTGCTATGCTGTGGGAACCACCTCTTGAGGCTTCGTTTGGCTGCTGGCTGGGCTTTCTGCTTTTGGCTCGGAGGGGCTCAGAAGTTGAACATACCTGTGCCTGGAAAATCCCTTATTTTGGCTGCCGATCCCTTATTTTTTGGGCTGCTGGTCACTTATTTTCAAATCTGTAAGTTGACAGCTATGTACTCATGTGTTAATGTAATAAGTGGGGATGTTCACACAATTTCACCTAAAGCAAAATTCAAGGGGTGGGTGTGTGGAGCTGTGTAACTTGGTTAGATTTGTTGGAGAAGCAAAAGAGTGAGATCCATGAAACTCCACATGTGAGAGGATGGGAAGCTTTGTACTTTTTTGGGAACATAGGAAGCCACCTTGCAGTGAGCCAAACCTCTGGTCCATCTAGATCAATATTGTCTACACTGACTAACAGTAGCTTCCCAGGGTTTCAGACAGGCAACTACCTGTTTATAGTGGGGAACGAACCTGGGAGCCTCTTTGGGCATTCAAATTTAAAGTATGTAGAATATTCCTTGGATCAGTGTGTGGTGGTGGTTCTATGCATCATTTGTAAGAAATGGAAGGGAAAATACTCAAATATATATATGCAATCCCTACACAGATCTGGCTGGCACAGGCCACAAAACCACAGC
>JAXCMG010000039.1:11558126-11607376 GCA_034642415.1 Podarcis siculus
GGACACCAAAACCTGCATTCCTGTACCCGTGAAAATCTACGAAAGCATATATATATATATATATATATATTCCCAGTACCAGTGAATTTACAGGTTCTTTTCCCAATGCAGCAGTGCTCCCATACCACAACTTCTGAAGTTTATCAGTTAAATGGAAGCTCCTTTATCATCCATGCTGTCGTATTCCTGAAAGCTCAGAATAAATAGGGCATTTTCACCATCTGATTCCAAATAGGCTAATGCTTATGTATCCTAGCCATCTAGCTGTTAAATGTCATGTCATTCTCTTAAAAATGTGTCAGGCTGTATCTTTGCTTCTCTTTACAGCTTACAACCCATTAGTGAATTTGACTGCAGGGGGTGGGAGGGCTGGGCTACCCTTCCCCGGTTCCTGTTAAAATATACTTACTGTTGATCAAAACACTAAAACTTCCAAAGGTCACTGAATACCAAAGTGTAACCTTTTGCCTTCTCGTGGAACAGCATAAAAGTGCTCAATGCCTGCCTCTCAAAAGCCTCAAATGCATAGTTAATCTGTGGTATTCACACAGATCTCCAGTGGAGATCCCAGCAATGTGGAGGAGATTATGTTGAACGGTTCTGTAATATTTATGGGAGGAGGAACAATGGAAGATACAATAGGACACCCTTTCAAAAATGTCAGTGTCGCTAGCCTTATAGAATTGTATTTATTGTACTTATGTCACTGAGATACCCTGTCATAATCTGGTAGAAAGTCTAACCAAAGCTGAATTGCAAACAAGGCCGGGCCTTTATTTCATCTGTAGCTGGGGGGGGGGGGACCCTGAATAATTATATGCATTTCTCTGTTGATCCCACCCTGAGACATTTCCTCATGCAAATTCACATCACCAGTTCAAAATAAAGATTCAAGTGATGTGGTGCGACAAATGGGCTGTATCCAACTAAATTCTACTCATTATAGGCCCATTGAATTTAATGGACCTAAGTTAGATGCATTTATTTCCTTGGATCTGTTCTGAATAACGCTCTTTTGAATACCACCCATCGTGTATCCTCTGAGTATGACTAACATTGGATGCAATCCATAGTCCTAAATCAGGGGGAACCAACATGGTGCCCTTTCATATTTTGTTGGACTACAACTCCATCTCCCTGGCCAGTGGTCATGATAGTTGAGGCTGAAGGAACTTGTAGTTTTACAATAATCTGGAAGGCACCATGTTGGCTGTCCCAGTTCTAAATTGTCCTATTGATTCCCCATTGAGGAATAATAGGCCAGCTAGATCAGTTGTTTCAGCACCATGGAGAGCTCTGAATGAGCAACTTGATCTGGCAAGAGATTGAATGAAGTCCTTTGAGCCTCTCCATCCAAGCCACCTCTGCTGGGTTCTACTCATTTATGAGAACTGGGGAATGTTGCCACTTCTGCATCAGCAGTGAAAGAGGAGACCTTCCACCCCCTATGTTTTGCAATGGAGCAGCAAATGTGGTACAGTCCTAGGTTTAATATCATTGTCCTTTTGTGCACAGCAAGGACCTTGTGACTTGCATGCAGTGGTGACTGATGCCCATTGAGACTGTTAAAGTGGAAAGCAGAGAGGCCAGTGGTAGGTGGAGCCAGGGCCAATGACAGGCAGAGCCAACTGATGCTAGTTTTGCCCCCATCTTCATCCCTGCTGAGTTCTTCAAAGGCAGCACTGAGAATAGAAGGAGAAGAAAGCCCCCTGCACTGGTTTTAAATAAGAAGGCAGGCAGGTTGAGGCTGGCTGAGAAAAGACTGCCCCATTTGCCTAAATGGATGGGTTTCCATTGCTTTCAGGGATCCCTGCAATTCATGATTATTCTCACCAACCACCTCTTACTAAGAACAGGACTTTTGCTAGGAAAGATAAACAAAATTTATTAGAGGAGACATGGGAACAACAACAACAAAAAAAGGTTCATTCAGACCCTTGATGTCACTTTGGGCACAGAGAAGGTTAGAAGTTTAATTCATGTATGGCAATATGATTTATGCTGGAGGGGGTTGTATGTGACTCAAGCATCTACATGACCCTAATGCTTGCAAAGGTAAGATAAGATCTATGGAAGAAACATTGCCTTACCTGTTCAATATCTCCTTCTAACTTGCTAAATTTATTACCTTCTGTTAGTTTTGTGCATATAATAGCAGAGAGGCAAATAATGCAGTACAGAGGGAGAATAAATAAGCAGAACGGAGAGGAGTGTAATTATAAAATTTGTTGCTGATTGCAGTTTTGGAAACACAATGCAACAGAGGTTTCTAATAATTTAATTCTATTAATAGTCCCCATTCATATTCCAGTTCAGGGCCATGCATTGTCATCTGTCTGTCTCTAATAATGGATAATTCAACTAACCGGATCATGAGGGATGCAAGCATTGCGGTGCCTAGAGAAAATGCACGGAAACCTTTTGTGTAATAGAGACAAATATAATGTGAGTCGAGAGGTAATGAGCCAAGCCAAGGGATACACATGACTGTAATAAGAAAATCCTTGAGGCCATTATCTTAGAGTTCTTTGTCACTGTGGTTTTGTAGAATGGCATAGCAATGAAGTCATGGAGATACATCGACAAATGGCTTAGTTGAATAAAATTAGTGCGTTAGGTATTAGGTAAGTATTTAAAATCACATACTTCTGGCATGCGAGCTGAAATTTGTGTTGGCTTCTGATCTTCTGGTGATTCCAGAAGTATCACTGCTGCAGAAAGCTTTCAATGAATACTAATGCAAGGATGAAGCTACTGGAGCCATGAAGCATGGATGTCAGGTTTGTCTTGGTGCAGTTCTACCATTAAAGGGAATGGTAACCATGATGGGGAAAATTGCTGGGGACACAGTGACAACCTAAAGAATGCCCTCTTCAGGAATTCCACTGGGGACACACACCCTGGACACACTCCTTCCAACACAATGTCATCACTTCTCCCACACCTCTTTTCATTGTTGTAATAGAGAGCCTTTCCCACTTGTACGGGCGTCTTACACAATTAGGAACCTTGCATAATTTAGGACCATGATCTTCCAGGATTCTAAATTAAACAGGGAACCTTGGCAAGTAGAGCAGGCTTCTGTTTTACTGAAGTTCAGCTTCCAACACAGAGAGGGCTGTGGGAGTGATGATAGGGTTGTGAGCGAGGGGGGGCGGGCAGAGAGGATGCCCTCAAATGATTAGGGAGGTGGGGAGGAGGACATCTGAATACCCAAACTGGTATAAAACTAGCCCATAAGCACAGGAGCTGAGAGAGTTGCAGCTCAAATTTTAGAATTTAGAAGGATAGCTGTGTTTTGGTTCATGTATTCATCCAAGAATTGTGAATTCTGAAACAGATGGGTGGAACATAACTGTAAATAGGGCATGCACACAGGGAATGAAAACCACTCATGCAATGGGACTTCACCACCTCTATTTCCCCAATCCCCCCCCAACCCTCCAAAGTAGATTTAGGGAGCACAGGGGAAGAAATGGGAAAGCAAGTTGACTTCTTTCCATGCCTAAAACAACTTAACTGAATCCCAAACAATGAATTAACCCCATCTTCCATCACCCCTGCCCACATAGTTGAAATAATTATCCAGTCCAACCACCCCCAGAATGCAGAAATTGCTCCCCTACTTTCACAGCCCGAGAACTAGGAATCAGCACTAAATAACACTTCAGGAAGATTTGTTCTGGTTACTTTTAAATGCTTCATACTAACATTTCTGTAAACACAGACTGAACAACCTCTGCACTGTTTTTCTTTTCTTCTTCTTTTTCTTTTCTTCTTCTGTTAACCCACAATATTATTTGTGCCTTTGGCAAACATGCCTGGTACTTAAGCCTGTTTTATTGTGTCTAACAATAATCCCTTACTGTTTAGAATCAGCGAGTGAGTCAGAAATACAGGTGTGCCTTTCTGTATGGCAATTCATGTGTGTAATATCTGTTAGGGGTTTGCATCGAATAATTCGGTAACATAATAAAAAAAAACCCAGTAACAATAATGACGATGAGAAAAGAAATGCAAGTATTCCTGAGGAATGAGATCCTAAAACACAGGGGGATTTGAAGTCCCCTCCCTGCTGTCCCTCTGTGCTCCCCTGAAATAAATTGTGTTTTTTCCCACAACAATAGATTTCAGAGGGTATTAGCTATTCATTGTTATGCCTCACAATGTTCTCTCCAATGTTCCTGTTTCAGCTGAGGCTGTTTTTTTGTTTTCAAAACCACCTCTCAATATGCACAAGCCAAATTGTCCAAATTTTTAAGATGCAAGTGCAATGATGTTTCTCATGCAGACAGCCTCAGGTTCAATCCCAGAATCTCCAAGTAGGACCAAAATAAACCCCTACTTGAAACCCTGGAGAGCATCTCCCAGTCAGTGTGAACAAGGCTGAGCTACATAGACTCAGTATAAGGTAGGGATGGCCAGCCACTCTAATTCAAACTTTTTGAAACAATGCACGGTTTGGGACACTGCCATCTCTTGAAATTTGCCCTTCTCTGAATTTTGCAGTGCAGTACTTGAGCAAAGCAATGTGTACAAAATACATACAGTCATACCTTGGATCTTGAACGACTTGCAAGACAAACATTTTGGGTCTCAGACGCTGCAAACCCAGAAGTTATTGTTCCGGTTTGCGAACGTTCTTTGGAGCCCTGATGTCCGTTGTGACTTCCTCGGCTTCCAATTGGCTGCAGGAGCTTCTTACAGCCAATCAGAAGCCGTACCTTGGTTTCTGAATCATTTTGGAAGTCGAACGGACGTCCGGAATGGATTCCATTTGACTTCCAAGGTACCACTGTATCAAAGAAAGGTTTGCACACCAGAAATATTAGTGAAAATAGCATTCCAAAATGTTTTATATTAGATGAAATTGTTTGGCCAAAAGCAAGTGTATTAGGCAAAATTGCATACAGAAATGTGTATATTAAGATAAATTTGCACTGGATTCCTGATGAATTTCCAAGGCAAGTTTGTGGGTTTTTAAAGAAAATTGTGAATTGATTTGGAAATGTGGAGAACTGAATTTAAGACTGGAAAAATCAAAACAGACATGTTCACCCATTCCTAGCATAAGGCACCTTTCTAAGTTTCCTGTTTGCAGGTATTTGCCTCCCTTTCTAAAGAGAGAGTCCTGGGGACATGAAACTCTCTGTCTGTTGTGTCATCATTTTGTAAGCCATGCTTCTCCATTCTTAATGCATGGGGAAGGGGGAGGTTGTAATTGTTCATCAGAGGCTACAGCTGCTGGTTGTCCTAATGCTAGAGGCACAGACCTGCATCCCCTTTCTATCCACATTGCCCTTTTGCTCGAGTAATGTATGAAGTGGACTAGAGTAATCTCACAGGATTTTGCAGTCCTTGCCGCATTCAGCTGTGCTTAGAATTGCTTCCCTTCCCCTGTTCTCTAGTGAATAATAATCTGACCTGCCGCTTGCTATACCTTCTGGAGCATCATCCAATAGGCATGTGAACAGCTTCTCAGCTGTAATTGTTTTGCTTTTCGAATCCTATTTCTTGTTTTGCTGTTAAAATTCATATGCTTTGGACATTTTGCAGTTGAGAACAGCTTGAGGTCAAGGCTCTAGGCAGCCCAGAAATGGCACAGGTAGACGTATGGCACAATTGTACCCAAGGGGCTTCCGGATAAGATTCTCAGCTTGCATATAATGAGCCATGTCTCTCCTCCCCGCAAAAGTGAGGTGCTCTAGTGCCTTACTGCCATATATATTTTTATTTCACTAATGCACCTCTAAGCAAATTGGGGCTTCTGGAGAAATAATAGGAGCTTGAGGCAGCAAGTTCCCCTCTTAATTCTCCCCCCTTGGAAATTTGCTGAAATGTCTCCATATTTACCTGCACAGAAATGAGATGTACAAATGGAAGGAAATTACGCTTTGACCCTGCATTCACTATTTTTTTATTATTTTTCTCTGGAGCCATCTTTAATTCTGACCTCTTTCCCCCCAGAATGTAACAAGGTAATTGTTGTTTCATTTCATTTTTCTTTCTTTCTTTTTATATAAAAAAACCTCACATTGTATTTGGATTTGTTTGCAGTGTTTCTTCTTATCTCAGCTATTAGATGCATTGACATCTGCAAAGGACCACCCCTGCCCTGTGTGTCCCTTCTGTGTGGATGCAGGACCAGGACGCTGGTCAATAAGTCTTCTTGGTGAGAATAGATGAGAGCAAGTCTGCAGCCAGAGAAAGGCAGGGTATCTTTCCTCCCTGCAGTGGGAGCAAAGCAGATAAGAAACAGCTGGGAAGAAACACTACTGTTAACAGTGAGGCGTTGGGGTTCCTTAAAACTGAGGAGGAAGGGAAGGAGAAGATCTGACCAGCATGTCTATTGAATCAAAGCCCAGCAGGGAGAAGGTGGTGGGAATGAATGTGAGGGATTGGCAAGCTCCAATATGTGGCGTGAGGCCTCAGATCAGGAGTCAGCAAACTTTTTCAGCAGGGGGCCGGTCCACTGTTCCTCAGACCTTGTGGGGGAACGGACTATATTTTGAAAAAAAATATGAATGAGTTCCTATGCCCCACAAATAACCCAGAGATGCATTTTAAATAAAAGTACATATTCTACTCATGTAAAAACACCAGGCAGGCCCCACAAATAACCCAGAGATGCATTTTAAATAAAAGGACACGTTCTAATCATGTAAAAACACACTGATTCCTGGACCGTCCATGGGCCTTATTGAGAAGGCGATTAGGCCACATCTTCTCCCCGGGCCTTAGTTTGCCTACCCAGGCCTCAGACTATATCCAACTGCTGCCCCGACAAGTGATAGCTGGAGTATATTCAGTCAAGGAATAGTGTGTGGTTTAATAGGTAAAGGTAAAGGGACCCCTAACCATTAGGTCCAGTCGTGGCCGACTCTGGGGTTGTGGCGCTCATCTCGCTATATTGGCCGAAGGAGCCGGCGTACAGCTTCCAGGTCACGTGGCCAGCATGACTAAGCCGCTTCTAGCGAACCAGAGCAGTGTACAGAAACACCGTTTACCTTCACGCTGGAGCGATACCTATTTATCTACTTGCACTTCATGCTTTCGAACTGCAAGGTTGGCAGGAGCAGGGACCGAGCAACGGGAGCTCACCCCGTTGCGGGGATTCGAACCACTGACCTTCTGATCGTGAAGTCCTAGGCTCTGTGGTTTAACCCACAGCGCCACCCGCGTCCCTGTGTGGTATAATACTCTATCCCTAATAAACAACTGTGCACCGAACAAGCTGTGACTATTTGTTTGCAGGAAGATGAAGTGGGGGTTTGGACACTCAGTCTTTTGATGTATGCCTATCCATGGAAGCTAACAACTTCCTCAGGAGTCTGCTTTGTTGATGCCACAGTCCTAAAATACTGAATACAGCATTGGATATAAATAAATATTGTTTGTTTGTTTAATTTATGTACCAACCTATACCCAGGGGTCTCAGGGTGGTTCACAGAATAAAATCAAGATATAAAACCACAAAATACCTAATAAAAGTAAAAACAGCAACCCAATAGCCCCCCCCCCCAAAAACCACATTTTAAAAGGGCATAGGATGTAAGTTGGATCAACCAAATGCCTGGTTACAGAGGAATGTTTTTGCCTGACACCTTAAGGTATATAATGACGGTGCCAGGTGGACTTCCCTGGGGAGAGCATTCCACAGATGGGGAGCCACTGCAGAGAAAGCCTGTTCTTGTGTTGCCACCCTCCGGCCCTCTCAAGGAGGTGGCACATGAGAAGGGCCTCAGAAGATGATCTCATAGATCCATATGGAAAGAGCCGGTCCTTGTGGTATTGCAGTCCTGGGCTGTTTAAGGTTTTATAGGTCAAAACCAGTACTGTGAATTGGGCCTGGAAATTAATTAGAAGTTCTAGTCTGGGCTTTAGTGGGAAACTCCATGGGAGTTTTCCTGGACAATCTAAAATAATAAGGGCATAAGAAATGAACCAACGTGTGGGAAACATTGGTGACAATCCTTTCATGAATGTGTGATTATGGTACAAGAGACCAGACACGGTCTTGTGATTCCTTGCACTGCACTGTCCTTGCAGAAATTTTAGAACTGATCCTGCAACTCTGTGCAGCAAATGAAATGGCTGAATGGTTTGCATTTCCCTGAACAACCCATGCAAAAGAGCAGCGCTTTCCCTACCCGGTGACCTTGGATTACTTAAAAACCACATGGCATGCTTGCTGCTAATCAAATTAGAGTTCGATGATTTCTTCCTATTTGATCAAAATGGAGCCACCTCATCAAAAATGGAAGGGCAGTAATGTAATGGACTGCCTATAGCTGCAAGGCTTGGTTTGATTCCCTTTCATCTATCTGTACTTAACTTTTAGTGCTGAGAACAAAGGTTATTCAATCCCTAGAGCAACAAATTGGCTGAACGGTGAAAAGGTAGCCTGGTTCAGCTGCAATTGTTCTTTGTATTATTTCCCCATTTATTTTAAATTCAACTTCTCCCCTGGAGTGTGTGCACTTTTTTTCCTTATGAGAACTGATCCAGTGGTCTATTCCACTTGGGATTCTAATGTTGGTTGTTTGGGCCATGTTATGGAGAAGACATGGCTGAGAAATATGTTATGAACACTGATTGTCCCAGGTTGCACATCACAGCAAACCACAGTTAATGGTTTGTCTATTTTGAAAGATTTAGAAACCACTCACATTATAATAAGGGAAGGAGAAGAGGACAGGACATTTGGGGAATTGGTGGGTTTATGGATTTCCAGACAAGTCTTAATTCAGATTGGCTTAGAAGTAATCTAAGCTATGCCCCTAGTTTTGGGAGAAGTGACTTATGAAATCACTAGTGCTATTATAACACTCTTTCCTTCTAGGATTTGAATTCAGTGTACTGAATGTCACTCCCCCATGTTATCACATTTTATTTTTATTTTCTGTCTTTTATATTACAGATAGAAATGATATTCTCATATCCCAGTCCTGTTGCTATGCGCTATATGGTTCTTTGTGATTATATATAGTCACAAAGTGGGAGGGAAGAGAAAGAAAGAAAGAAAGATAAAAGTCTCAGGTGCTACTGTGATTGTGGATTCCAATCCAATGGGTTTAGCTCCCAGATGCTGCAGGACTCAGTTATACTGGTGATTGCTTAATTTCTGCATTTTTTTTTAAAAAAACAACAACCTCTGAGCTTTATGTTCAGGTTGATAAGGAGATTGGGAGATTGCCCAGCTAAGCAATTATCATTTCCAAGAAAGAGACAAAGACAGTAAGAAGAAAGAGGTGTTGAGCAGAGACATGAATTCAGCCTGTGCTCTGGATCCACTAAAGTGTCCAAAGTTGTAGAATCATGGGTAGGCAAACTAAGGCCTGGGGGCCAGATCCAGCCTAATCGCCTTCCAAATCCAGCTTGCGGATGGTCCGGAAATCAGCGTGTTTTTACATGAGTAGAATGCGCCCTTTTATTTAAAATGCATATTTGGGTTATTTGTGGGGCCTGCCTGGTGTTTTTACATGAGTAGAATAAGTGCTTTTATTTAAAATGCATCTCTGGGTTATTTGTGGGGCATAGGAATTCGTTCATTATTATTTTTTCAAAAATAGTCCAGACCTCCCACAAGGTCTGAGGGACAGTGGACTGGCCCCCTGCTGAAAAAGTTTTCTGACCCCTGTAGTAGATCCCTGTCCCTGTGAGATGCACAGATGCTGAACTCATCATGACAGGAAGCTGGAGAAAACACTTACTTCACTTTCTTCTGAATCAGTTTCAGGATGTTCCTCCATTGTTGAATCATCAACTTGTTTCCAGCTTAGATCTCCTGGTTGCTCTTGTTTGTCTGGCTTTCTGTCCTCCCCACCTCTCTGACCTGTCTCATTTTCTTCCCTACTTGGCTACCTATTAGCTGTAGCTTCTTTGTAGTTCATCTACTTTGCATATAGTAGCTCTAGGTTTAATTTGCCAGCATTTCCAGGCAGGGCTAGAAATGTCCCTTGACTGAGATCCTGAATGCCAATCCGTGTGGATGAGCTAGATGGACCAATAGCCCGACTAAGTAAAAGCAGCTTCCTCTAAACCATGGGAGGCAGGTCAAAGGTTTTCCCTATGGTGACTGCAACATCAACCTGCAACTGTCTCATTTTTAGAAGCACTTGCAATTTGAGGTGCCTCTTGTCCATGGAATAGTTGAGTGGCATGGTCTCTGAGCCATTTTCATTGTCTTATATTGAGATATTACCAACCAACAGATGACATGGAAATTGAAAGTGGTGATGTTCCATTAATGGCAGTGATAGACAGGGTTACACAGGGCCACCGACAAAAGGGAGACACAGGGCTAAATTGTGCCAGACCCCAAGTTACCAGGGACATGTTAGCTTTATTTTTAAACAAGCAAGTCAATTGCACATCTAAAAAGAAAGTTATTAAGCAAAACATGAAGGCAACATGCTCAGGCTTATTAGGTAGATACAGATAAGCTGCCATTATTAAGGGGGCTTAGGCTAGATTTATTTAAGCAGTAGCAGGGGTGCAACTTGAATAAAATATGGGGGGCAGGTAAGCCCCACCGCACATAATCAATCACATGACTTGGTACATGCACACCATTCGAATGGCAATGCCCATCAATTGGGGGTGGGCAGCCACCTCAAAGATTTTATTGGGGGGCAAAGACCTCTCGCCCCCTGGGGGTTGACTCCTATGAGCAGCAGTTCTTGGCAATTTATTGCAGTGAGAGGAATGCAAGGTCCCCAGTCTAGAACAAGCCCAGGAAAATTCTATTGGCATTCTTGCAGGTACATGTTGAAAGCTAGTTCTTAGCCTGTGGACTTCTGGTTCCTTTGTAGAAAGGAGCTGCCGAATTTCTAACTAAGCAAAAATTATGTGTGAAAAGCTTTGGTTATAATTGCCCTAAAGGTTAACAGGAAACCTGAGATCTGACCACAAAGTCCTATCTGCAGGTTTTTTTTAATATGTAAAAGCCTTACAAAATAAAGTGGCTCTCGTGGGAGTACATAACAGATGCAAGAACAGAGAGGCATCTGAACAGGAAAGAGTTGAGCTCTTGTGTTCCTAGTAAAGGTAAAGGGACTGACTCTGGGGTTGCGGCGCTCATCTCGCTTTATTGGCCGAGGGAGCCGGCATACAGATTCCGGGTCATGTGGCCAGCATGACTAAGCCGCTTCTGGCGAACCAGAGCAGTGCATGGAAACACCATTTACCTTCCCGCCGGAGCAGTACCTATTTATCTACTTGCACTTTGACGTGATTTCAAACTGCTAGGTGGGCAGGAGCAGGGACTGAGCAACGGGAGCTCACCCTGTCGCGGGGATTCGAAACGCCAACTTTCTGATCGTCAAGTCCTAGGCTCTATGGTTTAACCCGCAGCACCACCCGCGTCCCTCTTGTGTTCCTAAAGAAGGGATTAAAACAATTTCACATACTTTGGCTGTGCGATGCCATTTCCATCAAAGGCAGCACACCTCTGAATAGTAGTTGCTAGAAATCCCAAGTGGAAAGAGAGCTGTTGAACTCCTATCTCTTGTAGACTTCCCATAGACATCTGGTTGGCCACTTGGAGAACAGGATGTTGGGCTAGATGGATCTTTGGTCTGATCCAGCAGGGATCTCCTTATGTTCTCATGTTTGCAGACTCTCCTCTGCTTGAATTGAGCAAGATGGACATAAATGGGCTGTTAATGCTATCCCTGTAGGTCCTTCATTCTGTCTGTCTTTTTCCATAATCGCATTAAACCTTATACCTATAAGCCAAAAGCAGCAGGCACGTAATCTGGTTAAGTTACAAGGAGAGGACAAGAAACATTGCCACAGTATTGTTCATAAAGTGAATCTATCATGAGAAATACATCAGAAATGCATTTGAAACAGCTTAAAAGAGGACAATCTGGCCTGCTAATGATGTGCCCCCTAGAGCCTTCCTTTTGGAAATGTTGACAGGGCTAAGGAACTGATGGCAGCCATCATCTTCCTTGGCTCCACCACCACATTTATTTTATTGCTATTCAAAGCACAAGACATTATGCACTAGCAAATAGCGGACATCTTTTTGCTGTAGAAATGCTCTCCTTGGCGAAAGCAGGTGTCATTTCTAAGGAAGACATTTCAAGGAATGGTGAGGTCGTCCAGCCATGCCCCTCACGTAACGAGCTCCTTTGCTGGTAATCATTCAATGGGTTGCTGGGACACCTTTGTGAGCTCATTACAGGAATTGCTTGACATTTCCTACAGTAATCTTGAAGACACACGCACACCCCTTCAGGAGGGAATTCCATTCCTCAGCATCAGCTTTCTCGATGCATACTGAGCCATAAATGTGGACAAAGGGTGTTCTCAGACAATGAGAAATAGCCTTTGAAGTCACTTGCTACCGGGAATGTTTGAATATCAGTTTTATAATGGCATTAAAGGCGAAAATTGATCATTACCCTCTTCGGCAAGCTTTTCTTTAACGTCCTTCTGAATGGTGAAAAATTGATTTTTGAAAAATCATTAGACAACAAATTCTCAGATAGACTATTAATTGACTTGCCCATTTCTCTACTATTGTCCAACATGACTATGGTGAACTATAGAATGCTTTTCTTACAGAAGGGTAGCTTGTATTGTATTTATTATCATTATTCACAATATTCACTTTAAGTCTGTATACGTGATAGATATATGAAATTGAGCACAAGTATCAAATGCACTCTGAATTAAAATGTTTATACAGTGGTGCCTCGCAAGACGAAATTAATTCGTTCCGCAAGTTTTTTCGTCTTGCGAGTTTTTCGTCTTGCAAAGCACGGTTTCCCATAGGAATGCATTGAAAATCAATCAATGCGTTCCTATGGAAACCGCCTTCAGACCAGGTCCAGGGACAGTCTGTCCCCCGACCTCTTCTGAAGGCTGGGGGGGGGGGACAAGGGCTTTTCTTCCCACCACCAGCCTTCAGAAGGTTGTTCTGAAGGCTGGCGGTGGGAAGAAAAGCCCTTCTCCCCACCTCCCGCCCCGCAAGCTCCGGGGACAGGAGGGCTTTGCTGTCGACCGCCAGCATTTTAAAAGCCCCCGGGACAGCGGAGACTTCTCCGCTGTCCCGGGGCGATCTTGAAATGCTGGCGGGCGGCAGCGAAGCCTTCGCTGCCGACCCCCAGCATTTTAAAAGCCCCCGGGACAGCGGAGGTCTTCTGAAGGCAGGCGGTGGGCAAAAGTCTTTGCTCCCCCCGCCTGCCTTCAAAAGCCATCCGGGATAGCGGAGAAACGCGCTGCGCTTCTCCGTTATCCCGGGAAGGCAGGCAGGGGGGAGCAAAGACTTTTGCCCCCCGCCGGCCTTCAGAAGAGGTCCAGGACCTCTTCTGAAGGCCGGCGGTGGGCGAAAGTCTTTGCTCCTGACGGCCAGCATTTAAAAGAGGTCCCCGGAGATTTCCCTATGGGCTTTCTTCTTGCGAAGCAAGCCCATAGGGAAATTCGTCTTGCGAAGCAACTCGCAAACGGAAAACCCTTTCGTCTTGCGGGTTTTCCATCTTGCGAGGCATTCGTCTTGCGGGGCACCACTGTAATCTGTTTTCTTGGGCTGCAACTCCCATTGTCCCTGGTCTTTGGACATGCTGGAAGGAGCCGATGGGAGTTGTAGTCCAACAACATCTTTGTAATAATACATATAACATGCAAAAAGAATTGTTCATTGTTTTAGTGGAACTGGTTGAAGAAATGCACCCAACTGAGATTAAGCAGCAAGACAGAACACAGAAACAAAATAAATAATCAAACCATTAATTCTAGTACGTGGGGGGGGGGGACCTAAATTGTATAATTTGGCATCTCAGTTATTGGTATAATTAAATGTATTATAATTTGGCATTGCTGTAATGAGGCTATTATTGGATTGTTGTAACTGAAAACTAATAAAAATTATTATCAGAGATTAAACAGCAAGACAAGAGTTTGTGTGGGGGAAGGCTCAACAGCAATATTTTCAGAAAATTCCACCCCCTCGACATATCCTCTTCTAGACAAATGGTTTAGGAGCAACTTCTTAAAATATTGATGCTTATTGTGAAATATCTTACGTAAACCACTTTGTGAGGTCTTCCTGGAAAGTGGTATTAAAATATAAACAAGAATGAAAGAAGAAAGAAACTGTATGGGAACTAAACCTTGACAGGATTGCATTAAAAAGTGGAATGTCCCAATTTTCCTAGGACACTTGAGGAGTGTGATATTACAGACGTCCAATGCTGAAATCTGTTGTGAAGAAGAGGGGGGATGGAAACAATTGAGCGATGTTATGTCCTTACCCAGCCTGCACTGCTATTCATAGCTTTCTTTCTTACAAGCAGAGTCAACAAACAATTAACCTTTCCCTCCTTCCCACCATGAAGTTCCTTTGGAACTGTGTGAAAGGCTAATCAGAGAACTGGTGTATAATGCCAGCATTTGATTATGACCAAAGGGCAAAATCAGAATATAGCTAAAAGGAACAGAAGCTGATTTCAAAATTGCTTTCTAATATCAGTTGAATTGTGCAAATTGGTCTAAAGTAGATGGATCGGTGTCTGTTTGTTTAGGCACGGGATTCCTATAGCAGAAGCATAGAGAACCACACTCATTTTTTGTGTGTGGATCAGAACTCCATTGCCTCATGTTCCTGAAATCAAATAGCACTTGAAGCGGTTTCTGGTATGCTTCCCTGTCACAAATGCCAAGGAATCAGTTGTCAGGGTTCAGGCTCAGGGCCCTGCAGGGCCTATTCTCCAGCTAAGACTCCCAGAGGTCATGGGCTGGAGCTTAAGTTGGAGAAACTGGCCTATAGGCAGAGGGCCTATAGTGGACTGATATGTCTGTAGTAGCTCATTAGGCTATCTCCTTGGCCTTGGGGTCCCACTCAGAAAAGGGCAGCCAGAAGAAGGGATTGGATTGGATCAATACCCTGATGAGGAAAGGTTCCAACATTTGGAGATTTTTATTTTAGAGAAAGAGTGAGTAAGAGGGAGCAGGAGAAATATTCTTCATGGTATGGAGAAAGTAGATTAGGAGACAGCCTCGTGAAACAGACAGAACTATGACTCTAAACATTGCTGTCAATACTTTGTGGATGTTGGAAGATTCTGGACACAAAGGAGAAAGTACTCATTCAATTAGTTAAATTATGGGATTCGCTGTCATAAGAGTTAGTGATAGTCTGCAACTTGGCTTGCTTTGGAAGAGGATTGCGCAAGTTCATGGAGGAAAAATCTATTAACATTCTCACAGTGGCCAATCAGATGACTACAGGGAGCCTGCAAGCTGGACAGCACTCTACCCGTGATGGCCTGGGACTCAGGCTCAGACTCAGAACCAGAGGAGTCTCAGTCCGCACTGGACCCTCTGCCTCAGGCGGCATCGGAACCAAGTCTGGGGCCTGATTCTGAAGAGCCCCAGTCTGCACAGGTTCCCCTGCAACAAGCACCAACTGGGCAGAGTCAGGGTCCTGAGCCTGTCCTGGCTCCCGATGTGGGGATTACCTCGTTGCCTCCAGCTGGGCAATCACTTACAGCTGCTCCACTACTAGTTGGGTCAGGAGAGGCTGAGGCGGCCTCTGGGTCTAGTAACCCACCAATGTCTCCCGAGCATTACTTTCTATGGGAAAGTGCACCTTGGTTTTGGATGCTTTGGTTTTGGAATGGACTTCCAGAACAGATTAAGTTTGAGAACCAAGGTGCCACTGTTTGTGCCTCAAGGCCCCAAGCCACCCCCCAAACAAATAACTTCACACTGACACATAATTTTAGTTTAAGTTATTGGGCAAATTTGGCCACAACTTTATTGATTACAGAGTAGTGAGTGGTATTGGCCTTAGGCACTGGCAACAGACTATAAATGACTGCTGTCTCTCTGACAGGAAGTCTGGAAGAGTAAACACCAAAGATCAAATGAAGCTCACCCCGGGGTTCCTGTGGTCCTGGCATGGCCCTAGCGCCTCAAGCAGACTTTGGACGAGATCCAGGACCCCCAGATTCCAATACCGGAATACCCTTATTCATGGAGGGCCAGGTGATGGCCGCACCTTCCCTCCCACTCAGCTCCCCAGCCAATGCCTAACCTCCAAACCTTACAAAGTTTTGACAATTGCTAAGGGGGAGGCGAAAACCAAATGGCCAGTGCCAATCTTCCAAACGGAAAAACTTCCTACCTGGTCCCCATTCCAAAACAGGGGCCCAGACCATGTCCAAAGCAAGGCCAAGACAAAACAAACAAACAAACCATAGGGACAGGAGGGCGGGTGTTCAACAGTGTGAAGCAAGGGCCATTGGCCATGTTGCACTTCCGCTTTTATAGCCCCCCAACCACGCCTCCATAACCGGATTGGCTCAAGCAGCCTGGCGTGACTGTGGGGCCTCAATATACATGCCTGGCTCCATTCTAGGACCCTACCAAATAAGTTTTTGGGGATGTCCTGTGGTCTGCATGCAACCAGGACCCTCTCTGAGGAGGATCCCATATACAGCTACTGTTATGTACTGAAGTTCTCACCCTGAAGTTCTCACTTAAGTTCTCACTTAACAGCTACTGTTTCGCTGGTGCTCTCATTCATACTTACTATGTTTACATCTTACTGCTCTATGATTTTATTTTTTAAAATGTTTATATTGTCACTTTTGGGTATGGTTATTTTTATATTGAAATTTTACCTGACTTGGTTTTTTTTAAAGGAAAGCCTAGATATAATTTTTAACATAAGTATTTTTACTGACCTTGTGTGATGGAAAGTAATGATATGAATTGAACCTTAGCTACTGAGTACACTGGAATCCACTGTGTGCATATTTCACAATGCCATTTGCTATTGATACAGTTGTAAAAACTTTATAATTCAGACATTATGCATGGCTGCTTAAGAAATACAATTGCATTTTCTGTATCAAAAAATAAGCCAGGGATGCTACCCAGGAAATTAAAATCTAATCTGGTTTTCTAGCAACAATGAATATTCAAAATAATGAATATTGTTCCCTGGTTGAAAGCTGACAAACAGGACTGATTCCCCTCACCCCCCTTGTCTCCTTTGATGATGGGAAAACTCATTAGAAATGTGATGTTATTAGCAGTTTCTCTTGAATTGCAAATTTTTATCATACTATAACTAGTATTATGGTAATGATGAAATTAAATTAAATTAGCATATCATATACCATACAGCAAAAGTGTTAATACATTATAGTAATACAAGACAACAGATAATTGCCAGCTTAATAGGAATTTGTCCTCCGAAAAGATAATCTGGCTTAAGTCTTCCTCTTCTGTGCTTGGAAATAATGTTGCTCGTATTGATTCATTTTGCAAAGCTAATCACAGGTTATACTTATGCAAATGAAGATGTTGTCCCCACTGTTACATAATCAATGTGGTTATTCAAGCTTTGCCCAGACACATCAAAGGTCTGGTCAGTTTTGAAACATGATGCATCATGAAAACCTATATTAGATATGGTTGCAGTTGAATGGCTGCTGTTATAGATCCAGGGTGCTGGAGTTTGTAGGTGCAAGTCACCCATAATTCTTAGAATTAGTAGAAGTTAGAATTAATCAAGTTTGATTAAACTGTGTCAAACACCAACATACCTGGGTTTAGCTTGTGCTAGTAAGCTACCCTAGCCTGGCAGAGCTAGCTGAGTTTAAGCCATTAAGGCACAAAGACCAGTGATGGCCCATGAAGGAAGCCATCAAGAGATAGTGAACACTGCCAGACAAGGAGGGGAGGGGCCGCTCCCCCAGCTATATATAGTGGGCAGAGGCCAGAGCCAGGTTTAAGCTTTCAGCGTTGCATGACGTAGGCTGGAGGAAATCGTTTTCTCTGGGCTATCAGCGAGAAGGAAAAGGGGAACAGAACATGATGTGTCATTTTTTGTGATATATATTTTTTTTGTGATATATATGCATTCATGCTCAATAAGATCTTTTTCTCCCTGTTTTGTTTTTGCAGTTCCACCATGGTTTATCAATCATCCTTCAAATCTCTATGCCTATGAAAGTATGGACATCGAATTCGAATGCTCTGTTTCTGGAAAACCGATTCCTACGGTGCAATGGATCAAGAATGGAGAAGTCGTCATTCCTAGTGATTATTTTCAGATAGTGGTAATCATTATTTGTTTCTACCATTATTCCAAAACAAGGAAACAGACACAATTCAATGGGTGTAATCAAAGCTCTGTAAAAGGTGCTACCAAAAGTAGACTTAGTTAGTTTTAGCTTTAGTTTTCCTTTAGCTCCTGGCTCCTTCAATTTTCCCCAGAATTCTCCCAGGTCCCTTGCTATTCCCCTCCATCTGCCTTCGGCTGCAGCAACTGTTTCCCCTGTCCTGTTCTGAACCTGGTCCTTTAATATGCACCAGCCAGACTTCTCTACCTGGTCACTTGGGTATACTCATAAAAAAAAAGAACAGTCGCCATCAATAGCTAAAGGAAGCTATGGCAGCACACTAACAGCAAAAGAAAATCAGCTTAGTCCATCAAAAGCCTATGAGCAGAAGGTAAGTTTTTACCTGGTGCTGAAAAGATGTCAGCAAAGGTGGCAGGTGGATCTCAGTGGGGAAAGCATTCCACAGATGAAGAGCTACAACCAGAACGGCCTCTCATCTTCTGAGACTCCCTCAGAGGGAAGACCTGGAGAAGGGCCTCAGAAGAAATACCTAGGGCACCTTCAAAGATGCTACGAAGATGTGTAGCAGTGGGCAACCTGTCTGTTCAGGAAACTTGTCTGTCTTCACTCACTGCTTGTTGAGGAACCCTTAAAATGTTTCTAGGGTACTCTAAGCACAGCTGAAAAAACCCTGCCCCAGACCACTGGTCTTTAATGACCCGTTACTGAGCCCTATCTAATGTGAAACACAACAACAGCACTACTATCATACAAAGTGGTTAAAAAGAAAAAAACAGATAAGTGAGAACTCAGGTGTATTTTTGTACTAAAGGTGGGCCCCAGGTGAGGAAATTTTGAAGACTACTGCATCATAGAATTATAGCAAGGGTCAAGAACTGGATCAGGCTAGTGGGCTACTTTGCAAAATGCAAAGTAGACCCACTTTGACAGGTGGGTGCCAATCACTTGGCATCCTAATGACACCTACCCTACAGTTGAACAGCTCTTAACATTAGGCGGTCAAAACAGGTGTGTCCCATCCTGTCATAACATTCCAGACTTTCTCCCCCACTGATAGATCTCTTGCATAAAACACTTTGATACAGGAAATCATGGATAATGTACAATGGAAGTTACCGGTCTAAGGCTACACCTAACCTTCATTGTACGCCTGCCCAGATAATACGTGGAGTTGTCTTCAGTTCAGAAGTAGTTAACTGATGCTTTATTAAAAAAAATTGTGGCCATTGGATAATCCACCCCGCCATAATGACTTTTATTTTAGAGGTTTAGCAATCTCATGCATATAGATCAGCTTGCCCTTTCCTAATTAATGTTCCTTCTATTAAGTGAAATTGACAATGATTATCTAAATTAAACATGTTCCAGTTAATAAAAAGGCATGGGCGCTTTCTCCGCTTTTCATTCAGAGAGGAAGATTTACTCAGTTACAGGAGCATCCAAGTTCACACAACTTTACCCACCATTGCTGTTTATAATAAAGACAATCAGGCAGGCTTTGCTCAGCTTGCCAAGAGACAGACATTTTCATTAAGTAATTGGGAAAGGGCAGGTTCCCCTTTTGTTCTTTTTTTCCAAAACTGCCCAGGGAAGAAAGACTTTTAATAAGAGAATCATTCTAGGCAGAACATTTTTATTTATTTCTTCTCCTTTTTAGCTGTGCCAAAGACTCTTCCTTAGAAGCCAAAGTTTTACAGCATCATTTAGTTCTGCCTGCCAACAGCACCTCCAGATGAAACCCTGCCCAGATGCAGCTGAAACGAAATGGCCTCCTTCCCTTTGTGGCTGCCTGTAACCTGGGAAGGGTTGACCTTCAAATCCTTTCGCTTGCCTGGAAAAGTATTTAAAAACACCCACACAAATCCACCAAATCTTCTGCCACTAAGTGCACCCATTATGCAATGCAGACCCCTCTTGATGTTGATTCTACATGTTGCATAAAGTGTTTGCGCTGCCCTTACGTGCGGCCGCAGTATTACTATTAGTTAATCAAATGTCCTGGTAGCAGGGTGAGCAAACCGAGTCAGCACATTATTTAATGTATGTGCATTTTATTACAATCCTCTAGGGAGGAACTGGCGGGCATGAGTGAATACCAGCATACCTTAAAGAGGATGCTTTTTTTGGATGGCTTTAAAAGAGGATCAAACAAATTCAGGGAGGTAAAGGCTTTCAGCCATGATGGCTCTACTCTGCCTTAATGTTTGAAGGCTATTTGCTTTTTACTATCAGTTGCTGGAAACCGCAGGAGGGCAGAGTATTCTTGCCCTTGGGTCTTGCTTGCAGGATTCCCATAGGCATCTGGTTGGCCACTGGGATGACAGAGTGATGGATTCATCCATGCTTCTGACTTCCAGTTGCTGAAAACCTTCCACACAACTCTTTCCCCTGTTTTAGCCATATCCATGTTGCTGGTGGTGCTGGCTTCTAAAACATTACTAAAGGAGGCTGGCACTAAAAGGGTTTTGCTGGGGGGGGCTGGGTTTCAATAGTGGCAACAGTAATAAACTGCTTTAACTGCAATAATCTCTCAGCGATGTGCAAGAAATACAATACAGAAAATGTAAAAATTGGTCCAGACTTTTGCAGTTCCACCTCATGCGGATCGGGGTTACCTGTCCTCAGAGGATCAACAGCAATGCGTGGCCGAAGCGCAAAAAAAGATGGGCTTGTGGACAGATAGTCTTGCAGTGTGGTGGTAGGGGAGGCAACCTTTGTCATGTGGGTGGCAAGGAGAGGTAAAAATTGGCTGAAAGGGGTTGGCTGGACAAAAGAGAAAATTGGTGGCAGAAAAAAAAAGGACCTGTGACAAATCTGCTTTCAGTTCTTTGTTGTTGTTGTTTAGTCGTTTGGTCGTTTAGTCGTGTCTGACTCTTCGTGACCCCATGGACCAGAGCACGCCAGGCACTTCTGTCTTCCACTGCCTCCTGCAGTTTAGTCAAACTCATGCTGGTAGCTTCGAGAACACTATCCAACCATCTCATCCTCTGTCGTCCCCTTCTCCTTGTGCCCTCCATCTTTCCCAACATCAGGGTCTTTTCCAGGGAGTCTTCTCTTCTCATGAGGTGGCCAAAGTATTGGAGCCTCAGCTTCAGGATCTGTCCTTCCAGTGAGCACTCAGGGCTGATTTCCTTCAGAATGGATAAGTTTGATCCTCTTGCAGTTCTGGCCATACTCATAGTTGGTGCTAGGCCTATCAACCTTTTTGGCTCCAGATAATAATAATAATTTATTATTTATACCCCGCCCATCTGGCTGGGTTTCCCCAGCCACTCTGGGTGGCTTCCAACCGAATATTAAAAACAATACAGCGTCAGATCTGCCCACCACTAGCATCAGACCTGCACACCATGAGCCAATGAACCCAACTGGTTACTGGCCCCAAGGGAATGCAGCCTTGAACAGAGGTAGTGGCCTGTGGGTGGCTCCTTGCACCTGACCTCCCAACAGAAGTTATTACCTTGTAGAATCATAGACTTGTAGAGTTGGAAGGGACCCCGAGGGCCAACTAGTCCAGCTCCCTGCCATGCAGGAAACTCAAGGAAAGCATCCATCATAGATGCTCATCCAACCTCTGCTTAAAAGCCGCCAAGGAAGGAGGGCCCACAGCCTCCCGAGGGAGTTCGTTCTGCTGTTCCACCTCTTAGCAGGAGGGTGAGGCAGCAGGTGGCTGATGCCATGTGGGTGTCCCAACAGAGTCCACCTGGCATACCTACCCATCTGCTTGCAAAATGCCAGTGTCCTCACCCCTCCCTATAAGCAGTAGCTACTCTGCAATGGGAGGTCAGGTACAAGGAGCCCCCAGCTCTCTGCTGGCCGCTACTGCTATATAGAAAAGAAGTTTTCCTACAGCTTATCTCACTGAAAACATTGAGGAAACTGTAAAACTGAAGTGTGCCTCCAATTTTAATTCAAAAGAGGGGAAAAAAAACCTGTGACGTTTGTGAGGCACAGCTCTAGGTAATTGCTTCTGCTTCATTCCCTCTCTTTAGGGTGGCAGCAACCTGCGGATTCTGGGCTTGGTAAAATCAGACGAAGGCTTCTACCAGTGTGTAGCTGAAAATGATGCTGGGAACGCTCAAACCAGTGCGCAGCTCATCATCCCTGAACCTGGTAAGATGCAAAAGGCATACAGAATTGTTTGCTTTGTTTTAATTAATATGATTAGCAGAGCCATGGACTGTGTGACTAGTGGCAGGACATATGCCAGCGCTGCCCAGGGCGGGTGCACTCCCAAAGGGGGGCGGGGCACGGAGGGTGCCCTCCCAGGCGCAGGATAGCCGCTCGGGTGCCGGAGCGACATGCACGCCCTGCAGCCAGGAGTGGAGCGAGCCGCCCACTGGGGCTGAGCAAGCCGCTGGTTGTGGACATTTGGTGTGCCACCCGCCCGCGACTCCCAAGCCTCCCCCAGCTGTCAAAATGAAGGGGGAAGCGGGAATGCCACCGGCAAAGCATCGCAGCTCCCCCCTTCCGCTGATGGCTCGGGGTAGGCTTGGGAGTCATGGGCGGGAGGCATGCCAAATGTCACCTGGGGAGGTCCGCCCCCACTGCACCCCACTTCCTCCACCCCTGCGTATGACTTACACCAGCTCCTGCAATTTTTGCTTGGATTCTTACTATTGTGGTCATCAGTCTATAGCAGGGGTGGCCAACTCCCACGAGTCTGCGATCTGCTCACAGAGTTGAAAACTGGCAGTGATCGATCCCCTTTTGGGGGGTTCAGGTTGAAGTTCTTGAGCTTTTTTTTTTTTTTTTAGGAAGGAGGGCTGTTTTTGGGGGGTGCAGGACAAAGTTTTTGAGCTTCTTTGGGGGGAGCCAGTGATCTACCAATGATCTACCACTGACGTCCACTGGTCTACCGGTAGATCATGATCTACCTGTTGGACATGCCTGGTCTATAGCGATACTGGCGAGTAATTATACTTTGTTGTGTATCACCCGTTTCCATTGGGACAGAAGAGCCCTAGGCTGGGCCCTTGAAAGATGCTAAGCAGATGCCACATGTGCTGCGGGAAATGTCATTCCCCTCCATGTCCCACTCCAGCAAAAGGTGTGCGGAATTACATCTCTGGGTTGTGTCTGACTAATTCTACTCAGAGTAAGCCCATTGGAATCCATGAAAATGACTAACTTAAATGCATTTTTAAATGGGTCCATTCAGAGTAGGACTTGGTGACATACAGGCCTTCATCTCCTTTTTACTTGGTGGTTTTGCTATTTGTGCTGACCTAGGACATGGCGTAGACAGGACAATTAGAGGAAGCCCATGGAAGAAGGCAGGTCCATGGTGGCTGGTGCCCTTTGGTAGGCTGGTGGATGGAAGGAGACGCCAAATCTGGTCCTGAGCGTTCCACCTGCAAATGTTTCATTACCTGAAGGGGACACGTGTTTCCTTGCTGCATGCTGTTGTTTAAAGTGTTTGCATTACAAAGAAAGTGAAAGATAAGTCATATGCTGGAAAGTAGGCTTTGATGGGGATGGATGTTGTTCTTTAAAGAGGAGGTGGTGAAAAAGAAGCCATGTTTAGAGAAAAGAACACAGGTACTCAGCTGAAACTCCTTCTGTGGGTCTGACCTTCATAGAAAGTGTGTCATATTTTTTGCTGTCCATTTGCATTCTCACCTTATTGTTATTCTGGAGGCAGAATAATCTTGGCTATCTGACAGAAACCGGAGGTAGAAAAGTAAAATTAAAATAAATGCATTTTTATAAAAATAAACCATCCTTATGAAAACAGATGGGGAGACAGGGGCAGGTGGCTAATTCCACCATAGCCTTTCTCTCTATCTCTTTAACTTTGACCCTAAAAGTAATCTGTGTTCCTAACCTGTCAATCTTCAATTACATGAATACAAATGCAAATCAGGGGCTGATTCACACAGGTATTATGGCAGAGGTGGGGAACCTTTTCTGAGGTTCATGGGGCACGTTCTATAGGTGAGTGGGGGTCAGCGACAAAAGTTGGTGGAGTAATGGATGTGACTCTCACCTTTGTACAGCAGATTTTATTCCAGCCATGCAAAAGTTAAAGGGCGTGCGCCATGATTCTTTCATTTTTCTAGGACAAAGACATTCCAGTGCAATCTTGCTGTTGATCAAATCTGGGTTTCTTTGTGCATGTCATTTGATATCCTGCCACTGAGATTCATAGGCAGCAGTTGTTTTATTATTAACAATGTGATTATGATCTGACATATTGCAAGTCACATTGTACCTATGATGGCTTTCAGCATTCTCTGATGTTTTTCTTTCTGCATTTTTGTACATCCAGAAAACCATTTAGGGTTGTCAACATTCACATTACATTTAAGTGCTGATATTCACCTAGCTTTCAGACAGTCACTGTAAATGGTATATTTATATGTTATGAAATAAAATAATAAGTAAGCAACATTTGGAAAGGGATACTTTAGGAATTAATTATTTGCAAATTCCAATATGAACAGACCTGGTCCATGACTCCCTGGACTAAGGGTAGCTGAATCTGGCAATCTGGGTTTCTAATTTTCCCCGTCTTAAATGCAGTTAATATTTCCACATCATTTGAGGATTCTTTTCTAATAACATGAAAAAGTTCCAGTGAAAATTCATCAACACTTTAATGTGAGTTCCTTCTAATATTCACCTTTTTATGCAATTTTGCATAATATACACATTTTCCCAAAACAGTTTAAAAACAGTTTAAACAGTTTTTTTTGCATGCTATTGTCACTGACATACACATTTCTATGTATGCATTGCCCTAATATACACATTTTTGAACATGGTATTTGGCTTGAGAACTGCCTTGTAAAATTGAATTTCAGTTAACATATATTGTAAAGTGTGATATAGGTCAGTGTGCCTTAACATACAAAGTTCATCCAACCCCCGACTCTGGGGTTGCGGCGCTCATCTCCTTTTATTGGCCGAGGGAGCCAGCATACAGCTTCCGGGTCATGTGGCCAGCATGACTAAGCCGCTTCTGGCGAACCAGAGCAGCGCACAGAAATGCCGTTTACCTTCCCGCCGGAGCGGTACCTATTTATCTACTTCAGTGTTTCCCAACCTTGGGCCTCCAGCTGTTTTTGGACTACAACTCCCATCATCCCTAGCTAGCAAGACCAGTGGTCAGGGATGATGGGAACTGTAGTTCAAAAACAGCTGGAGGCCCAAGGTTGGGAAACACTGATCTACTTGCACTTTGACATGCTTTCGAACTGCTAGGTTGGCAGGAGCAGGGACCGAGCAACGGGAGCTCACCCCGTTGCGGGGATTCGAATCGCGACCTTCTGATCAGCAAGTCCACACTCTGTGGTTTAACCCACAGCGCCACCCGCATCCCAATAATGGACATATGCGAGTGCAAAACTCACATGGACCAGAAGTGTGCTGATCCATCCACACCTTGCCCCTCCCCATTGGTGCCAGGAAGTTCAGCTGCTCCTGCTCGTAATTCTACTTGTCACCTGTGCTTAGAAGGATGACCTTCCTCTTAAGAACTGCTGTGTGTGTCACACACCTCACTTTTGGCAAGCCTACAGTTTGTGTGTGTGGCTGTTTTACATGGAAGTCTGGTTCCCACATTCAGCTTCTGCTCTTTTACACAGATGCCAACCCAGTGGGGGAGCGATAGAGGCCATCTTTTGTGATAGAGTCATTTAATTCATCACTGGGAACAGCCTAGAGGAAGTTGTATAATTCATTGCAGTTGCCACCTAGATGTTTGAGTGCTTGACAGCAAATTGCTGTTCTTTGGGTGTGCATTTTAAAAAAAAAAGTTTGGCGTTGGACTAGAATGAAAGCAAACACAAATGAAGACAAAATCCTAAAGAGCTATGGGGACGCCATTGTAAACTGTCTCCATTCTCCCCCTTATAAATGATGGATTGCTTTTCCCTGGCTATTTAATCAGATCTTCAGACAATGCCACTCTGATTCCTCTGAGATGTTGAGAACGGCGGCATGCACAGATGGTGGGGGAACCCGGTATAAATACAAATTGAGCCCTGGACTTCATCACACTGAGAAGAACACAGCCCTTTCTGTTTTAAAACCTTGTCAATAAATGGACACCATCCCTGTCTCACACGGCATGAGGGCTGCATTCCCCAGCTGTTCTGTTTGAGCCTGTCCACAGGCCACAGACGGGGTGTTACCCCTAGCAACTGTGACAAATCTGTTTGGTGCTGAAATACAGACAATGGCCTATTAAAGCCACCCCTGGCTGTCGGTGGATATTTATAGGAGCCTAATGAACTTTTGATATAGTCTTCTGAGTGGTGGCCAGTTCCTCCTTTTGCAGATATTCAATCTTCCAATTCCAAGTCTAGACTAATTGGCTAGAGTTTAGGTTCACAAAGCCTCTCCTCTTCTCCGAGGGGAGAAGTTGTGAGTGGGAATTGCTTCCCATGCTCACATGGGGGGGCGTGGCCGGGCCCCTGCATCACTGGAGTCTTGTGCCTGCATCACGCTCCCTAGCCAGCCAATCTGGCTGGCTGGGGGGCATGGTTTAGCTGTTTAAAAATGGTCATGGGCACATGAGCGCTGCCTTGTTGTTCCAGCTTCCTCAGATCACCCTCCCTCCCTCCCTCTAGGTTTTGCTTCTGCACCTGTCCTTGCTATGGACTTCAGTTAGTCGCCTTGGTTGTTCAAGGGGCCTGGTAGGAATTTGTTCCACTTGGCAGATTGGCACCAGCCACTTGGTTTCCCGCCTACCTTGTAGCAAATTGTCACAACTTTGTAAGGTTTGGCAGTTAGGCACTGGAAAATGTGTTGTGTGTTGGAGGGGAGGTTGTGACCTTCACTTACCCCTCCCCTTGAAGGGTATTCCATTAAAGGAATACGGCTGTCGTGGTTCCTTTCCAATATCCAGGTGGCGGGGTTGTGGTGCTCATCTAGCTTTACTGCCCGAGGCAGCCAGCGTACAGCTTCCGGGTCATGTGGCCAGCATGACTAAGCCGCTTCTGGCGAACCAGAGCAGTGCACGGAGACGCCATTTACTTTCCAGACAGGAAGTACCTATTTATCTACTTGCACTTTGACGTGCTTTCAAACTGCTAGGTTGGCAGGAGCAGGGACCGAGCAATGGGAGCTCACCCCGTCGTGGGGATTCGAACAGCCGACCTTCTGATCGGCAAGTCCTAGGCTCTGTGGTTTAACCCACAGCACCACATTTCATCACAAAGTGGGGAGCGGGGCCTTGACTCACAAATTTATTTTCCAAGCGGTAAATTCACTGTATGTCCAGATAGCCACTTCAGATAATCATCCCCAAATCCAAAGTTCAGAACTTATGGCTGGTGATAAAAGCTCATAGATCCCTAGAGATGAAGTTTACCATAGTTCAAAATCTACTCCTTTCAAAATTCATACCAATATCCATTCAAGAGCCAGTCAGTTTCAGTGTCTGTGAATAGTCTAATCCAGACATATTCTCACAGTTTCCATTTAAACCAACAGTCCATTGTCTTTTAGATATTTCTGTATATTATATTCCATCAGACATGGTTTCCCTCAAAACACTGCAGATTAAGTATGGCAGGCTGTCCCTGGTAGCCGTAGGTCAAACAGTAATTTAAAGAGCTTAATGAACTTTTGATATAGTCTTGTGACTATAGAAGGATCTGTCAATTTCAGCTTACAGTTTCTCATTATCCTGGTCTTAAATTCAGTTCTTCCCATTTTGCAGCAAATCGTGAATTAACCCCCCAAAAAACCTCATGAAATCTCATTGGCATTTTAAGTGCGAATTTTTCCTAATGACCACAATTTTATTTTGACTAATGTACCCAGTTTTGCAAGCAATTTCCCTTAACACAATGCATTTTTGTATGATAGTTTTCACAAAAATCTTCTATTTTTTTATGCACGCTCTTCCATAATATATGCATTTTTATAAAAACTGCTTGATTGGAAAACAGCTTCGCGGAATTCAGATAAGTGTGAGTCCCAGAAGGATCCCTGCGGTTCAGTTCACATATTCAGTTCAGAAGGTGAGAATGTGATAGATTCTGCACTATGTGCCCTGAATCGAATGTCTCCCCCATCCCTGCTTGTGAGTGGTGACCAACTCATCCTTTTGCAATAGTTGTGTTGAGGGAAAGGTGCTAATGGCAGATGACTGGTTCATGGAGACGCAGAACCAGGAACATGCGGGGGGGGGAAGCCTTTTGGGGCAACTAAACACACTTCCCTCATGCATTTATTGAATTGGTGTTGCTGAGCTACAGCTTCCATCTTCTCTGATCATTGGCCATGGTGGCTGGGTCTAATGGGAGTTGAAGTCCAGCAATGACTGTGGGGAGGCTGGGCATTCCCATCCCCTCCCATCCCATTTCCTGAAACAGGAAAGCTGGTCACTTAAGGTTCTCAGTTGAGTGAAGAGTACTGTGTTAGAATTCCTGATCTATGATTGCAGTCATGGGATTGTTGTCTTCACATGATGGTGTATGTTTCGACTCCACAGAGTGGGAAGTGACGGAGACAGGATGTTTGTGTTACTGTGTTCTGTGAAGTGGGACTATTGTCCTTTGTTCTTTCTCTTTGCTGTCTGATGCTAGAGAGAGAGGGAGCCATGTTGCAGTGCTCCGTGTGTGTTTATATGTAAATAAAGTAGATTAGCCAAAATGCTGAGTTGCTGAGGTCTGTCACGCATGATGCGCAAACTCTGTGGATCCCTAAGTGTGCCGGTGCCGGTTGGAATTGGTCGCAGTGATGTTCAGGCAGAAGAAAGCTCTTGAAGCTCCTGAATGATCGACCAGGAGGGAGGGAACATGCCAGTCGGGCATGTGTCTCTACCAGGGTCCTACTTGAGTGTAGGCTGAACTCCTGACAACTGTAGGTGCTTCTTTTTGTTGATCTACAGCACATGAGGATGTAGGATGCATGGGGATGGAAAACTGTGGCCCTCTAAAGGTTGTTGGACTCCCAACTCCCATCAGCCCTAGCCAGCATGGCCAGCGGTCAGAAATGATGAGCACTGTAGTCATTAACATTTGGTAGGGCACCAGGAGACCCACCCCAATGTATGGAGTGGGGCCAGAGAATGCACAGAATGATGCTGCAAAAAACTCAATATCCCCCATTGCGTTTCTATGACTGAACACAGCTCAAGTCTTTCAGCCTCTTCTTAAATGGCTTTTGCCGACTTGTATCCGTAAACTTGAGTGGCTCTGAGGCTATTAAAACAACAGGCAATGAGAAGCTTGTCCCTGAGGAAACTTCCTTCCCCAGAAGTGAACTAGCAAATAATCATAGTGAAAATCATTTGCTTTAGCTCTGTTTTGTTTTGCTATTCAGATATAGGCTCAGAGAAGCATTTTTTTATTATTATTCCATAGAGTAACACATTGGGCAGTGGGGGGAGAAGAGAAAGCCAGCCAAGGCAAATTTGAAATAATCAGCTTTTCCCACACCTGATGTATAACCAGTAGGATAATTGTCAACAGTATTTCATAACACTTTCCTCGCTAGTTAGAAACTTAGCTGGAGGATGCATGCTCAATCCTGGGCATGTGAGAAAAATATTAATTAGTAGCTCCAGGCATTGTTTGCAGGAGCTAACTTACAAGTGCCATGATAAAGAAAACCATGTCTTACCAAAATATTGTG
This sequence comes from Podarcis siculus, assembly GCA_034642415.1. Taxonomy (NCBI): domain Eukaryota; kingdom Metazoa; phylum Chordata; class Lepidosauria; order Squamata; family Lacertidae; genus Podarcis; species Podarcis siculus. Next base: position 11,587,826 of record JAXCMG010000039.1, read on the forward strand.
CTAGACAGCCCCCACGCTGTACTGGCTTTATCAGACGGAGAAAGGATCATAGGCTGCACAGGAATTACTTGCAAAAAAAAAAAAAAACCTTGTTATGAATCGTAGGCAAATCTTCCCACCTCTTACAAAATCTTCATTTCAGTACAGCTTGCAGGGAGATGCTCCCAGTGGGTTGAGTCAGTTCTACTGGCAGGGTGTAAAAGCAGAGGTAGTTGGTGTGATCCACTCCAGATGTTGTTGGACTCCATCTCCCAGCAGCCCAAGCTATCGTACTCAGTGGTCAGGGACTATGGGAGCTGTAGCTCGACAACATGTGGAGGACACCATGCTGCTTAAAGCTGTGTGCAGTGTCAGCTCACAAACTGTTGACAGGGATGGGGAACCTCTGGCCCTCCAGATGTTGTTAGACTATAGCATCTCTCAGCCCTTGACAGCATGGCCAATGGTCAAGGATGATGGGAGTTATATTCTGGCAACATCTGGAAGCCACTCTTGATAATCTAGGAGACCCAAGAGCTGAAGGGGAAATTGTGAAATTCCTATAGATTAAGGTTACCAGATGTCCCCATTTCCCAGGGACAGACCCCGGATTTACAAATCAGCCCCCATACAAAATCCATTGAAGTTGAAAAGTGTCCCCAGATTCATTGAAAAAAATCTGGTAACCTTACTATAGATGTCTGTTTGGCCATTGTAGGAAGCAGGAAGCTGTACCAGGTAGACCTTGGGTCTGAAACAAAAGGGCTGTTCTTGTGTTCTTAGGGCACTTGCAGACCACAATAAATAAGGAATCCTGCTTTGCCCAGGCTTCTACTTGCAGGGAGGATTCAGAAGAAGTAGAATTGGAGGAGCAGAAAGAAAGCATGGTCAGGCAGTTAAGGAAGTTGGGGTAGAATCCATTGGTTTTGCCTCAGCAGGTATAGAGGATCCCCAAAATTGCAGCGCTTCTGTTGTGAGTGATCATCTGATACCTTGATAGGGATCTTGGCCTAAAAGCAGTCATTTGGCACAAAGGACCCTCAGCCTAAAGACCGTAAAGAGGATGGCACTGAAAAGCTCCCTGCCGTCGCTGCCGCCCTAAGCTAGGTTTAGAACACTTTTCTGCAGTTCCGCCATGTCTGGATGAAGGGTTAACAACATACAATGATGTAACCCACACCTAACAAACTCTCTCTTTTAGAATCTAAGTACATGCATCTCTGACACCCATATTTTTATTTCCTCCACCTTCAGTGTATCAACAGTTAGAATCCCCACATTTTCTGTGCCTAAAAACAATCATATGCTATAAATTTATCTTGCAGTTCAATGCTTTAGGTTGCATGTCAATAATTTCTACTTAGGTTTTAGGGCTATGTGCAGTTTCTGCCTCCCTTTTCTCATATTTGCCCCCCCCCCCCAGAGCACTGATCAATAAAGCCTTGGGTTTTCATTGTTACAGCACTGACCTCATCTCACTCACCTTATCCTTACATGGTATTACCCGTGTCCTTTTTATTCAGCCTGCTATGTGTTAACAGGGACATTTTGCTCAAAGCAATAGTGCAATGGAGGTCATTTCAATGCACTTCATTCTCCAGGTGCAACAGTGGTTTTAATTTAAGGCTATATATCCTCCCCCCCCCACTTGCCTGGGGAAAATGTCTGTTAATAAATAAAAATAAACAGGGCTTATTTCTGAGTAGACATGCATAGGACCCTCATTATTATTTATTTGTGTGTTGTTTTCCCCCACAAAGTTGTGCCTGAAGTGTCTCACAGCATAGCAAGTGAACAAGAAGAATTCAAAAATATATTAGAAACCATCAGAAATAACCACAATGGCATGGATTCAGCTAAACCAGTGTGCTAGCAGAAGGCAGTTGCAAGGGCTCCCATTGTTCATGAAGGCTGACAGGAAAGTGCCTTGACCACTGCAGGTCAGGAAAAGGCCAGAGGCTTGAAATGCAATTGACTTTTACTCACAGAAAGTAACACAGCGAGTCCCTGACTCGACTCCTTCAGCTTGAGACGTTTCTGGAAACTGAGCTCCAGCCCCACCTTCTTTCTTGAGCCTCTCATTCTGGAGCCCTCTCCAACAGACAAAGACTGTGACATGGGGGGTGAGCTCCTCCTCTGAGCCTGTCTGGCCCATTGCTCGGCAACATGTAGGATTCTCCTAGAGCAGGGTGTGAGAGGAGGAGAGCCAGCAGCACTGAGCTGTCCTGCTTGTTGTTGTTGTTGTTTAGTTGTTTAGTTGTGTCCGACTCTTCGTGACCCCATGGACCAGAACACACCAGGCACTTCTGTCTTCCACTGCCTCCCGCAGTTTGGTCAAACTCATGCTGGTAGCTTCGAGAACACTATCCGACCATCTCGTCCTCTGTCGTCCCCTTCTCCTTGTGCCCTCCATCTTTCCCAACATCAGGGTCTTTTCCAGGGAGTCTTCTATTCTCATGAGGTGCCCAAATTATTGGAGCCTCAGCTTCAGGATCTGTCCTTCCAGTGAGTACTCAGGGCTGATTTCTTTAAGAATGGAGAGGTTTGATCTTCTTGCAGTCCGTGGGACTCTCAAGAGTCTCCTCCAGCAACATAATTCAAAAGCATCAATTCTTCGGCGATCAGCCTTCTTTAAGGTCCAGCTCTCACTTCCATACATCACTACTGGGAAAACCATAGCTTTTACTATACGAACCTTTGTTGGCAAGGTGATGTCCTGCTGTGGGATGGCAAATGTACCCTCTGATTCCCCCCGTCTATGTCTGTGCTCACACTGAGGTGCTCAGCCTCCAGCTCTGTCCTGGAAGCCGCCTTCTGACCCATCTGTCCAGCTTACTGCTTCCAGCACCTCCCATCTCAGTCCTTCCCCAGCCTCCTCCCCATTGTCACACCACCAGGACCCGGGGTCTAAGTCTTTGTCTTCCCGGTCCTCCTTGGGGACTCCTCATTCACCCAGTTCTCCTCCCCTCCCTCCCCTTCCCCCATACGCTCCCCCAAATCCACTTTTGTGGGGAGGTCAGATCAAGCACATTGGGAAATGATAAGGGATTGTTCCATCTACCAGACATTCAGCTTTGTTGATTGTCCACAAGTTCTACTAGTAAAAGAGAGGAAGAAAATCATTTCTCTGTCCCTCCCTCTCCATACCATTCATAATATTATAAATATTCTACCATGTCATCTCATACTTGACTTTTCCTTAAAAAGAAAGTTTGAAATGCTACAATCTTTCCTCATCTGGGAGTCACTGGATAAACCTTGAAGTCTCTTCCAACTCTGTGATTCTCCATTTGTCATCCTGTAACCATCCCTACAGAGGGACGCAGGTGGTGCTGTGGGTTAAACCACAGAGCCTAGAACTTGCCAATCAGAAGGTCGGTGGTTTGAATCCCCACGACGGGGTGAGCTCCCATTGCTCGGTCCCTGCTCCTGCCAACCTAGCAGTTTGAAAGAATGCCAAAGTGCAAGTAGATCAATAGGTACCGCTCCGGCGGGAAGGTAAACAGCGTTTCTGTGCACTGCTCTGGTTCGCCAGAAGTGGCTTAGTCATGCTGGCCACATGACCCAGAAGCTGTACGCCGGCTCCCTTGGCCAATAAAGTGAGATAAGCGCCGCAACCCCAAAGTCAGTCACAACTGGACCTAATGGTCAGGGGTCCCTTTACCTTTAACCATCTCTACACATTCAGAGGAGGAATTCCTCCTATCTATCTAATACACTATCAAAATATAAAACCAAAAGCTCCAAAGCATATCGACATACAGAACAATGCAGATGGGCAGGGAGGGGGGAGAGTGGCTTTTTGACTTCCTGCCATATTCTCTTTATGTCCCATAGTAGGAAAATTTGATTACCCATATTTTAGCATGCATAACCAGTTTGTTATGCCCTTATGAGTCCACATAAGCACCAATAATAATAACAATGACGATGCTAACTGTGAATTATTGCTTATGCATATTTTATGGCGCCCTTTAGTTTAACATCCTATAACCTTACACTGAATGTGTGAGTTGTAACAAACTTGCTTTAAAACCAAATTAGCCAAATGTTTATCTGGATTCAACTTTGACCCACAAATTGCCTTGCAGCAAATGCTGTTCTGATATCCTTGGAAGAATATGAAGTTCTTTTAACAGGACTACTTATTCCATCCCTACAACACATACCTTGTTTTTTCTCTGTACACCTGGGGTATGGAATCGCCTCAAACATTGATCCCTTCCTTGAATCCCCAGTTTCCCTCTGGGGGCAAAATGCACACTGGGTTGTCCTGATATGCATGGGAGCAGGGCTTATTTCAGCACCTCTCAGGTGGGTGTCATTGCCATCATAAGAGAACAAGCAAGGCATTCATGGTAAGTTCCAGCACCTCTTTTTGTAGAAAAATGGGCCACCATTTCTGATTGACAAGTTAGAAAAGGTGGTAGGGAGGAGGGAAGACAAGATCAACGGAACTATGGTGATGGAAAATGCCCCCTTTTTTTCACTGGACCTTTCCACTGAAGACTGAGGGACATTCAGAGACGTTCTTGGAGGTGCAATTCTTCAGGTTTTCAAGGAGGTGGTGAGGATAGTACTTACAAATTGTGATCCAAGAGCAGCTTTATTTTTCTCTTTTTCTCCTAACCTTTGAAAGCATAGCCATGGCTCAGCTGAGCACCCATTTGCAGCACAGCTCCACTGCACTTCGGAAATGGAGTTGCAAATGGCCCTAGGAAGATGCTCCATGATGCTTTTCTCATCCACATCCACATCTCTTCTCAAAGCAATGATGAGTGCAGGCTCCATTATTCATAGCTCCATTATTTAGAGCATGTGCCCACAAATTCAGGGACCACGACATGCTTCAGTGGAAGAAACGCTGGGTCACAGGTTGTTGTGCTACGACTTGGTGCATAGATGCGCACCTGTTAAAGCGTGGACTTCTGCAACTTGCTATATTCCAGGTATTTTTGTTGACCTCAGTGGCTTTGTGTCTTTCCCAGCTAATAAATTCGATTTGTTAATCTGTGATTCAAGCTGCAAACTCAGAACCAGGAGAAGCTTGAGTGAGCCATCACTGTGTCATCTGTATTGAGCCAGAGGCTCGTATTTCAGAATTTTGCAATAAAGAGAGGTGCCTATAACAAAGAAAATTGTTATAAGATATTAACTGCAGCAACAGTATATTACACCTTTGAAGTTAGATAAGATCTATAAAGCCAGCAATGGGTGAGGCTGGTGTTGTAATGACACCAAGGGAGACTTTTATCATATGTGATGATATCTGTTATGTGCAGAAAATGATTGAAGAAACTATGAACTGGGACACCCTGAGATCATCAGGTTGACCTGGTATATATGATCTTAATGAAGTAGATGCAAGTTAACAAGGTGAGAGAATGTTTTTTTTAAAAAATAATATTTATTAAAATTTTCAAAAATACAGAAAGTAAAGATTAGAGTACGTTCAAAGCCTTATTTTCATACATCTACTTTCCGGGACTTCCCCCTTCCCCCACCCCTACCATATTCCCCTTTCATATTGTTGGCTCCACAAGTTCTCAGTTCTAATTAAAACTTAATTTGTTTAACCCATTATTCAAATTTAAATTTAAATTTATACAATCCTCATATTAAAAGACAAAAGTTCTCTCCCCAGGGCCCACCCCATTTCCATTCCACAATTTCCCTTTTTTTTAATGATAAAAACACCCCACAATAGAAATATAAGAAATAAGAAATAAAAAGTGTAGTAGATGAAAAGAAACCAATTCAGAAAAAAGTTGACAAGCCTTTGGATTCTAGTTCTCCCCCCCCCCCTGTCCCCGGTTTAATTTCCCCCTGATCACCAATCCATGTTGTCTGCCTGGAATTCTTAAAATCCATAAATCACATTTTTCCCCCAACTCCTTGCTGGCTTTTCTTTTTATAATTATTTTTAAAGGTATTTTTAAACCATTTAGCTTCAAATCTTTAATAGATCTCCCCCCATTGTTCTTTCCGAGTTGTAGTCCAGTTTCCTCTTGTTCTGCTGCTAAAACGTTCTTGTTCAGAAATTTAGTAAGTCTGCAGGGATTATTGTTATTCAGGAACAAAAACTTGCGTTCAGTCCCTTCCTTTCTTCAATAGAAAATTCTATTGTCTCCTTTAGCTGAACACCCTGTAGACACAATATTGTTTCCGTTTTGCAGCTTTCCCAGAAGATAACCAGTCCTGTAAAATTCCGATGGTATTTTTCCACTTACGACCTTCTTTGTAATGTCCCGAAACTCCTCTAGGGGGATTGTTGTAACTTTGTTTTCTCTAGTCCAAAAGTCCGATTGTTATCCATGTTTTCGCCATTTTGTATCCAAGTTTTAACGGATTGTAAAAAATTGTAACAAAATTAACCAGCAAAGTCCTCATAATAAAGTCCTCTTTGTATTTCCGACTTTGACAGCTACTTTGACAGCTGTCAAAATCTCCTTCGCTTTTCGCCAGGCTCTCTCCTCAATCACCCCGGTTCCCGGGGGGGGGGGTTACGTTTTCCTTCTCCCTCAATTCTTCCTCCAGCACAGTTCTTGTAGTTTCCCATCGTGGAATTCTTAGTTTAATACAATTCTTTTTGGACCTTGGTTTCCCAGTCCTTGTTTTGGAAGGTTTACAATAGGGAGGGGGACTGACTTCCTTTTTGGATCCCCCCCCCGCTCGTATCAAATCCGAAAAAAATTTCTTTTTTTCTCCTTTTAAACCCGGTTTCCAAATTACTCACGGGTTGTTGTTAAAAGTCCGAATTCTCAATGGAAGAAGTCAGCGCTCTCCGCCAGATGGCATGCGGCTTCGCTCGGCAGGGATAGCAGAGGACTCAAAGCACCACGCTTCTCCCCGGCACCCGATCCGTAGCCTTTAAAAAGGCTTCTTCACGAGTTGGGAGGGCGCTAGCGGTGCCAGCCGAGTCTCCATGTCCACGGCCTCCGTGGCCGTGGTTTTTAAGGGTCCCCGCATCGCCGGTGCGGTAGGACCCAGCCCCTGCCGAGCAGGCTCCCTCCGGAGCTCAGAGGGAGTCCGCCATTCGGCGATGGCGCCAACCCGGAAGTCGAGAGAATGTTTAGTTATTAATTTTGTTAGCAGCCGCTAGACTGAATTTTCCAATGCAAAGGAAAATATTAGCGGTGCCTTTCAAACATGAATTGGTTGGGCAGGGAAACTTGGATATTTGTGAATTCTGATAGGAAATGAGCATCTCTACCCTTTCCAGCTAAAGTATGGGGTGGAATACTGATATATAGACAGAGTAATAGATAAAATACATTTAAAACGCTTGTTTTCTAGAAAACGTGCTGCATTTCAAAATGTGTATTTAGTGAAAAAAATGTGTTCAGCGACACATATTTGATAGTCGAAATAAAATAAAATAAAATTTAAAGAATTCCTTCCAGTAGCACCTTAGAGACCAAATAAGTTAGTTATTGGTGTGACTAAATTAGTTGGTCTCTAAGGTGTTACTGGAAGGAATTATTTTATTTTATTTTGTTTTGTTTTGTTTCAACTACGGCAGACCAACACAGCTACCTACTTGCAACTAGAACATATTTGATAGGGTTGTGCACGTCCTTCCCATCTGATTCAGGGCCTGAAGAGGGGCTTCAGTGTGGCTCCATTCTGATCCAGAATAATCCAGGACTTTCCCAATCCAGATCTGGGCAATGAACTGAATTTGAGGCCTTGCATAGTGTTGAATTACAGTCTTGAAACCCAATTAAGCATGCAGTCAGAAGGGAGAAGGAAAGGAGTCACAAACAGGCTGACTGCATCTCTCCCCCATCTCTCCTTTTGGCAGTCCTAGATGGCTCCAGGTGGGTCAGATATGACCTGAGCTAATCTAGGATTGCTTCAGCTCACTCATGCAAGCCCTCGGTCAATGCAAAATGACCTAATTAGGTTCAGGATCTGGGGTTCAGCTGGAATGGTTGCACAGAACTAACGTTTGGATACATATGTAAATTTGTCATGCAGATTTTTTTTAAAATAGCAGCTAAATGCAAAATGGGACAGAACAGATTTGAATAGAAATGAAATTGTTAATGGACTGGAATTAGATTGTTTTTTCCATTCTTAGAGTGCTGGTCCAGAAGCAGTTCCTGAGAGAACAGGCTCTCATTTCATTATTTACTGTTCGGAAAACTAGGCTAAGTTTTGTAACTTAAAGGGCAGCCTTGCGGATGGTGTTTCTTACTCTGATGAGAAACACTGACAGAAGGCTGATTAACTTTTCCCCTTGTCCCATTTTCTTGATCTGAATTGTCCCCTTTTAAAAATAAAAATAAAGCTTTTAGACATGTAGTTCAAAAAGATGCCTACCATATTTTTCGCCCTATAAGACGCACCTAGTTTTTGGAGGAGGAAAAAAATATTCTGAATCTCAGAAGCCAGAACAGCAAGAGGGATTGCTGCTCAGTGAAAGCAGCAATCCCTCTTGCTGTTCTGGCTTCTGGGATAGCTGCACAGCCTGCATTCGCTCCATAAGACGCACACACATTTCCCCTTACTTTTTAGGAGGGAAAAAGTGAGTCTTATAGAGCAAAAAATACGGTAGTTCTCTGAACTTTCTTTTTTCAGACAGAAGTCTAATAATTTCAGGAGGATGATTGAGTAGGACAAACTCTTAGAATCCTTCCTGCTCAACTCCCTAGTGCTACTGCTCCCTTTCAAATTGCAATGACTGCTTTTAAGTTTGAAGAACATGTTGGGCAATCTGAACTTCCATGTCTTATCTGTGTAGTAACGCCCCCCTCAAAAAAAAAAAGGTCCCTGTTTCCTGTGCAATGAGTTGCAAAGAAGAAGATGCAATGGGGGAAAAAATAGCATTCAACTCAAAACCTCCTTCAACAAGCTTCTAAAAATAAAACCCGTCATCTAACTCAAGCACCATTTGGGTGTTTTTCCTCTTGGCTCCGCTGGTTGTAAGAGGAGGAGGAATAAATGGAATATGTCAGTCTCTGAATCTTGCCTATTAGTGTGTCACTTCTTACTTTGTGACACAACATGATGCTATGTATTATTTATAAAGAGGTGCAGGTTTAGCTTATTGTATGTTTATTTGTTGCTTTATTGCAACAACTTCTACACACTTGGTCTGTAAGCGATGTACAGTAAGGTTAAAAAGATGCAATAAATGTAAAACCAGTCAAAACTAACCATGAAATCTGAAAGCCTACTTAAAATGCCTAATGGAATAGAAAGGTTCTCACTAAGCGCTGGACATGCAACAGAAAAGGGAGCTTGTCTGATTCCACGTAATGGATTCAAACGATAATGATGAACACAAGGCTCCTGGTAGATACAAGTTTTGTACCCAAACCACAGGAGACCATGAACAGTGACTCAGCTGTGTTGGAATTGAGAAATGTAAATTATGATCAGGGGGAAAAGAACGGAATTTGGCAGAACTAACTCTACTGTACTTTAAGTACATCTTTCATTGGCATCCATCTGTCTCAAGAGACAATGGAGTACCGCCAGGAGTGAAGTCAAACAGCCTTAGCAGCACGGAAACGACCTCCCTGGGGCACAAGGCTGGGCAGTGTGTATGGAGGTCCTGGCCTGCCCAGATGACAAGACCCACCATCTCAGCCTTGCTGATGTGGTCCAAAGGAAAGGAGAGCAATATGCTTGGAACCAGCTTGGCTGCAGGAGTTGCTAGATGGAGGCGTACAAGGCACCATTCAACCACTCCAGACTTGTGTAGCCCTTTCTTCTCTTGAAGATATCCCACAAAGCAGCAAAGGGTTAGGACCATAGCTGTCAACCTTCCCCTTTTTTGCTGGAAATTCCCTTATTTCAGCGCCGTTTCCTGCTGCTTCCAGCTGCTATCCCGGATTGTTAGATATCCCGTAGACTGTCCCCGGGACAGGTGAGGCTGCTGATCCCTTATTTTCAAATCTGAAAGTTGACAGCTATGGTTGGGACTAGAATTTTCCTGCTCCTGGATGGGCTACCTTCCCAGGTTGATGAGCTATGCCTGCCCCTCACTTCCCTCTGTGGCACATGCAGAAACTGCCTTCTTGACTGTTGGACCCACTATTGGTCTTGTCTGCTCACTCCACCATAGAAGTCCCCAAATCATTGGCTACACTCACCTAGTTAGCCTACCAGTCAAGGCTGTTTCCCATGGTGTGGCCACTGTCACATGATGGCAGCTTCTAAGAGCCACAAGTGAGAGCTGAGTGCAGGGACAAACTGCCGCAGAAGGAGAGCAATGTGCCCCCCACCAGAGGTACCAACCCTCTCCTAACACTCTCCTATACTTTAACACAATTGTCTGTCATTCCCAATCCCTCTCCTTAGCTACTCCCCCACCAATGGAGCCATAAGCATGTGTTTGAGAACATGTGCAACCACATCTGAGAGAATGGGACTAGACTAGAAATAAGTGGCTTGTTTGAAGGCTACAATGTGGGTTTCAGCAGAATCACAGGGACATCATTACTGGGAAACTTCAGAGGGCTGGCAGGATAGAAAGACTAATTACACAATTTGCCCTAACACTCCAGGATCTTTTAAAATTTAATTTGTGCCTGGATTTGTAGTGCTAAAGTACTTGCACACAAGTAGCAGAAGTAATGTACTACTTAGTCCCCTCTTAGCCAGTTGTGAACAATTAAATACAATGATTAACACCCTTTAATATACAGAAGAATTTCGAGAGCTACAGATTACTGTGTTGCATTGTGTTGGAAAAAAATGTATTTAATTTGAACCCATTAATTACAGGGTCCACTGTGCAAGCTGTTCTACAATTTAAGCCAGTTGCTCTTTGAATGAATATGGCTTCAATGACATTGATTCACACCTGTGTTATGATTTTGAGCCAGTTGTGGGTCATCCTATGTATGCAGCACAGAACAGTGATTCAAATATGCAGAGCAAGGTGGTTCTTTTGTGTGTGTTTTTTTGAGAAGTACTGTATTTTGAACTTTTGTATTTTGCTACATAGGTTGAATCTCGACCTCAAAAGCACAGAGCTTCGAAGGTTCATTATTATTTTTAAAGGAACTACCGGTAGTTCAAATCTGACATGCCTCAAACAGAACTAACTGCAGTTCACTGTTTCCCCTTTACAAAATGAAGAAGTTCAGTTCATGTTCAATTCAGAGTTCTAATTCAACTGCTTCCAAATGATCTGCGGTAATCAATCATCACATTTAGAATGTTAGATGCTTCCGTGCTGAAGTGTAAAATATATTTCAAAAGACTATGAAAACATCAAAGTGCACACATAGTAGAATGTTAATTGTTTCATTTATGTTTCCCAACAATTATGACCTTTAGCTTAAAGGCCTGAAGAGTTTTTCTAAGAACACAAGTAAGAAAATGAACTTGAAGATGAGCTTGAAACAGTTCAAAATTCTGTACCAAAAACATATTAATTAATGTTCAGTTCACTCAGCAGCTATGGGAACGACTTTCAGGTGTAGTTCAGAGATTTTTGAACTAATTCACTGAACTTCATTAAACTGAACTAGTTATTTCCAAGCACTGCAAGATAAACTAGGTTTGGAGAGAAGTGAACATTATCGAGTAGATTAGACTCCTATAACTTCTAGGCTTCGTTTCCCACGGAAAGATTTTTAAGTGGAACGGCAAGAGTTTTCTTCTGAAAGCTCATCTCATCTTTGAGATTAATATAGATGTATCTATCTGGCACAAACTCAGCAATTTTTATGTCCTCCTTACAGTGCTGCAGCACATTACGCAGTGATTAGAAGCTCTTGAGGGGGAGAAAATAACCACCCCTAAAAGTTGCTGTGTCAAGTTTTCACGAAACCTTAATAGGCATTCTAATGTCAGATAAGTGTGAAAAGTTCAGACCACTTCAGTTTAATGCTACCTGCCTTAAACAATTATCCATCTGCCTCCTCTCCATTTAAATATTATAATTCCCCAAAGCATTTTGCACATAAAAAGCAGGTTGATGGGACTGTTTTTATATCTCCTTCCGTAAACTGCAGACTCAATGAAGACAGCACTGCATGACAGCCATAGCAGTCCTGTATTGCAATTGCACGATCACATTCCCTTCTTCTGTAGCTTCTATCCCATGTCATTGCTGGGGGGCAGGATGCTGACCTAGAAAGCCACTGGGTGACCCAGAAGGCACACTTCATTGGACTGACACTCAGAATGCTGCTGAGGCATCAGATGCCCAAGAGGCAACAGATTTAATAATGTTATTATTGCGTACCCCTCCCCCACCCACCTATGTAGGATGGATTGGATGCACAGATAGGCAGTTAAACCAATTGAGCATCTGAGCCCAGTTATGAGTCTGGTTTTTATTGGACGACTTGGAGAGAGGTCTGTGCTAGGGAATGGAGAACAGGGTGTGCAGCTGAGGCCAATTGCAGATCATAATGTTCAGGTCCACAGCAACCATGACTCAGAACTGCATTGCAAAAACGCGCACACACTATTTTGGGGATAAATGCCCAAAATAAGTGATTCCAGTGTGTTGGAAGGCAGAAATACAAATGGAGACAATGAGCAGGCCTGCCATTGGCACTTGGCAAACTTTGATAGCTGCTAGGGCCCATTGCCAGATGTTGGGTACCTCTGCCCTGGCAGGGCATGCTGGGATTCACACCTTGCCTGGGCCTTTGTTACTGCCACCCCTGGCACTGCTAAAGCACTGTTACCATCCCTCCCTGCCTCTTGGACTCCTGGTGATGCTGGCCCTGAGAGTGCTGTAGCTTCCAGCAGCCTCCTGCCAGCTTACCCAGGAGACGCTCAACTGGGTAAGCCAACCCACTTATGGCAGGGGAAACTGATATCTGTAGCAGCATGCCAGGGCCTGGTATCAGGCACAGGCAGCAGTGCTGGGGGTAGTGGGGTTTGCCAATCAGCATCAATGGGGCACATCAGTGGCAGAAGTCTGGAGACAGCCCTGACACCTTTAGCACTGCCTAATAGGGACACGGGTGGCACTGTGGGTTAAACCACAGAGCCTAAGACTTGCCAATCAGAAGGTCGGCTGTTCGAATCCCCACGACGGGGTGAGCTCCCATTGCTCGGTCCCTGCTCCTGCCAACCTAGCATTTTGAAAGCACATCAAAGTACAAGTAGATCAATAGGTACCGCTCCGGCGGGAAGGTAAACGGCGTTTCCGTGCACTGCTCTGGTTTGCCAGAAGTGGCTTAGTCATGCTGGCCACATGACCCAGAAGTTGTATGCCGGCTCCCTTGGCCAATAAAGTGAGATGAGCTCCGCAACCCCAGAGTCGTCCCCAACTGGACCTAATGGTCAGGGGTCCCTTTACCTATAATGACAGTAGTTCTCTAGGTGGGAATGTTCCCAGCCTTATCTGGAAATGCCAGTTCAAGTATGAGAAGCCCAAGAAAGCTGGCATGCAGTGAAATCCTGTGTGTGTTTACACAAACGTAAGTCCCATTAACTTAATTGGAGCTTACTCTCAAGTAGGTGGGCATAAGGACACTTACCTAAGAATAAGCCCCACTGCATTTAATAGGACTTACTTCAAAGTAAACATGCTTCAGAGTGCAGTTTTATTTTTAATAAAATGTTTTTACACTTTCCCTGAGGCATATGAAAGATGTTGCATAATACAAAGTGGATTCATGTTGCTTCCTAATGGCTCTGTTGTTAAACAACAATGGTATTAATTAAAGAAAAATATTTGACTCTGTTAATGATGGAATTTCAATTAGAAAAAAAGTGAGGAGCAGGTGGCATTCTCATTCTGCTGTAAATAAGTCTCCATATGCCACATAAGAGGAAATTTGCACGGAGTCTGCTTTTGTGTTTGTTTTGCTTTGCTTTGCTGTGCCTCCCATGATAGGAAGAAAGATATCACGAAAAGGATGATCAGGTTTCAGATGTTAAAAACTCTATCTGGATGGTACCAAATAGTTTTATTTATTTATATATATATAGATAGATAGATAGATAGATAGATAGTGTGGACTCCTCTTGCACCCCTTGCAGCCTTCTGCCGTAGACCTTTGACTGTTCTGTAAAGAGAAAATAAAAACAAGGATGGATTTGTGCCCTTTCTCTGTTTCAAGGTCCCTTTGAATGCTCCCCCCCCCCCCTATTTCTAGTCAGTCACGGCAGTATAGTATGTATGCATATTAATAATCCATGAGTAACAAATGCCCTTTAGAACGTCTTCCCAGGAATCTAGTGTCGGACTCCCCTGTGCCAGTGTTTCTCAGCTCTTAGGCACCAGGCTAAGGCATTTTTTGTCCTCCCAGACTTCGGGTTGTTAAATTGAATTTTGGAGAGGTGTGATTTCTGGCCTGTTTTATGGTGTTCATCTTGCGATTCGTCCCTTTTTTATAGTTATTGATGGATGAGCACTTTTGGGACATTTCGTTCTTTTGTCGTTTTTATATACTTGCCTTCAGTGCTGGTTTTGCTATGTGTATTTTATGACTTGTGAGTCACTTTCGGACACGTTCTTTGTGAAAAGTGATGAATAAAGAATAAATAACAGTAACAACAACCAGCCGTGATGAATGGGGTTGATGAAAGTTGTGGCCCATACCATCAGTGAAGGGCGCTGTGGGAAGCAGAGGCCAAAGCTAACTATTCACATAGGTTCTGGGGCCTGTAAATCCTATTGTTGGCACAGACTCTCACTATTCCCAATTATTATGGTACTTGGGTACTTCTAGACTTGGCACATGGGCTTTTCCGGAGGGTTTTGCTGTTGGGGAGTTCCACCAAGAGCTTCCACAAAACTAAAAGTTTCAAGCAAACTTTGTAGGACAAAACAGCTGAGGGATTTTATCAGGAAAACACAACGTTTTGGTGGTAAGTAAAATTTTTCAGTGCAAAGTGGTGGTGATCTGGAATACCTGCTGATTCCCATACTATCTCAGGATCCTGTCCAGGGAGAAATCCAATGTGAGTTTGGAGGTTTTTTGAACTGGGTAAGACTGCAGGGGGCTCCCTACAAGATCAAACCAAAAGCCTATCTAGTGTAATAGGTAAAAGGTAAAGGTAAAGGACTCCTGAATGGTTAAGTCTAGTGAAAGGTGACTATGGGGTTGTGGTGCTCATCTCGCTTTCAGGGCGAGGGAGCCAGCGTTTGTCCATAGACAGCTTTCCGGGTCAGGTGGCCAGCAGGACTAAACCACTTCTGGCACAACGGAACACTGTAACGGAAACCAAAGTGCGCAGAAATGCTGTGTACCTTCCCGCCGCAGTGGTACTTATTTATCTACTGGCACTGGCATGCTTTCAAACTGCTAGGTTGGCAGGAGCTGGGACAGAGCAACGGAAGCTCACCCCATTGTGCGGATTCGAACCGCAAATAATATCCTGCGCACGGAGGACATGAGCACAAAGGCACTCTGGCTCCATCCATGAAAAGAATGGGAAACAAACAAACAACCACACTTACTTGCCGGTGCATGTATAGTATGATCCATTCTGGCACTTTCCATCTATGTAATTGCAAAATCTTTGCTTAGAACAAGGCAATAGGGGCAGAATTAGAATGAGGCCGCACAAATGCATTGTCAATAGCACCCGGAGGATTGAATATATTGATCTCATTAGGATTTAAAGACGTAATAATGAAGGACTGTCGATTTTCCACCCCCTTCCTTTTGCATGCGAACACCTCTTTCTTTCCCATAGCTGCTTCTAAATGCCAATTTCCCTCCCTCTCTCCCCTCCACAGTTACAAAAAGGTTTAGAAGGCCTACAAAAGAAGCGCGCACACATAATACTAAAAGAAAAGAAAGGAAGAAGGGTTAATGCTGGCTTTCTGCCATCTAGAAATACAATCCATTTAATTCACCCTGCCTATCCCTGCTATAGTGTTAAATATAGACTAAATAGTTTAATATGGATTTATGTAATGAGCTCACAAATTGATTTTTTGCAGTGCAAGCCCAGTTTAGAGTTTAGGAGCAGACAGTCTCTTAATGAGATCAAAAGAGCATCCTCTTGGATTGTGATGCTAAGCAATGTCTTCCTTTTGTTGTGGCCATGTTACAATGGCAGGAGTGTGTGTGTTTTCTTTAGTGTTTTGAGTTGTTTATTGAATAACCTACCACAAGATGGAAATGAGACTTCAGAATGTCAACAGTGGGGGCGAGGGAAGGTTTCTCTGCAGGGCTGATAAAATGAGCATTAGATTATGCAGCCAGAGCTTTTCCTCAGTAGTATTTTACACAATTAGGTGGCTACCGTTTGCCTGCAATACACCAAACCTTGTACACATCACATATACATACAAAAAGAATGAAAACTTCCAGTTACTATTCTAGTTTTTGCATGAACACAATTCATTTAAATTTAGTGTGTGTTTTCTGATGTGGGGCTTAGCCCATTGCTATTCCGCCACCCCCCAGAATTCTGCTATTTTAAACAGAATAGGTCCTCAAAACACCTTAAAAATTCCGTTGGAAGTTGCTTCTTTTCCTTTTAAAGCAGCAGGTAGAAATGTACTAATGTATATATAAAATATATCCTGAATGTAACTCGCTTTTCTCCTGTAAACAATTTTCAGAATGCTATGGAGAAAACCTCCCAACCCCCACCCCCACCCCTTCTTTCTTTCTTTGGAAAAAAAAATAAGAACACAACCTTCTTTGCTCCCCCGGGACACCTGAGAATCTCTTATGGGTAAAATGGAAATATTGCGTCGCTCTGAGTGACAAGAGAAAATAGGCTTCATATCTCTCCCCCCTCCCCCTTCCTCTCCCAACTCTCCGTCGCTCTTCTGTTCAGGAATAATAACACACACCTGATTTAAACATCAATTATTTAGAGGGGATGATCTGCTGATAATTTATGGGATAAGATTCCCCCCAAGTTCGTGGAAGGATGAATCCCTGAGAAGGGCCTGTCTCTCCATCCAGCCCTCTCCTCTGTCAGGTTCCTTGGCCTCTGTTAGATGTATTTGTAATTGGTGTCTAGGTGGGAATGGCAGTGTCAAGCCTATCATTTCAGGGTTTAGAGCAGAGCACTGGGTAGCTGGATTTGTAATTATAATAGACTTTATTCCTATTTATATTCAGAAGCCTCCTCGCCTCCCTGTTCCATCCCCTGGAACGGCACAGCAGTTAGAAGAGACTGGAGACTTTGGAGCAGCAAAACTGTAGTTCGGCCCTCTTGCCCCTCAGAATACATGAGTGTTGTGAGAGGCCAAGATGCCTCTTCTTTAGGAAAAGTGGGGCATTCTGGGATCAAATCAGAAACCGGGACAGCTTCTGTAAATCCGGGACTGTCACTGGAAAATAGGAACATTTGGAGGGTCTGTATCTCTGGGCAGGGGGTGGGTTACCTCAAGGCCCAGTGGGAGAGCTTAATCTTCCCATGAAGGGTA
Organism: Podarcis siculus; assembly: GCA_034642415.1. Lineage (NCBI taxonomy): Eukaryota > Metazoa > Chordata > Lepidosauria > Squamata > Lacertidae > Podarcis > Podarcis siculus. The sequence continues at coordinate 11,605,128 of JAXCMG010000039.1, forward strand.
TTCCCCAATTCTTCAGGTAGGGCTGGAAATGTGCCCCATCTTAAGCCCTGAAGAGCTGCTGCCAGTCAGTTTTGGCAATAACTGAGCCTGACACTGAGGACCAGCTCTGAGGGCCTTCTGGTGGTTCCTTCGCTGCAAGAAGCCAAGTTACAGGGAACCAGGCAGAGGGCCTTCTCGGTAGTGGCACCTGCCCTGTGGAATACCCTCCCACCAGATGTCAAAGAGAACAACAACTACCAGACTTATAGAAGACATCTGAATGCAGACCTGTTTAGGGAAGCTTTTAATGTTTGATGCCTTACTGTATATTAATATATTGTTGGAAGACACCCAGAGTGGCTGGGGATGCCCAGCCAGATGGGTGGGGTATAAATTATTATTATTATTATTATTATTATTATTATTATTATTATTATTATTATTATTATCTGACTCAGTATAAGGCAGCTTCCTATGTCCCTAAGGGCTAGTATATGTGGAATTATGCTATAGTTAAAGCTATGGTTTTCCCAGTAGTGATGTATGGAAGTGAGAGCTGGACCATAAAGTAGGCTGATTGCCGAAGAATTGATGCTTTTGAATTATTGTGCTGGAGGAGACTCTTGAGAGTCCCATGGACTGCAAGAAGATCAAACCTATCCATTCTTAAGGAAATCAGCCCTGAGTGCTCACTGGAAGGACAGATCATGAAGCTGAGGCTCCAATACTTTGGCCAAGACTCCCTGGAAAAGACCTGATGTTGGGAAAGATGGAGGGTACAAGGAGAAGGGAACGACAGAGGACGAGATGGTTGGACAGTGTTGTTGAAGCTACCAGCATGAGTTTGACCAAACTGTTGGAGGCAGTGGAAGACAGAAGTGCCTGGTGTGCTCTGGTCCATGGGGTCACGAAGAGTCAGACACGACTAAATGACTAAACAACGATAACAACAACAGGCTCCTATTTGTTATGTGTGAATGTCTTTAGATACTTACTAGGTCCATATATTACCATATAGCATATATTCAACACAAAAAACAGTGACAATTTGTTGTTGACAAAGGACAGCTGGACATATAAAGGGCCCCACTACCTTCAGTAGCTTAGGGCCTCATCAAACCTAAATCCAGCCCTGATCACACTACACATTTTCTCTGTATTAAATATCATGGGCCAGAGGGAGAGGAAGAGGAAACATGGGGTCACTGTATACCGTCATGTGTGAGACCGAGTCTTCCAGAAACGTTTTCCTCATTCAAGGATTATTTTTAAGTCATGTCGCCTGCTCATGTCGCCAGCAAAAGACCTTGTCTACAAGAACCGGGAGAGCAAAGCGAAAAATCCTTTAAGATGATTTTTTAAAGAAAAAGGGGGGGGGGAGGATGTAAAATAAGAGACTACAAGGGAAAATTCCATGCTCGTAAAATGTTTTAATCTGCTCAAAGAATACGAGAGAAAGGCTCTGAAAAGAAGAAAGGGATTCAGTCTGGGCTTGTGCAGGAATATAGCCTAATTTAAAGACTAGGGGTTTTCAAAGTCTCTGGTCTGAAATCAAGAGGAAATGGTAGAAGTTCTTTCAAGTGAAAGTCACACAGTTCAGCCTTCAGTGTATTTAAAACAGAACCAGGAACAAGAGGAACCAGCATGACTGTATTGGATGCACGCCACTCTTGTTTTCACAAACAAATTTCCCCAGGAATTGGCACTGAAGGATCTCTGTTGGCAATTTTAAGTAGCATTTCTTTGCTTTCGTGAAGTTTCAGTGGAACATAATATATGCGTGTGCAGAATGAAAGCAGGATTTACTAGTATATGACAAGGATATATGCATGCATGCTGTGTGCCTCACCTCATGGCAACCCCCCCCCCCCGCCACAAACCCCCTGGGAATGACAGCTCAGTCAGCAGTGACTTGGCAAACATCTAGGGGGCAGAACCATTGGCCTATATTAAGAGTGTTCCCCTTGCAGGCAAAGGGTGCCCTGGCACGTTCAGTTAAACGGCTCAGGAAGCACACAATGGAAAAGACCTGCCTTTGCCTGAGACACTGGGCAGCTGCTGCTTGTTGGGGTTGTCAATACTGGGCTAGATGGACAAACAGTCTGACCTGTTTAGGGAAGCTTTTAATGTTTAATAGACTATTGTATTTTAATATTCTGTTGGAAGACATCCGGAGTGGCTGGGGAAACCCAGCCAGATGGGCGGGGTATAAATAATATATTATTATTATTATTATTATTATTATTATTATTATTATTATTATTATTATT